>CM075690.1:70381645-70824145 GCA_037954015.1 Psophocarpus tetragonolobus | reverse complement strand
AAGTAAATTGATCACATTACATTAAAATTATATATATATATACATATATTATATTAATAAGTCAAATCAAACCCCAAAACCAAATAATAATGCAGGCAATAATGGAAGCATATCGAATCATGGATGCCATTGTTCATCCACAAGGGGCCAATGTAGCCTCATCATTTAGCAATGTCGTACTTCACCTAATAAATCCCTTTTGAACTTAAGACTTTAGAATGTTCCTCCTTTCTCTGTAGCGCCAACACAAGGGGTATCACCCAAGATCAAATAAATTCAAATAGGATTGTCCATCATAAAAGCTCTTATACAAGAATTTTCTTCAATAGAAGTATGAGACAACAATTGGATCATAACAACCATGAATGGTTAATATGATATCTCAACAAATAAAAATGTGTTAACTAGGGATGCTTTAGTCATTCATCGAGCACTAAGCACAAACAAGACCAATCAGCATTCCATCCCCCAATAAATATGGCCAAAGTTCAAACAAGTCAAATCAAAATCGTTAATTCCATTATACATAAAAATTCACAACATTTTATGGATTGGTATGAATTTTTTATATAACCACCTATCAGGTACATGGGAGCTATTGAAAAACTAACAATGTTGCTAAAATGAAAACTACGCTAGCAGTTTAAGAAGACAATTGAAATATAAGAATTAAAAAAGACATGAAGCAACACAGGTAGCGGTATTTTTCTTTTAATCCAAATAACTTTGCTTATTCTTATAAGTAAATTGATCATATTACATTAAAATTATATATATATATATACAGACACACATATATTATATTAATAAGTCAAATCAAACCCCAAGACCAAATAATAATGCAGGCGATAATGGAACCATTCCAACATGACATGATGTGACCATGCCTAGCCAAGGACCTATGACTAGGGCCATGGCTAAAAGGATTGAAGAAGACCTACCCTTGCAGACAAAGGAAGACTTCACCTCCTGTGGAGAGTGAAGATATTAGGCTAGGGTCTTTAGTTAATAAAATCTAATTTTCCTTTATTTTAATTTTAAGGAGCATTAGGAATTTAATTTGGGATATGTCTTCAGTCCATTTTTATGTTAGGAGGTGTCTTAGGAATTTAGAGGGTGGATTTAGCTTTCTGGGTGTTTACGAAGGAAATAAGGGGTAACCTTGATATCTACACCCCTCTTTTCCTACATAAACCTCCTAAGCTAATAAGAAGGAATCTTGCCCCTTGGTTTGAGAAACTTGGGCACCAAGTTTGTTGATCGAAGGAAGGGATTGTTTCTCAATCCTCCTCCCTTAGATCTCTCCTTTTAATCCTAGCCTTTCTTTTTTAGGTTATCTTGTTCAAGAGGTTAGCTTCATCTATAGATAGGAGTTTCTCCCCTCACTTGTATTTTTTACACTTGAATTAAATCTTACAGACCATTTGGCCGTGAGGTTTTTCCCTTGAGTGTCCCCCCTTCTTCTTTGTGAGAGCTTCTAAGAGTTATCAAGAGATCCCTCCCTTGTGGCCTGTCCCCTTTGGCTTATTAAACCTAGTGTTGTGGCGCCTCACCCCATTCCTTTCTTCTCCATAAATCCATTTCCCTTCCAAGTGACCTTAGAAAGGATCCTTTTGGGCAAGTGATCATCAATGATCATATCACGTGGTATCTAGAGCCACTTTCTAAAGGTCACATTCTTTCTCAAAATTCTTTTACTTTGTTGTTTATCTCTTTGATATCTTTATTTTAAAGTCCTTCATTTTTTGTCATCTTTATTTCCTTTATTGTCTAGTAGTATAGCTTTTTATTCTTGCTATTATATTCACTTTTGTTTCCTATCTATGCGCATATGTTCCATTTAATTTGATGCAATTTTATTTGTCCCTTTCTTTGCATCTTATTTTCGTATTCAAGTTGCTTAGTTTTACCTTGTTTTTTTATGTTAAAGTGTGCCTAAGAAGTTGTGACCATTAAACTCACATGGTTGAGGATTTTTCCACACCATTATGGTGATCAACTTTGGTCATTTTGTTGCGCCTTTTGTGCCTAAGAAATTTTTGCTTTACTTTTAAGTGTGTTATTTTTTTCTTAATCTTGTGTTTTGTCAAATATTAGTCATGTTAGTTTTCTATATTTTCTCATTTAAAATTCCTTAGGTTTTACCCTCTTAAAATTTTTACAAAAAGCCTTCAAAAACATTTTTAATTGAGCTCCTAAGAGGTGAACCTCTTGTTGAGTCTCTTAAGTCTTTTATGCTTTTAGTTCAAGCATAGTTATCTCTTTGTTGTTCTTAAATATTTGCTCAATTCAATCTTTATATGCTTCTTGTTTTATGTTGAATTATTAGTAGCTTTCAACTTGGTTTACCTCCATTATTGGTGCCCCTTTATGGAATTTTAGCTTGGGCAAATTGTGTTAGTAATTTGAACAATCAATTTACTTCAAAATCAGCTCTAAATCATTCCTTAAGCACCACTAGTTCAATGGTATTTGGAATTGCTAAGTTGTTTTGCCTTTAGTTGCATGCATTGCTTGAAAATTGTGTGACCTTACTTTGTGCTTTTTCACTTAAGTGTTATTATTTTAAGCATCCTCATTAAAATTTTAATTTAACAAGCTATTAGGTGCTGCAAAATGATTAGAAAAGTTAAAAAAAATATATTAGAAAAAATTTCAAGTAAAAAAAAAAAAGAAGATAAAGAACTCAAAAGAAAGATAATTTTGAAGTTGTGTACCTAATAGTAGAAACATTTGATATGAGGAACCAATTGTGATTAAAAAAAAAATTACTTGAGTAAGCTTTTTAGTGTTGGTCACTTAAATTTTATTAAGTGTGCAACTATGGTTTTATTTTTTTTTGTTGGAGTCTTTTTTCATCTCCACTATTAGAGCTAATCTAGGAAATTTATTTGTGTGCTACCTTCCTTTGTGTGTCTTATGTTTTCTTTCTTGTCTTATTTACTTCTTTGAGTTTGTCATTGTTTAATCTATCTACTTGGATTTGTGAACCTTGTTTTGTCATTCACCTTTGTTTTTTGTCTTGTGTTGTATTCGGCCTTGGTAAGGAAAGCTTGGGAAAGGTGCCATACACAAGATTTTGGTAAGTCCAAACAAGAGGAAACAAGGGTAGCATTCTTGGGGTGGGTTGATGCAACTCAAAGGGGCTTGATCAAAAGGAGTCAAACACCAACAAGCTTTGAGTGAAGACTTTGTTTTATTTTTTATTCTTTGTATTGTGTAAACTTAATTTTAGATTGGGAGTTTGAGTGCCCTTAAGGCCCTCCCTTGGTTTGTAATAATTTTGGTTAATTTTAGCTTAGTTCCTCGTTAATTAGGTGAAGAAGAGAGAAGTGGTACACTTCCTTCAACACCTTAGGAGCACGATTAGAACCCTTTCTCTTTTACATTCTTGCACTTTTATTTTATTTTATTTTATTTTGAAAAAACGTGTAGAGGCTAAGAGTTTCAAAGACTCATCAAGCCACCTTAGGTGAGAAAACAAAAAAGAGAGGAGTATTGCTTGAAAAAAAAAGGTTTTGGCTTACCCTTTAGTTTTTAGCATCCAAGAACCATGACTTCCCACACACATTCTAGTGCACATAATTGTTCATCAAGTAAGAGTGTCAACCAAAGAAAACCTGCTAAGGGAGACACTCTTGAAAACCTTAACTTAGAATTTAGAGAATGGATGACTAAAGAACAAGAAAGGAGAGAAGAAAAAGAGAGAAAAAAGAAATAAAAGAAAAGGAAAAACAAAAAGAGAAGGAAGATTTAGAAAAAGAGATGTTGGAAATGAGAAAAGAGAAAAAAGAGCGAGAAGAGAGAAGGCAAAGAGAGAATAGAGGATGAAGAAATGAGAAGAAGGAAAGAATTAGAAAGAAAAAGAGAAAAAGAGGAAGAAGAGAGAAGGAAAGGAGAAGAGAGTAAGATGAGAGATGGGAGGGAGAGTAATAGAAAAAAGAAAGGAATTCTCATAAGATCCCCATATAGGCATTTTAGCTCTAGTGAAGAAGAATACTATAGAAATCAACATAAGCATCACTCCCATTCATCATACAATCATCATTCTCCTCAAGGGAACACAAATCATGCTAGGGAGCCAAAGGTAGACCTACCCCATTTTCATGGTTGGAAAGATGTTGAGACTTACCTAGATTGGGAAGTCAAAGTGGAATAACTCTTCCGATGCTATGAAATAAGGGAAGAAAGGAAAGTACCTTTGGCCTCCCTTAGTTTTCAAGGTCCTGCTTTGCATTGGTGGGATGGGTTAGTCAAGGATAGGGCCCGTAAACAAATACCTGACATTCGCTATTGGAATGATTTAAAAACTTGTTTGCGAAGAAGGCATATTCCTTCATATTATGAGAGGGATCTTTTGGATAGACTCAAAAGACTTAGGCAACATAACCTAAGCATTGAGGAGTATAGACAAAAGATGGAACTTCTCATACTAAGGGCCAATATCATTAAGGAACCCAATGCCACCCTTGCTAGATTTTTGTGTGGATTAAGCTCTGACATTAGAGATAAGGTAGAGATTCTTTCATACTCAAACCTTGATGAGTTGGTAGAACTTTGTGTAAGAGCTGAGAATCAACTCAAGAGAAAAGGCTTTAAAAAAGATTCTCCCTCTTACTCAAAGAGAGACCAACTTAAGGGGAACTCTTTCAAGGGTTTTCCTAAAAAGGAACCCAAACACTTTCAAGATACAAAAACACCTCATGTAGAGAGAAAACCCCCTACTACTAAGCCTACTGAGAGGCAAAGTAGTATCAAATGCTTCAAATGTTTTGGAGAGGCCACATTGCCTTTCAATGCCCCAACAAGAAAACCATGATCATGAGGGGACAAGACATTTGTAATGAGAATAACTCATCTTCCTCCTCTAGTGAGAGTGAGGAAGAAGGGGAACATACATTTAAACAAGAGTGTGAGAAAGATTTTCCTTATGAGGGGGACTTCCTTATGGTTCAAAGGCTTCTTGGAAGCCAACCTCTAGAGCTTGGCCAGTCACAAAGAGAGAACATCTTCTATACAAGATGTAAAGTAAATGACAAGTATGTTCTCTCCTTGTTGATAGTGGCTCCTGTTGTAACTGTTGTAGCTCTAGGTTGTTTAAAAAGTTAGCCTTGACTACCATGCCCCATCCCAAACCTTACAAATTGCAATGGCTCAATGAGCAAGGGGAGATGGTAGTCAATGAACAAGTTATGGTTCTAATTTCCATAGGATCTTATAATGATGAGATTCTTTGTGACATAGTTCCTATGGAGGCTGGCCATATCCTGTTGGGGAGACCATGACAATTTGACAAGAAAGCCATTCATCAGGGTCACTCCAACCAAATAATCCTCACCCATAATGAAAAGCGCTTCAAATTGTATCCTTTGTCACCTTCTCAAGTGGTTGAGGATCAATTTGCGATGAAAAAGAAAAGAGTTGAGGAAAAACAAAAACAAAAAAAAACACAATAAGCTTCACCCGTAAAGCTTGAAAAGGGTAAAGAGAGAGAGTCGGAAGGTGATGGCCCATCCAAAGGGAATATTAGTAAAATGAGTCTATTTGCTACTAAACATGATTTACAAGAAGTTCCTTTGACTAACAAGCCCTTTTATCTCCTCTTTTACAAAGAGGCATCAAATCCTTCTCCGATTCTGCATTCTTCTGCTGAGAGCACTGCCACAGCCCATGCACATGAGTACCTTCCTCAAGGGGTTCAAGATATTTTAAAGGAATTTGATGATATATTCCTTAATGAAGTTCGAAAGGACTTCCTCCTATTAGGGGTATAGAACATCAAATTGATTTAGTGTCTGGCGCAAGTCTACCTAATAGACCTGCCTATAGGACCAAACCCATGAAGACCCAAGAGATTGAATCTCAAGTAAATGAGTGTTTGAGAAGGGTTGGGTTCAAAAGAGCCTAAGCCCTTGTGCTGTGCTAGTCTTGTTGCAAGAAGAATGGCCAATGAAAGATGTATTGCACAATCAACAACATCACCATCAAATATAAACACCTAATCCCCTATCTTGATGACATGTTGGATGAATTGCATGGGGCAAAAATATTTTCAAAAATAGATCTTAGAAGTGGTTACCACCAAACAAAGATCAAAGAGGGTGATGAGTGAAAAACTGCTTTTAAGACTAAATTTGGTCTTTATGAGTGATTGGTTATGCCTTTTGGGCTAACCAATGCCCCAAGCACATTCATGCGCTTAATGAATCATGTATTGAGGGATTGCCTTGGTAAATTTTGTGTAGTTTACTTTTATGATATTTTAGTTTACTCTAGGAACCTAGATGATCATCTAGGACATCTAAGGCATGTTTTCTATCTTCCTAGGAGTGATCATCTTTTTGGTAACTTAGAAAAATGCACCTTTTGTGTAGATAGTGTAGTTTTTCCTAGGTTTTATAGTTAGCACAAAAAGGGTCTATGTTGACCCCGAAAAGATAAAAGCTATTCAAGAATGGTCTATCCCAAAGAGTGTGACAAAGATCAAAAGCTTTCATGGTCTCGCTAGATTTTATAGGCGCTTTGTGCCTAACTTCTCCACACTCTTCGCACCAATAAATGATTTGGTGAAAAAGGAAGTTCCTTTCCTTTGGGGTGAGAAACAAGAGAAAGCTATCAAGCTAATTAAGCATAAACTAACCCATGCACCAGTTTTGGCATTACCTAACTTTTCTAAAACATTTGAACTTAAATGTGATGCCTCTGGTGTAGGTGTGGGAGCTGTCTTGTTGCAAGAAGGGCACCCCATTGCATATTTCAATGAAAGACTCAATGATACCTCCCTCAACTACCCCACCTATGATAAGGAGTTTTATGCTCTAACTAAGGCCCTTCAAACTTGGGAGTATTATGATGCAAAAAACTTTTGCACTCCCCTTGATCTTTCTTCGTGAGGTTTCAAGCACCATGAAATGGATGATGGAGGGGAAAGAAAATGGAGGTGGGACACCACTTTTAAAGAGAGATAAGTCAAAGTGTTTAGGTTTGCCACAAGGGAAGGAACCCTTGATAAAAACCAACTAGGAAGAGATTCCTCAAGAGGGAGGATCCTCAAGACCTTTTACTAAGAATGTGCTCACAAAGAGACTATTTTCATTCAACTTCAAAGGTGAAATTTTACAATGAAGGGGAATGAGTATATATAGCCCAATTAGAGAGCTTGGGCACACTTTTCTAGGCAATGTGGAACTTGGGCTTAATTAGGATTAAGACTAATTAACGAAGTCTTAAGCCTTAAGTGAGGCACCTAAGTTCACCCCCTATGGGTGCAATTAACATCTCTTAATGTGAATGGGCTAGCCCAAAATCATGCCTTGACTTATGCACCCATTCTAAGCTTACTCCTCCTTTTTAACTAAGAACAACTATACCTTATAAACTAAGAAGATGGCTGAAAATACATGACCTTAAGGGAATTAAAAATACTCTCCTATTTAACTAATTAAAATAAAATATTTACAAGCTAAAAATAACGAAGACTATGACTTTGAATCTTCAATGAGCTTTCATCCATGCATTCCTTCCTAGAGTCCTCCTAGCCATGATGCATTCTAGGTGGGATTGCATCATCTCCTCCCCCTTGGAGAGGATTTGACCTCAAATTCTGAGGCATTTCTTCCTCTTGTTCAAAGTCTGCAAGAAAATAAGGAAAGCAGTAAGTATATGCAGACAAGTGAGTTTGGGGGGAGTGAGAGGTCTATAAGGAGGCCTTTTAGGAATGGGGTAGTGGATTTTGGCACTAAGGTGTGAAAAGATTTTAGTGTGCATGTGCCTCCACACAACAGCTCCCCATCCTCCTATTGAACTAGATACTAGCCTCAAAGGTTTTGAAATAGTAGGCAAGACTAGTCTAAGTGGAATGGAGCACTCATCAAGTTGGACTTGAGGGTGTCGATCAAGGTGCTCAAAAGATATCGGCACATGTCAAATTCAACTTGTTCCTTTGGTAAGGGTTGGTAGGAAAATTTTTCTATGTAGAGAACCTCCTTTGAAGGAAAAGGCGGATCTTTCTTAGACTCGGTCTTCCTACCAACAACCTTATTTTCATTTTTATCTCTCTCTCTCTTAAGCTTCATGATCCTTCTATCCTTCATAACCTCGGTAGGGGTAAGAGGAAGTAAGTAATATTTTTCCCTTTATGAGAGAGAGTGATTTTATTAGTGAGACAATTGTGCAAAGTTTCCTTATCATGTTGCCATGACCTTCCCAACAACATGTGACTAGCTTCCATAGGGACTACATCACATAACACTTTGTCGCGATACTTCCCTATGGAGAAGCTAATCTCCACTTGCTCTCTTACTACTACACCATCTTCATAATTAGTAGAAAGTGATAGCTTTTCCACCACCCTTATGCTACAACAATTACAACATGATCCACCATCCACAATGAGAGAACAAGTTTTGCCCAAAATTTTGCATCTTGTTTGAAAAAAAATTTCTCTTTGTGTTTGGGTTTCCTTATAAGGATGGGGCAAAACAAAAAGAGAGATACCCTTTTAATTTGATGTTCCCCTTAAAGTCCTTTTTCTTTTGGGGCAAAACAAAGCAATGTGCCTTTTTCTAAACACTTAAAATATTTAGGACTTCGAGAATGAGTGCTCGAACTAGTGGTAGGGGTGTCACTCATACTCAAGGGTTTTCTCTCAATATGCCTTCTTTTCGATGGCTCTCTTTTGGGTTTAATTATAGAAGGGTTTGTCTTTTTCTTAGGATGCCTCTTAGGGTTTTCCTTCTTACTAGAAGAAGCATGAATGTCATGGGTTATTCTAGGCTCTTCTAAGTCTCTATAATGTGTGTAAATGTTATCACAAGAGCTCTTATAGGCGTCTCTCTCTTTTTGTATCTTTTTTTTCTTCCCTTCTTTCTAACTCCTTTTGTTATTTTTCTCTCTTTTCCAATTCTTTTTCTCTCCTTTCTCTTCCCTCTTTTCTCTCTAACTCTTTTCTTTTGTTTTCTTATTTTCTCTTTCTTTCTCTCTTTTTCTCTTCTCTCTTCTCTTTCTTTTTCTCTCGCTTATCTTTCTCTCTTTTCATTTTCCCTACTCTCTTTTTCTCTTTCTTCTCTTTCTCTTTGGTCCCTCTCTTCTCTTTCTCTTTTCTCTTGCTTTTTTCTCTCTTGTCTTATTCGTTCCCTCTTTTCTCTTTGTCTCTCTTTTTCTCTTCTTTCTTTTCTTTCTTGTCTCTCATTTTCTTTTTGTTCTTTCTCTTTGCTCTCATCTCTATCTAGTTCCTCTTGTTCTCTTTTCCTCCTCTCTTTTTGTTTTCTCTCATTTTTTCAAAATTCCCTATGTTGTTTTTCTACTATTTCCTAATCAATAGAGTATGGATATGTGGGCAAGGTTGGTTTATCACTCTTCTCATACTTTTCTTTTATTCTATGTTCACATTCTTCTCCTTTATTTTCCCTAGTTTTATTACTACTCCTAACACTCCTAGATGTGTGTGAAAACATGTCAAAGTGTAAGGCCTAGGGAACTAATATGCAAAACACTCCTTTCTTTTTTGTTTTCTCCTAACATGTTAAGAGTCTTTGGAACTCTAACAGCTGCTAAAACGTTGAAAGCAAATAAAGAAATTTAAAGCAAAGCTAAAGGATTCTAACATGTTCCTAAGTATGAATATGGGGTAGCAATTCCTTATCCACACTAAAACGAGAAACGAAGGTTTATTACACACAAAAGAGGTGACCCTTATGGGCATCCAAAACCTCTAATTAAAATGTCCTTTAAAAATACACCCAAATTAAACAAAGAAAATTAAAAGTAGTTGAATGTAGCTCCTTTCTTCAAGTGCTCCTCACCAAGTGTATCACTCTAGTCTTGACCTCCTTTTCAAGTCTCCTCTTCCTTGGTTTTAAATCAACACTTCCTAAGGATGCTACCCTTGTGGAAATTTCAACAATTTGGCTACCTACCAAGAGAAAACAAGCGCCCAAGCAAGAGACCAAGGGAAGTAGAATTTAAAAGCAAAAAGCAATAAAAAACACTTAACAAGAATAGGAACACATCCAAGTGGAAAGAATTTATTTGACAAACACAAAGAAAGCAATTAAGGACAAGCAAGAAATAAAAGGTATAGAAAGAAAGTTGGCACACAAAACAAAAAAGACTCAACAAATTCAATGATTTGCACAATTGTAAAGCAAGTTGGGTGAATCATATGCAAATAAATTCAAGCAAATTTCAATAAAATTTAACACTCCTTTGAATTGTTTAATATTTTTGAGGTGCACTAAATTTTTTTTTGTACTCTTTTTACTTGTTTTTAGAACTTTTTACTAACTCTTTTTTGACTTATTTTACTCTTTTGATTTCTTTTCTTCTTTTTTTTTGAAATAATTTTGCTACACCTCTTAGCACATTTTTTAGCAAATATAGTAAGGAGTTTAAGAATTATAAATGCTTGAACAAGAATAATAAATTAGCCACAAAAATTTGATGTAAAAGTGCAAACCAAAGAACACAAAGCAACTTCAAATGAGCTAGTAATTTTAGGTGATTATAACATGATACCAAGTGAGAGTTTTTTTGGGTTTAGGTAAGCTTGATGGCTTAAGTTTTCAGACCAAATGTGTGCCCCAAAATGCTCAACCAGCCAGCACAAAGAAAATCACCACAATAAACTAGCACAAAAATAAACTACTCACACAAAATGAAGAAATGGACTCTAAGAAAGAATTGAGCAATTTATTTTTTTGAAAATTTTTTTAAACATGCTATGATCTAAAGCATGTGGGACTCTAGAAATAGATACAAGAGCATATGCTTAATTCCAAGAGAGAAACACATTTTTTTATGGTAAAAATAAAAAGGCAAAACTATGTAGAATTAAGAGACAATAAAAGGGCTACAACATGACCAACTAAGACACAACTTGGAAGATTAAAAACTGAAATTAAATGACTCAAAATAACCAGAAATATATGCCCAAAACAGAGAACAAGGGGCTGGAAAAACAGAAAAATAGGTGCAAAAAAATAGAATTAAAAACTCAAATAAGAAGAATAACGTGCATCCAAAGATCGAGACCACAATGTGTGGCTTCTTTCACAAATTTTGTGAAGTCATTACAATGACCTTCTTAGGATTTGCAAATGAAAAAAAAGAAATAAAAGGCTGGATAGAAAATTAAAGAAACAATCCTATAGGAAACATATAAAGATTCAATGGAAAAGAACAAGATAAATTGAATCTAGAAAGCAATAAAGACTAGGAAATAAATTGCATAAAATAAAAACTACTAAAACATAAACTAACAAGACATAAAAGAAATTAAATGAAAAGAATTAAAGGCTGAAAAAAACCAAGAAAATAGCAAGAACACTAGGAAGAAAAAACTGGAAAAAATTAAAGAAAATTAAGACTAGAAAAGAACCTCATGGAGTTGGCTCTGATACCAAATAATGCAAAAAGCTTTTACACTCTCCTTGATCTTTCTCCTTGAGGTTCCAAGCACCATGAAATGGATGATGGAGGGGAAAGAAAATAGAGGTGGGGCACCACTCTCAAAGAGAGATAAGCCAAAGTGTTTAGGTTTGCGACAAGGGAAGGAACCCTTGATAAAAACCAACTAGGAAGAGATTCCTTAAGAGAGAGGATCCTCAAGACCTTTTACTAAGAATGTGCTCACAAAGAGACTATTTTCATTCAACTTCAAAGGTGAAATTTACAATGAGGGGGAATGAGTATATATATCCCCAAGGGAGAGCTTGGACACACTTTTCTAGGCAATGTGGGACTTAAGTGAGGCACCTAAGTTCACCCCATGGGTGTAATTAGCATCTCCTAAATTGAATTGGCTAGCCCAAAATCATGTCTTGACTTATGCACTCAATCTAAGCTTATTCCTCCTTTTTAACTAAAGACACCTATACGTTCTAAACTAAAAAGAATATTGTCGAATATACATGGCCTTAAAGGAATTAAAAATATGCTCCTATTTAGCTAATTAAAATAAAATATTTACAAGCTAAAAATGAAGACTATGGCTTCCAATCTTCAATGAGCTTTCATCCATGTCATGCCTTTCTTGAATCCTCCTAGCCATGATGCATGCTAGGTGGGATTACATCACATTACCTTACTCCCAAGGAGTTTGTCATTCATAGTAACCATGAGTCACTAAAATATTTGAGGGGTCAAGGTAAATTGAACAAAAGGCATGCAATGTGGGTGAGATATATTGAATCTTTCCCCTATGTCCTCAAGTACAAGAAAGGAAAACAAAATCTGGTGGCTGATGCTCTTTCCAGGCGCCATGCCCTTTATTCATCCTTGAATGCAAAAATCTTGGGATTTGATGACACTTGAGCTATGTATCCTTCTGACAAGGATTTTAGCCCCATCTTTGCTATCTTTGCATCTGCATTTGCATTAAAGGCCCATGATGGGTACTTCATCAGTGAGGGGTATCTCTACAAAAGGAGTAAGCTTTGTATACCCCAAGAATTAGGAACTTACTCACAAAACAGAGAGCCATGAAGGTGGGATCATGGGACATTTTGGGATTTCAAAAACCCTTATGCTTTTACAAAAGAAATTTTTTTGGCCCCATATGCATAGAGATGTCCATAGACATTGCTCTAGATGTATAGCTTGCTTACAAGCAATGTCTAAAGCAATGCCTCATGGACTATACACACCTTTACCTGCTCCTTCTGCACCTTGAGAGGATATTAGCATGGATTTCATCCTTGGGCTCCCAAGAACCCAACGAGGTGCAGGCTCCATATTTGTGGTGGTCGATCGATTTTCAAAAATGACCCATTTTATTCCCTGCCACAAAGTGGATGATGGGAGCAATATCGCAAGACTTTTCTTTAAAATGGTTGTCTGATTACATGGCATACCCTCTTCAATAGTGTCAGATAGGATGTGAAGTTCCTTAGCCATTTTTGGAAAACTCTTTGGGCTAAGCTAGGAACTAAACTTCTTTTTTCCACTACTGTCACCTTCAAACTGATGGGCAAATAGAAGTGCTGAATAGATCTTTATCTACTATGCTGAGGGCTCACCTTAAAGACAACCATAAGTCTTGGGATGAGTACCTTCCCCACATTGAATTTGCTTATAATCGGATGGTTCATAGAACCACCAAGCATTCTCCATTTGAAGTGGTATATGGCTTTAATCCTCGTACTCCTCTAGATCTTTTACCTCTTCCTCTTTCTGTGCATAAAGAAGGAGAGGCAAAAGCTATTTTTGTAAAACAATTACGTGAGAGGGTTGAAGCTAACATTGAGCACCAATCCTTGAGGGATGCTACTTTCGTCAATAGGGGGAGGAAAGAGGTCATATTTGAAAAGGGCGACTGGGTATGGCTTCACTTGAGAAAGGATAGATTTCCTTCTCAAAGGAAGTCCAAACTTAGCCCTAGAGGAGATGGACCTTTCCAAATCCTTGAGCGAATCGGTAATAATGCCTATGTTTTAGATCTGCCTGAGGATTATGGGGTAAACACCAGTATTAATGTTTCTGATCCATTTGTAGGTACTGAAAATGATGAAGACCCCATGGATTTGAGGTTAAATCCTCTCCAAGGGGGAAGACATGATGTGACCATACCTAGCCAAGGACCTATCACTAGGGCCATGGCTAGAAGGATTGAAGAAGACCTAGCCCTTGCAAACAAAGGAAGACTTCACCTCCTGTGGAGAGTGAAGATATTAGGCTAGGGTCTTTAGTTAATAAAATGTAATTTTCCTTTATTTTAATTTTGAGGAGAATTAGGAATTTAATTTGGGACATGTATTTAGTCCATTTTTATGTCAGGAGGTGTCTTAGGAATTTAGAGGGTGGATTTAGCTTTTTGGGTCTTTATGAAGGAAATAAGGGGTAACCTTGATATCTACACCCCTCTTTTTCTACATAAACCCCCTAAGCTAATAAGAAGGAATCTTGGCCCTTGGTTTGAGAAACCTGGGCACCAAGTTTGATGATCTAAGGAGGGAATTGTTTCTCAATCCTCTTCCCTTAGATCTCTCCTTTTAATCCTAGCCCTTCTTTTTTAGGTTATCTTGTACAAGAGGTTAGCTACCTCTATAAATAGGAGCTTCTCCCCTCACTTGTATTTTTTACATTTGAATTAAATTTTAGAGACCATTTGGTCGTCAGGTTTTTACTTTGAGTGTCCCCCTTTATCCTCCTTTGTGAGAGCTTCTAAGAGTTATAAAGGGACCCCTCCCTTGTGGACTCTTCCTTTTGGCTTATCCAACCTAGTGTTGTGGCGCCTCACCTCATTCCTTTCCTCTCCATAAATCCATTTCCCTTCCAAGTGACCTAAGAAAGGATACTTTTGGGCAAGTGATCATCAATGATCACATCATGACCCAAAATTGCCGAATCGTGGATACCATTGTTCATCCACAAGGGGCCAATACAGCCTTATCATTTAGCAATGTCATACTTGACCTAATAAATCCCTTTTGAACTTAAGACTTTAGAATGTTCCTCCTTTCTATGTAGCGCCAACACAAGGGGTATCACCCAAGATCAAATAAATTCTAATAGGGTTGTCCATTATAAAAGCTCTTATACAAGAATTTTTTCAATAGAAGTATGAGACAACAATTGGATCCTAACAACCATGAATGGTTAATATGATATCTCAAGAAATAAAAATGTCTCGACTAGGGATGCTTTAGTCATACATCGAGCACTAAGCACAAACAAGACCAATCAACATTCCATCCCCAATAAAAATGGCCAAAGTTCGAACAAGTCAAATCAAAATCGTTAATTCCATTATACATAAAAATTCACAACATTTTATGGATTGGTATGAATTTTTTATAAAGCCACAGTTGGGCCTATCAGGTACATGAGAGCTATTGAACAAGTAACAATGTTGCTAAAATTAAAACTATGCTAGCAGTTTAACAAGACAATTGAAATATAACAATTGAAAAAGAAATGAAGCACAACCGGTAGCAGTATTTTTCTTTTAATCCAAATAACTTTGCTGATTCTTATAAGTAAATTGATCACATTACATTATAATTATATATATATATATATATATATATATATTAATAAGTCAAATCAAACCCCAAGACCAAATAATAATGCAGGCGATAATGGAAGCATGTCAAATCATGGATGCCATTGTTCATCCATAAGGGCCAATACAACTTCATCATTTAGCAATGTCATACTTCACCTAATAAATCCCTTTTGAACTTAAGACTTTATAATGTTCCTTCTTTTGTCCATCATAAAAGCTCTTATACAAGAATTTCTTCAATAGAAGTATGAGACAACAAATGGATCCTAACAACAATAAATGGTTAATATGATATCTCAACATATAAAAATATCTCGATTACAGTTGCTTTAGTCATACATCGAGCACTAAGCACAAACAAGACCAATCAGCATTCCATCTCCCAATAAATATGGCCAAAGTTCAAACAAGTCAAACCAAAATCGTTAATTCCATTATACATAAAAATTCACAACATTTTATTGATTGGTATGAATTTTTTATAAAGCCACAGCTGGATCTATCAGGTACATGAGAGCTATTGAACAACTAACAATGTTGCTAAAATTAAAACTAGGCTAGCGGTTTAAGAAGACAATTGAAATATAATAATTGAAAAAGACATGAAGCTCAATCGGTAGCAACAGTTTTTTTTTAATCCAGATAACTTTACTGATTCTTATGAGTAAATTGATCACATTACATTATATATATATATATATATTAATAAGTCAAATCAAACCCAAGACCAAATAATAATGCAGGCGATAATGGAAACATTTAACAAAAAACTTGGATAACAGCAAAAAATATTATAAAATATTTATATATAAAAATTTTATTTTTTAAAATAATTTTTATTTTCAAGTTTTCAACCTTCAGAAAATATTTTTGTTGATCACTTGATATTTTCTGTTTTTAAAAAATAAAATTATTAAATTTAATAATTTTAGTAAAAATATTATAAAATATTTATATATAAAAAATTAACATAACTTTATATATATTTTTTGCTATAATTATAATATTGTTAAATTTTTACGTAGTTTTAATATTTGAGAACAATTTTTTGTTTTCTATTTTTAATTAATTTTTAAAATATTTTTTAATTATAACCAAACATATTTTTACTACTATTTTTATTTTTTTAGAAATTAAAATAAAATATATATAAACAAATAAACACAAAAAGTGCTATTAAATGAGAAAGATACTTTACCTTATGGTAATTACATAACAATTATTGCTTAAAGATTATGATGTCTCTTTGATAAGTAACCAAATTAATATTGACATTTTTTAATAGATAAAAATAAAGTGATATATCAATATTTATTGAATTAAATAAATTAATGGCTAATGGATCTTTAAAAAAGAGTAAAAGAAAAATGTATAGATATCACTCCACAGCTAAACCAAGCAAATTTTGGAAATTACAACTAATAAATGATGAACATTAGGTAGAACTTGCAACAAAATTTTTCATTTGAGTTTAATTAGTAGTATACACGGTTAGTGTAATATTTTTTATACTAACATTCAGTTACAACCATTTATTTATGGTAAATTTGTTAACTTTACCAATTAATATTTAAAAAATAATTTAATAACAATATATACTAATTAAACTTATAAAAAATTAAAAAAAACTTACAACACTTTCAAATCAATTAGGTTTGAGAGATATTGAGGTATTGTGTCATTAATGTTGGAACTCCTTAGTATCCTGTGAAACAAATCAAATAATAAATATGTAGCAAAAAAGTATTAATATGGTTTCATTAACATCTTACAGTTCTTAAATAAATTAAATGTTTCCATATTCAGTCACAAATCTAAAGAAGAAAAAGTGAAAAACCAAAAAAAATGTATACACACAAGATGAAAATAATCAACTCACAATGTTTTCAATTTTATCATATTATCAAGTTGAGGAAAAGTGGAGTCAGTTCCATTCAAGTCAGAAATTATTCTGCCACATAGTTAAAGGTTCCAAGAATATAGTAAGAAAGAAATTTAGGATTTGATTGATTTGATTTTGTTTTTTAGTTTTGAAAAGAGTTTTTAAAAATAGTTTTCAAAAATTGTTTTCAGGAAGAAAAGAAAAAAAAAACTTGTTTAGTAAGTGTTAGTTGAAAACTATTTTAAAGATGTAAAAATAGAAAAATTTGTTCATATTTATTAAAATTTTATTAATGAAAAGCAAAAACTAACATATTCTTGTTGTATTTTGAGTTTTCAAAATAAAAACAAAAAATTGAAAAGAAAAACTACTTTTAGTTGTTCCTATTTTTTAGTCTTTAAAAACTAAAAAACCAAAACTGTTTTCGAAAATTGTTTTCAGAAAACACTATCGAAACGAGTTTTTTAGTTTTTAAATACTAAAAACAATTTTATAATACTGTTGCCTAACAATCATTTAGTTTTTATATCTAATCATACTATGAAAAACTGTATACACTTACAACTCAGTCAAGTTATGTAGAATCGAAATTTCTGAAGGAATTGGTCCACTTAATCCACTACCTTCAATTACTCTGCAATATCAACAACACATTTAGTATAAATGTATACATAATTAATGACTAACAATAGAAACTAAATTTAATTCCAACGAAAATTTTTTCTCACAATGAACTAAGATTGGTCCATCTTTTAATATAATTGGGAATCTTTCCAGAAAATTCATTGTCACTAAGTCGACTACCTCATGTGAAAATTAACAAAGAAAAGTTAATCATCATTTAAACATGTTAACAAAAGAAAGAAAACAATGAAATGTAGCTAGGAAGCTTACACTTGCTGCAATTTATTTAGCCTAGAAAGTGATTCAGGCAATTCTCCAGTAAAGTTGTTGGAGCTTAGATGTGTGTAGCAAAAGAAATTATCAGTATTGTGATTATGCTTAGTTATGTATGTAATTTGCTAATATTAAAAAATATTTATTGATAAAATATGTGTTTGATTAATTTCAAAATGAATTGGTTAAAACTTTAAACCAAAATAAAATGCTAGTTGTAATGTACTTCAAATTAATTGCTGAATGACTTCTATCCATATATGCAGGGTTATCAAACTCTCGAGTTAATTTTCTAACTTGTGTGCAAACTCTCTTTTTAGTAAATTTTATGTAAACTTAGTAGACTTTATGTAAACTTTGTAAACTCTCGAGTTTACTATTTAATAAAAAATTAGATTGTTTTGTATAAGTTTATAGTTCAATATACTTTCATTTAGTGTGTCATTTTTAAATTGAAGAAAATTTGTGTCTAAGAACATCAAATCTTTATTTTTCAACAACACTAGATATCGATGAGATGCTCCATTATTATTATTACCTTTGAAATTTATTATTTGAGAGTGAAGCTTTGTTAGACTTAGTTATTTAGGTATTGTGGAATTTATGGTTTACTATTTTGATTTATTATGTTGATGAAATACTCTATTATGTGTTGTTTTTAGATACTTTTTATTATTTTTATATAAGTAAACTATGATGTGTCTATAAGTCAGTTTCAAGAGTCGAGTTTATCGAATTCTCACGAGTCTATATAGACTCTTAAGTTTGATAACCTTGCATGTGTGTCTAAATACATTATACAAAAAGATAATGGTAAAGAAGAGAGAAGAAGCAGAACAGAGAGAACAGAAAGATAATAGGCACAAAGAATAGTAATCAACACACTTGCATTGGATTGAGAAAAATGAACAAAAGAAGTCTTATATATACAAGAGAGGAAAAAGAAAAATATCTATCAAATACAACTAATTGTTATAACAATGAAAGCAGAAACAGTTGAGTTAGTTATGACAGATAAATTGGTTAGCTTGCAGAGGAAGTCTCTTCCTTGTGAGATTGAGATGGCTAAGAGCCCCCCTCAAGCTGAGAATGAATATTGAACATTCCCAGCTTGGCATAGGACTCTTTGAAAATGTGAGGAGGCAAAAGCTTGGTGAGGAGATTTGCTAATTACAAAGCTGAAGAGACTGGAAGAAGCATAATAAGACCTAAGTTTACCTTATCATGAACCATATGGCAAGCAATCTCTATATGGTTTGTGTCTTCATGAAACACTTGATTTGATGCTATTTGGATAGCCAAATAATTATCACAAAATAAAATAGCAGGGCAATCAAACGCTACACAAAAGTCTTCCAACAAGAAAATCAACCATTGAATTTCGTAAGTGGTGGAGGTGAGGGCTTGATATTTCGCTTTTGAGAACTCTTAGAAATAGTAGCTTGTTTCTTTGAATGCTAGGAAACAAGAGAGTCACCCTAATAAATGAAGAAGTCATTCACAGATCGATGTGTCTCAAAGCAACCAGCCTAGTTCGAATCACTGAAGGCCTTCAACTAGCGCAATATTTTGAAAACAACTCTAAGATGAGCATCTGAAGGTTGGGAATTAAACTGGCTTAGATGATGAATTGAAAAAGCTATGTTAGGGTTGGTGGTAGTCAGATAAATGAGTCAACTAATCATCTTTCTATAGGGTGAAAGATTAGAAAGTGGGGTGCCTGAAGACGTAGTTAATCGAGTGGTATAATCAATGGGGTAGATATTGGTTTGTATGCCAACATGCTTGTATCAGAAAGTATCTCCAAAGTGTATTTACGTTAGCAAATGTGGATTCCCTCTTTAGTACGAGCAACTTCTAAGCCTAGGAAATATTTAAGATCACCTAGGTCCTTAATTTTGAAGGCTTCATCAAGTAGAGAGGTGATAAAAGTAATCTCATGCTTGTCAATCTCTAACAACATGACATCATCTACATAGACCAACAAGGCAATAATGGAGGATCCTGAGAATTTTAAGAAAAGAGAGTGATCTGCAACAGAATGTAAGCCATGAGACAAAAGGAAAAAGGACAAACGTGTATACCATTGACGACTTGCTTGTTTAAGACCTTAAAGAGAATGTTGCAAGTGACAAACTTGACTAGGTTAGGAAGGGACGCCAGGAGGAACATGAATGGTATATTTATTCATCCAATTCACCATGGAGAAATATGTTATTTACATCTAATTGCTTTAAAAGCCAACCATTAATGGCAGCAAGGGCTAAGAGCATTGTGACAGTGGTAAGCTTGGCTATTGGAGAAAATGTATCCAGAAAATCAAGACCCTCCATTTGAGTATACCCTTTTGCAAAAACTCGTGCCTTATATCTTTCGATTGAACCATCTACATTGTGTTTGATTTTATAGACCTATCTGCAACCTATAGTTGTTTTCTCAGGAGGAAGATAAGTGAGAACCCAAGTGTTATTGGCTTGAAGTGCAGTAATTTTAGCATTCATAGCCTTAATCCAACAGTCGCTTTTAGGTTTCTTCTTCCTATCAACAACCTTATGGGGTATGTTCTTAGTTTATTATACATGACCATAATTAGCCTACCATGGTTAGATTTGACTCAACTAGAGTTAGTCTAATCTTGGTTAGATTAACCCATGGTCTAGTTAGTCTATCCCACCCCTCTAGCCTAATGTAAGACCCATCACCTACATGTAATCATCTTTGGATAATTTTGAATATATTAGAGTTTTGTGCTTGAGTGTGAGCCTTTGATTGAGTGAGAAAGAGTCTCTCCTCCTTGGCCATGAGCTTTTCTCTTTTGAGAGAAGGGACCTTCTAGCTTTTATCAAGGATCTCTCCTTGTGGCAGGTATCCTCCATCACTTATCTCTAAACCTATACAGTGGTGTGAAACTCACCTTTATTCCTACCTTTTCCATACTCCATTTCACCTTAACCAAGCCTCTTCATGGAAGTAGATCCTAGGGAGAAGATGAACCTTCATCGTATTTTATCAAGAAAGCTCTTGAGCTAGGAGATTAAGGCTTCAAAGGTTTTTCACTACTCTTCATCAAACTCTTACTAAGTTAAGGGAGGAGTGAGATTTATAAACCTTTGTGGTGTTAATGTTAATAGACTTTTGTGTTTTCTGCTCTTATGATTATTATTACTTCTAAAACTAAGTTTTAGATTAATATACTAATGCTTAGTTGATTACTCAGTAACATCTAACTATGGTAACTTTTATTCTCTCCAAAAATTACTTTTGGCCCTTTGTTTATTCTCTCCAGATATTATTTCTGGTTCTTTGTTTATTTTCTCCAAATATTATTCATGGTTCTTTGTTTATTTTTCCAAATGTTACTTCTGGTCCTTTATTATATATTTCCAAATATTACTTCTAGTCTTTTAATTATAATTTCCAAATATTATTTCTAGTCCCTTACTTATTACTTTTGATCTTTATTTATTATCTCCATTATTTTTGGTCCTTTTATTTCCAGGTATTACAATTTGATTCTTACTATTATTATTTGTTATTCCCCAAATATTATAGTATGATTCTCTATAATTATTTGTCAATTATTTTATCATTCATCTTATTTCAGAAGTGATATTTTGATCTTTTTCTATAAAATTACTTCATTATATTATTTTGGTTCACTGATATTACTTATTTCTAGTTTTGCTCTAAATTTAATTTTACCATTCTCTATCACAAGTGAATTATGCTAAATTTTGGTTTTCGTAATTCTGATTTATAAATATCACTACTCTTAAAATGGTTAATAACTATTTTATAATTTTATGTGTGTATACTATATTTTAATCAAAGAATTTTTGTGAAAGTTTGGTTGAGAAAAATCTTATTCAAATATAATATGTCTCAAAATCACGAAAGTCAATCCCAGTATGCTTTGTGATTGCAATTTAGTCTGATCTTCCACATCAGAAAGATGTCTTTTAGTATTAAAATATATTAATATGACTATTGATATTATTTTACGTATGAAAATAGAATTGGAAATGAGAAATTAATTTATGTTATCATCTTTTAATTTTTAGGATACTTCGTAAATGATTCTGTGAATAATGATTAAAGTATAATTGCTATATGATTTATGATTGACAAGTCTAGTGACCTTTGAGACTGTGTTAAGATGTTATGAGATGAACTTAGCAAAGTCCTAGGTTCTCTGGTGAAGGTACCATGCAGGTGCATAAGTGTCATGTTTGGGAAGTTACAACTTGGTACACTGCAAGATGAAAGAATGCCCTTTTGTGTTTTGTGAGGAGTAGAGTACCTGTTTGTATTTCGTGATGAAAGAATGCCCTTTTGTGTTTTGTGATGGGTAGAGTACTTGTTTGCGATGGGCTAAGTGCCTGATTGGCAAGTGGTCAACATGTTGTGATTAACAAGATAGCCATAATTTTGTTTTGGGCAAATGATTTGCTTTCTCAAGAAATTTTTTGCACCAAACTAGGGAAAGATATACAGTTATCAATCACTTCCCAAACATTGGGTGAATCATCACGGATTGGTTACGGATTTATACATAAAGTCGAGTGGGATTGAGTTTAGTCATTGAAATGAGTACGGTTGAGTCCATTTATTGAGTCATGTAAGATTAATTAGTAGGTCAAATCTTAGGCCCCCATTGTTTGTTAAGTTTATTAAGATTAATATTGATGATTTATAAATATCTCACTCCTTTTTGTGTGTTTGTGTTTCTTATCATATATGTTTGTTGTACGAATAGAAGACGAATATGATCAACAGGATACATAGAAGAATTAAGAGAATTTCCTCTTGATATGTTGGATTCAGAAACAAGTTACTCTTTGATGTTCAAGTAGTGTTAGATTCATAAGAAGTTAACTTCTTTAAATTAGGACCGTTTAAGAAGGGTAGTCCTAACAGTTAATGTATTTTATATTTTAAGTGTTTTATATGAGATTTTATAATAACTACTTTTGGCTCATAATATTTATAAGAAGATTATGGTTTTTATGTAAGACTAGATTTTGGAAAATCTCTCATATTTTTGTAAATAATGTTAGTTAAGGATTAGGGGCATTACAAATTTTAGTTAGAAGAGATGAGACTGAGTTCTAGCACAAATTTCTCCAAAAGAGAGCAAGATTGGGTGAGTAAAAAGAATTAAGAGAAGAGAATCAAAGATTCAAGAGAGGAAACCTAAATATTTGAAGTTCTTACCTGGATTTGAGTGGGATGGAGAAATTAGTGAGAAAGATGAAGATGAGAGAAAGTGAGATGGAGATGGAGATGACTTCTTTTTTTCCTTTCTTTTGTGACATACATGACTTTTGAGTGAAAGTGAAGAGAGAGAAATTTTTTTTTTTAAACAATGGATAGAGATAGGGTTACATCCATGGATAATGAATAAATTGTTCCTCTTTTATATAAATTTGACTATTCCTCTTTTATATTGTTACTAAATAATTTAAATTAATGCTTAAATTGTAACTAAAATAAATTATTTGCATTGAATTAATTATTACTAAAAATAAAAAAACTAAAATTGAATTTTTTATCATATTGAAATTATTCCTTCAAACCATAATTAATTATTCTATCTTTGTATCATTAGCAATTAATTAAATTCGTATTCTAAAGTAATTTACTCTCAACTTAAAATAATTCATTTCCTCGGTAGACAAAAATTAATTTCATACACACTGATAACTAGAACAATTAGATTCATATACAAACTAAAAAAAAACACAACATGTCATATATTCACTAATATTTCGGTGTTACACTAGAGATGTTTATTGAGCTTTGGAACTTGGAAGCACTTTATTTTATTTTTATATAATTTTTCATGAATTATATCATATGAGATTTGAAAATACACTAGTGTGTTTTGAGAACAGTTTTGAATAATTAGAAAAATGTCTTGTTTAAAGCACATGTACTTAATATAAAACCTTGGTAAACAGACCCCTTATTTATTCATGTCAAAATTTAACCTCGGCCCGATCAACTCTAGACTATATTATAGAGAAAGGAAATAAGGAAAAGAATAAATGGAGTTTTTCAAATATGAGAATTTGGTGTTTATTGCTAGTTACTAGTCCATCCAGTTTAGCTTATAGAAATTATGAGATATTAAGGAATAAATTGATGCATTATGGCATATGGGACACAATATCTTCCTATAATTTGTAGATCCTGGCTAAGTATGGATCCTTGTAAAGATGTTACACTCTATATCATATATGGCTGGATCCAAGTGGTCCTTCTCTCCCTTGGATCTTTGTTAGGTGCTTGATCTCACCTAGGTACAAATATATGGCTAGGTGCTAACTATGAAAGTTTTATATCTAACTTTTCTTGGGCTCGTAACAGCTTGACACGACATTAATCTGAAAATCAATATGCATTGCATATAAAGGAAAGAGGAATACTATCTAGCATACATGTAAACATTTCAGATTTTAAGATATGAGTAACAAACTTCATCACATTAAGGTTGTGTTTGTTAATATTGTATGTTGGGTATATTAGACATGTGAATGCTGCTTAATTAATGTAAACTATGGATGTGGTGATAGTTATCTTGGTAATTCTAGTGCAAAGGCACAAAAATGATTTTTCTGGGACATGTTCGGTACTGTCTTAAAAGAATTATATGAGTAATTCCACAAGTCTCCAAGTACAAAATAGGAATTTCTTAAGCGAGTCGAAACTATAGAACTAGCAAGAAAAAACTAAGAAATAGAGGAAAAGCCTAGAGAAGCAAAGAGAAGAAAGCTATGAGGTGTGTCTGACAGTGGGAACTAGAGACCTTATATATAGTGCTCAAGTTGTATACCCAGACCCATCAGGTAGCTATTGGAGTCATAAGTAGTTGTTGCAAGCAATAAAGACGCATTAAAAATAATTAATAGGATAGTTTCATTAAATACAATTAATATAACGATTGCATTTTAATTGAATTTAATGACAGAACGGTAAAGACAGTCTAACAATCACTTTGACTCTTTGTAATATATGTTGAATTTTACAACAATGTCTCACATATTGCAAAAGTCAAAGTAACTTTTGAAAAGACAAATTTTCTGACTTGATTCTCAAATGAGATGTATTGCATCAGACTAGTGTAACTATGCTATATAAACTAGACCTAGACTAGTAGTACTTATCACACAATGCAGTTGATGTAGCTATGCTATATGAACCAAAAACACGTGGTGTATGATAATGGTCTACTAACACAATACACCCCTCAATCTTTTGTTTCTTTTGTTGTGTTGCATTTTTAGGTCATGCGCCTATCCAATATTCTTGAATGCTCTAGAGATTTGCCAAGATCCCATGCAAGCGATCCCACTTGACACTCATATAGGTGATTTCATCAAGTGTATGTTGCAAATCATACACACCATAAGGGATATGAAATTTATTAAAAACTTTATAAAATGCCAAACTTCTCATAAAGCTTAACTTAAAGTTTAACCTCTCGTTAATCCAACATCTAGCATTTTCTCACATCATAAGAAGGGACTAAAAAGGAAATTGATTGATATCAATTTTTGTGTTAGCAGAACTGAAAAATGCTTGTTCTTACCCATATGAACCTTCTTGATGGGATCTCCAATCACAAAGGTTGAGTTACCATCATTATCTATTTTCAAGTGGCTTAAGTCACATTCCCCTCGATGTTTCTAATATCATTCTTCTTCCTAGGGGGGTTTTGACAGAGGATCTATTAAGTTTCCTTCCGACTTCACAAAATCTATGGAAATTATTCATAATTTAGAAACTAATTTATCACATTGTCTCAATTGTATATGTCTATTTTTACCATTGTAAGTTTTATTTTTTGCTACAGCTATTGCTGATTGTGAATTCAAGTGCATAGGCATTGATGGTGTAGGTTTCATTCCTAAAGGAATGTTAGTTAAGAAGTTTTTCAATCACTCAACCTCAGCGTCAGTCATTTCTAGAGCAACAAACTCGGATTCCATTGTCTATCTAGCTATAATAGTTTTTCTGGCTGATCTTCATATAATTGTACCACCACCAAGTGTAAATACACAACCTCAAATGGATTTTCTCTCATGTAAATAAGAGATCTAGTTAGCATCACTGAACCCTTCCAATACAGAGGGAAAACCATTTTATTCAATTCATGGTACTTCTCAAATACCAAATGATTCTAGCAAGTGCTTCTCAATGATCCTTATTAGGATTATGAGTGTATTTACTCAATCTACCTACTGCATATGCTATATCCAGTCTTGAGAAATTCATTAAGTGTAGTAAGCTCCCAATAATCTAGGCATATTGAGTTTAAGAAACTAGTTATCCTATATTTTTCATTAGTTGAGAGTTAGTGTCATAAGAAGTACTCAAATATTTATAATCATAATAGTCAAACTTCCTAAGAAGTTTCTCCATATAATGTTCTTGGGATATTGATATTTATACACTTGTCTCATCCATGTCTTTCGTATCAAACTTGGATGCTAAAAATGATTTAGTTCAAAAACTATATTATTGCATGTATTAAAGATTAACATGTCATCCACATACAAACATATAATGACACATTCACCATTCACAAGTTTTGTGTACACACATCTATTAGCATCACTAGAACAAAACCTTAAGCAAGTATAGTCTGATTATCATTAAACTTTTCATGCCATTGTTTTTGTATCTGTTTTAAACTATATAGGGATTTTAAGAGTTTACACACTTTGTTTTCTTGATCAGGAATCACACATCCCTCAAGTCGGGTCATGTAAATCTTTTCCTCCAAATCATCATTCAAGAAAGGTATCTTAACATCCATATGATGAATCACCAACTTGTGAATAAATGCTAATGCTATCAAAACTCTAATAGAGGAAATCATGGTAATAGGTGCAAAGGTAATAAAGTAATTTATGTTCTCGTTTTGAGTAAACCCTTTGGGTTCCAATCTAGCTTTATATTTATTTATAGATCCATCAGGGTTATAATTTCTTTTAAAGATCCACTTACAACCAATTGGTTTTGCACTCTCAAGCAAGTCTACTAAGCTCAATTAATCTCAATCTTAATAGCTTGTTCCCAAAGGTTTGCATTTGATGAACTAATAGTCTCAAAAAAACTCAAAGGATCATCCTCAACTAGATATGTGTAAAAATCATCACCAAAAAATTTTTCTATTCTTTGTCTCTTACTATGACTTAAGTCCTCAATCATAGGTTTACTATAGGTTTCAACTGATTGTGCAATTATATTACTGTCACTGGAGATAGTAGATATACTAAATTTCAAAGAGAATATGTCCTCAAAGAATTCAACATTCTTAGTCTCTATGATGGTATTGCAATAAATTACATTATTCTTAATAATAAGAAACCTATAGTGTGCATTATGCTCAACATAACCAATATACATGCAATTAGAGGTCTTAGGTCCAATTTTCTTTCTCTTGGTATCAAGTAAAATAACCTCAGTTAGACACCTCCACACTTTAAAATATTTCACATTTTCTACTTTGTTTATATGCAAGTTGATTAGGACTAGTCAATGTAATTTAATAACATATGAAGAATTAACATGTTCTAATCTAGCGTGTCATATATCCTACAAATCAATCATATAAATAGAAGAACGAGATGCAATATTCTCATTAATCACTTTAGAGATATAAAGAACAAAGAGACCCTTATCACAATAAATCTTTCCCACAAGCACATTATTTTTTGTTATGACAATCTTGTTAGACTCAAAAGTCATTTTTACCCCAATCTTTTCCAAAAATACCACAAATACTAAGTTTACTTTGGTGGTAGACACATGCACCTCATCACTTAGAGCCTATGTTTTTTCAGATGTGAGTTTTAAAAGAACTTTTCCTTTTCCTAAAATTGGAGTAGATCTAGAATCACCAAGGAAAGCTTGTTCTTCTCTATCCCCGCAGAAGTGTAGGAGGAAAATGCATTTATATTAGCACATATTTGTTTGGTAGCCACAGAGTCTACCATTTATTTACTCACATTGGTTACAATATTTACTAGAAAAATGACCACAATAAAATTATCATCCTTTTTAGCCAAGTTAACCTTAGGCTTAGGAGGATTGTTATTTCTCATAGGTAAGCACTAAGGCATAAAATATTTTGCCTCTTCACAAAAATAATTATTTTTATTAAATGTGAGGTTCAAAGTTGCACGTAGGATATGAGAATTATTATTGTGATTAGTTTCTTAAGCGTAACTTTTTGAAGCAATCATAATTTGCACGTAGGGTATGGGTATCATAATACCCGTACCCGCTAAACTAAGATAATATATATATAATTAAAAAAAATATTTTTGGAAAATAAATCAAATTAAAATATTAATTATCAAAATTCATTGATATCAATCTTATTTTTTTATAAAAACTTCATAGTTAATAAAATTATTTATTATAAAAATTTTGATAATATAAATAAAAATTTTATTTGTATTAAATATTTTCTTATAATATATTATGTTAATCTACTTTTAGATCTAATTAATATTGTAGAAACTAGTATTATTTCTAGATTTTCCAAAAAAAAAATATTTATTTGATAAAACTTCTTATAAAAATATTTAATTTTTAAAAAAATTATTTTTTTAAAATATTCATGGGTTCCTATAGATACCCGGGGGTAATAAAAAAACCTACAGGTATTTCTATAATGGGTGATGGGTTTTTGTAACGAGTCAGGTAGCGGATAACCACTATCCATACATGCACTGATCCATTATCATCCCTACCCACGTCAATTGAATAACAACTCCACATTTCTTCTTTTGTGATGAATTAACAACTCCACATTTTATATATTACAATCCTCTTCCCACAAATTATTACTTGGTCTTGAAGAGCATATTATTTATTTTATTATAATTTTAACTATCAAATATGTAATTAATTTATTTTATAAATCGTCTTACATATTGTATGTTAATTGTTGAAATTATAAATAACAGTGTTTAGATCATATAATAACTTTGTTAAATAACACATAGAATTCTCGATCGATTAAGATCGACCGACTGAACTAAGACCGTCACATAATTGACCTAGTTTCTCAAAGAGACCAGACATACACTTGGTGCATTTTGAATTAGTTAAAATTAACCAGTTCAAACAAAAACTGATAACTCATATTAAATTGAACCTGATCTATTATTTTTTTTAAAGAATTTAAATAATGTTATTTTTTATTTAACTTGTGAACATAAAAAATATGAATTATTATATTATATTTATATATATTTTTTATTTTTTATATATAAACAGTTAAACTGAATTAACTCATCCAACCACTAACCAATGAAAGAACCGGTTTTTGACAACACCGGTTATGTGACTGTGGTTCTCATCCATTTCCATGTGCTAAAAGCTAACAGTTACATATAAAAATCCATCATGCTTCTGGTGCCCCAAGGCCTAGAGGAAAAC
Organism: Psophocarpus tetragonolobus; assembly: GCA_037954015.1. Classification (NCBI taxonomy): domain Eukaryota; kingdom Viridiplantae; phylum Streptophyta; class Magnoliopsida; order Fabales; family Fabaceae; genus Psophocarpus; species Psophocarpus tetragonolobus. The sequence goes on along the minus strand of CM075690.1, from coordinate 70,794,905 downwards.
GAATCCACACTCTAGGATTTCAATACATACAAAAATCACCCTTATGCTTCCCTATTGGCGCTTTGACTATTTCATATGACTCTTCATGATTCTTTTTGCTACTATTATTCTCTGTCATCTTGCCTCCCCACTTCCACTAGAACTTGGATTCTCTCTCCCCTCACTCTTCAATGTTAAAAAAGTTTTCCCTTTATGCTCAATTCTGTATTATTGGGAAGAGAATCCAACTGGGTAATCTTTACTTTGCTCAATTAATATGCTTTAGGAATCTTTGTACCCCCCATCATCTAAATTAGGAGTAGTATTTGACATCATTCTTTGCCAATTGTTTTGTTATATATATATATATTCCTTGATCAGGACTACTCAAAATGAGTTCTTTGACTGTTTTTGTTGTTCTAGGCATATGCTTCTTTGCATATATTCCAATGTTAGGTATGTGCATATGTTTGTTTTACTTTGACATAATATATTGGGGAGTTTTTATGTTATATTCCATTTTCATGTCATAGTGATTGTTAATTTCAAAATTGATGCTGCAGATAGACTTTGCTGTTGAGAGATTACATTTTCAGCTGACTCTTACATTTGGGGTGTAGAAGGAACACATGGATGATGGAAATGCTGAGCTTTCGGATAAGCTTTCAGATAATGTTCTACTTTTGAATCCAGAGTCATCTAGCAGTTTTCAGGCTTCAACATCTGTGAACACAGTTACTGAATTATGTAGGAGTACAAGCAGAACATGCACCCACACTCACACTTGTAACCCACCTGGCCCTGATGCTGCTCACACACACATATGCTATCACACACATACACAAGTTTTTGCAACTGAAGATGATGAAAGGGAGTACACCAACTTGAAACCGGGAAGGCCTTCTGGCAACCGAGAAGCTGTTAGGAAGTATAGGGAGAAGAAGAAGGCACACACAGCTTATTTGGAGGAGGAAGTTAAGAAATTGCGTGTGGTGAATCAGCAACTAATGAGGAAAGTACAAGGGCAGGCACTTCTTGAAGCAGAATTGGCAAGGTTGAGAAGCATCTTGGCAAACCTTAAGGGGAAAATAGACAGTGAATTGGGTGATTTCCCCTTTCAAAAGCCATGTAACTCTTCTCACATTTTCAAAGAAGGGGATGCTGGTTTGCTATCCACTGCCAGGACAATAGGTCTTCAGTGTCAGAACAATTTGCCATGCTTCAATCCACATGCAGGATCATCATCCCAGGTCAACATTTGTGCATATGGAAAATCCAGCAAACCTGAAACTGTAGATAGTCAAGTAGATGCAAATAACATGACCAGTACTGAAGGACAAACTGCGGACACAGTGGATAACTTCATGTCATCTGCATCTCAAGAAGGGTAGTTTTTCCAGATAAATATCTTTCTTGTGAGTTTCTTTCCAATTGCTATCACTGATGAGTTGTTTATTTGAAATTTGTAGTGGTTAGGTAAAATGAGTTGCATATAATGTGTTACCCTAAAAGGTATATATGTTAGATACTATGCATAGGATATGTACAAATAGGCAAAGTAATTTAGAGATTTGTAACTTATGCCTGAATGTAAAAAGTGCTTTACTTCTAGATAAGCAAAATTCCATGTGTATTAAGTAGTATTAATGTTGCCTCTAAAAAAGCATCTAGTCCTACAACAATATAAAGTCTTTAATCAGTTCATTTATACCAGCCATCAGTGCTACTTATCTAATATATATAATTCAAAGCTAATTTTGTGAAGCTGATCTTGATTCCCACATTTAATGGTGTAGAAAGATTGATATGAAAGAGATGTATGGTGAACTACACCTGCATCATAGTATTGGAAATCAGAGGGAATATTACCAGACTTTTACCTTCAAGAGTAGCAATTTCTCTATCGCCATATTCTGAAGATAAGCCTCAGAACATTAGGTTGTAAGTTAATTATTTTAAGGTGTAAACTGAATGTTATCTGCTGGCTAATTCATAATTTTTTTTCCTATTTTATATATTTCAATTCTAAGAAATGATGACACATAATAACTGTTGATATATTTTCCATTGTTATGAAGAAGAATTAGAGATAAGTTTCTAGATAAGCCTCAATATCATTATTTTGTTCTTGGATATCCATATAATTGCCACTAACAAAATCCTGTTCGAGTAAACACATTTTATGATATGCACTCCTTTTTAAGAATAAACGACTGTAAAAGCTAACTCATTTGACAATTTCTTTCTGTTTTGTAGTCATTGTTACCACTTATAGTGTGTGTCTCTTAACTTTATTTAGAAAGGTTTTAGATAGATTGAGTCATAAATCATAAGTGATGAATAAAAAAAAAAAATATTGAGACGTAACTGATGAATAAAAAAGTACTTATGGCACTGTTGGGAATGGGGGATTTTGGCTTGGGATCAACCTTTTCCCTGGGCAAGACCTAGATGGATACAAAAGTCAACAAAACTAGCTTCCACCAGTGCCTCTGTTACTATGCTTCTCTCTGCCCCAGTTGGTAACTCATTGTCATTCCTTTTTATCATTAACATCAATGTTGTAAAAACTGAGCTAGTCAATACACTTGATTAATGGTTAGTGATCGAATAAGTGGATTACTAATTGATCTGGTTTATATTAAAAATTAAAAAATAATGAGAAACATAATTTGATACATTTATATTCCAAATCTAAAATCATTATTATGACAAAGTACTTAACATCTCAAATAACAAATGAAATTTATAATAAATAAGTATATACTCCAAATTTAAAAACATTGTTAAGATAATAATCCAATATCCAAAATAATAACTGAAGTATTAATGTTTATAACAACTCAATTCCATAACGATAAGTTAATAACCCAAGTCCATGAAAAATTAAAAAATAAAAACATATTAAATATATATAATTTATATATAAACTTATAAATATACATAAAATACGTCTTAACACTATAAGGTCCTATTTGGGTAAGTTTCTTTGAAAATACTTTTAGGAAAAAAAATACAAAAAAGTAAAAATAATTTCTCATAAATTAAAATGTCTATATAAGTTAATAGGTAAAAGTTCTTTATACAAATTTCCTAAAAGATTTGAGACTTAGCCTATAGAAAAATCTTAGCATTTTTCTTGAAAAATTTATGAAAAAGGCTCTTTATTTATTTTATTTTATTTTTTTTGTATTTTCTTCTCCTAAAAGTCTTTCTAGATAAGTTCATCCAAACAAGTCCTAAAACAACCATTAGTTTAGTGGTAAAACTAATACCTTTCAACTAACAGAATTTGGAATTATCCTATAAGAGAAAAGACTCAATAATTAAAAGTAAGATTTGGGTTGAGTCAGTACAAAAGTTATTTTTTTCATTAAACTTGGCCAGGCCAATCTACTCTAATTGCTTAACCAATTCAAATAGCAACTTGGTTATTCGTTCCTAGTTAGATTGGTTCGATCGACCAGCTTGAAACTGTTTCATAGAATGAGGATAGAAGAAAGAAATTGAAAGAAAAGGAAATGAGAAGAGAAACGGAATACAACGTGAGATGATTATTTATTGTTTGATAGGAGAGAAAAGATAAGGGAAGACTGAAAGGAGAGAAAGAAATATATCGATAAATTGACATAAATACTCCCAATTGTAAAAGATATAATAAAAAGAATAATTTGTTTATAAAAAATATTACATTAAAATTTGAGATAAACTGTATCTATTTAAAATTTAAAAGATGTTAATACTTTAAAATTATCTTTTATTCTTTAAAATAAAAATATTTAATAACTTTATTTATTGTTATCATAAAGGGTATAATAGTAATTTTATATAATTTTGCACCTTGAGTATAAGCAAGATTCTTCTGTTAAATGTGCACATTGACCAAAACCTTTAGTTTAGGGCTTTTATTTTATTGTCTGTTACTTGTCAGCAGAGATGTTACTGGCTAATGCTTAGGAAGAAAAAAAGTCTGTATTTAAACAAGTTAGCATGCAATGGAATTTAAGTATTTATCTTTCTCTAGTTTAGTGAGCCAAATTAAGTTTTACCAAATGAGGGAATTTTGTTTTAAATTTGTGTTTTCCTTTCTCTTCCTTCCCCTCCTTTTTTTCTCTTCCAAACAATGGGTAAAAGTGAAAAAATTATTTGATCTTTTATAAAATCTCTTTTCTCCTTAGTTTTACATTTGCCTCTTAATTTATAAATCAACAAATACAAAAGTAACTTTGGTATGTTATTTTTCTGTTTACTGATTTCAGAATCTCTGTACTGTTTTATTATCTTTCAGTATTTCTATCATCTTGGCTAAAAAACTATTGTCTATAAGTGTGTTACTGGAGCTGTTAAACTAGACACTAGCTTCTTAAAATTACTAATCAGTATTACAGCAGCCAGCAGTTATAAGATGTGACTTTAGAACCTCAGTAGGAAAGACAAAACAAAAGGTGGTAGGTAAGAAGAAGCTTTGATCTGAAAACTGAATAGTTGAATCAGTGTGGACCTGGTCCTTTATTAAAAACATCATGAAGGCAAGAAGTTTCATCTTGACTTTAGAATAATGTGTGTATGTTCTGCTGCTAGATTCAGGTTTTTGTGTTTTTACCTGTATCTTTTTCTGTTTTTCTTAAGGATATGGAATGTTCTACCAATTGGTTCACAAGTTTTATGTAGTGCTACCAGAGAAATTGCAAGTTCAGTCCAATTGCTCTTTGATGAAGGATTATTCATGCTTTTTATATTTTAGACTATTTCCATGGAACAGCTGCATTGGTTTCTACTTTTACCTCTAAATTCAGTTGTACGTAGAATATTAACTTTTGGGATGGTAGTTCATCAGTATATGTATTAAGGCTAGTATTTTCCTGGATTTTAAACTTAAAGTAATTGATATGTATGTGATATAGTTGAAATTCTATCTTGTGTTTTTTATTTTTTTCTCTCAAACAATGAATGGAATGGCATATTAATTGATGTCAGGTTGATACACTTATTGGTTTAAGGCACTCATTGTCCCCTGATTGGTTTAGGCCTAATATCATGCTGAAAACTTATAATTATTAGAATCTAGCCTTTGGTTTTTGGCGTGAAGAATGGGGAAAACCCCCCCAAAAACGGCATTAAACAAAAAAAAAAGGAATGAACTAAAAAATCTTAATGGTGCTATCTAAGGAATGACCAAACTGGACAACTCATCTGCCACTTGGTTCCCTTCACGAAGCACATGGCTAGTTGGAATCTGCCACCTTTCTGCTTAAATCCTCCATGAGTTGAACTAGAGGAAAGAAGATATAAGTTTTCATACACCCATTAGTGAGCAACTTTATAGCAGAACCTGAATAATTCATGCTGCATTCACTTTAGTAAAAGCAATTGATTAACCAACTTAGTGTAGCACGGTTCGCAAATAACCTTGTTCTTTAAACATGTGAGAAATTTGATCTCTGTGTGTATGGTGAAACATCTGTTGAGAAGATTAGTTCTTGGTTTTCGGCCCAAGGAAGTAGGAAACCAGAAAAAAGAACTTGAAAACAAACAGTTACTCAACGTGGTGCACAATGCTCATTACCAAGGAATGACTAGCAACAAGTTTATTCTCAAAGTTGAACTCATTTCTACTTATCCGTAAGTAATTTACTGTAATAGCAAACACCATATTCAATTATAGCCATGCTCTTGCTGGCATGAAACTAAATTGGCTAGCAACCAGTTTTGCATATTCTGGTTGAAAAAATTAGCATGCAAACGACCTTGAGAAACTCCCCACCGAACTTCCTCAGCATACCTACAATGGAAATCAATGGATAAATGGTGTTGGTACCTGAATTCACTTTGTGACAATAACTTTTTTTTTTTTTAACGACAAATGTTAGTTGTTAATATGTTAGTTTTAATAGTGGGAGGAGAGATTCAAACCAACGACCTCTTCCTCCTCCTTTCACTCTTCATGTGTCCTTTTTATCATTATACCAACCTTACAACTCCATAATAGTTACTTTAGCAATCTTCCAAAGCAGATAACAAATCCTTTCCACCTCCAACAAACGTTAAACAGCAACTCATTATGTGGAACAAAATTGACCACAGCTTCATAAGCTTTTGCTAGAGAAAAAGCACCATCTGACGAGTTCCTCCAAGCAAATTAATCTACACCTCTTTCTAGGCTAGGGACAGTTACAGCACAAATAGCAAGCATAATATCCTATTTAAACCAAGTTAGACAATAACTGCAAGTTCCAAGATCCTCAGAGACAAAATGCACTACTGATTTATCAATCAACTCTAGGAGGCTTCCACGGTTAGGCACCCAATTATGCTTCCAAAATTTAACCTGTCAGTTTGCCATACCAGGTTTTCATTAACTTTCTGCCAAACAGAACAAATGCCTCTCCATAAATTTGTTCCAGGTCTTTGAGAGTCAATCACAGGGAACCAACTCATCTTGACACTTATATTTGGTCCTCATTAATGGCAGCCACAAAGCATTTCTCTCTTTTTACATTATTTAATATGTCTCTTCTTCGTTTCTCTTTCCTTTTCTAATGTAATTATTGTAATTTATAAATTAAATATATAATTATAAAAAAATTATAATTTAAATATATAATTTAAAATTTAAATATGTAATTATATAAATTTATAATTTAAATATATAATTATAATAATTTATAATTTAAATACTTGCAACTAATTTTTTAGCTTTCGATCAATTTTTCAAATAGTTTTGCAAAACATAAATTAGTTTAACATATCATAGCCAAAACCTTGACATCAAGTTTATTGATACCTCCACTTATATAATACTTAATGTACCTATTCCTACCCATACAAGATATCTAATAATTTCTCGGGACCTCCTCATCACACAAAGTATTCCTCGGATCAGTAGAGTGACAATATGTAGGATAACAATACTAAATGATACTAGCAAAGCCTCTCGTGAATAAGCTTATATCCAAAATGAAGAAATATTTTTGGGATGAAATCATAACATCTTCTTATTCCTCGTACTACGCTATTTTATAATACATGGTTCTCCCTTAATTTTAGGAGTTGTTACAATCCAGTAGGAAAGCACAATACCAGCAAAAATCTAATCTAATCACAACAAATTAGCTAATCAAATTAAATGCAATATTTTCACATATCTCCTAGAGTATACAGTGAATCTTCATGCATGATCTTCATTTTCCAACACTCCCCCTCAAGCTTTATCATAGATGTTAACTAGATTAAACTTGCTTTTCATATTAGTGAAGTTCAAGCGTGCAAGTGGCTTGGTAAGCACATCAGCAACTTGGTGTTTTGAATGCACAAAATTCAGCGAAATCTGCTTGCTCTCAATGTGATCATTGATGAAGTGTCTGTCTATCTCAATATGTTTGGTACGATTATGTTGTACTGGATCTTTGGCGATGCTTAACGTAGATTGGTCGTCACAATTCAGCTTAATCAGTCCACTGATTGATATTTTCATGTCATCTAACAATCTATGAAGCCATAATCCCTCACATACGCCATTCGCAAGAGATCGGAGTTCTGCTTCTGCACTACTTCGAGCAACGACGGTTTGCTCTTGCTTCTCCAAGTAACAAGGTTTCCCCAGACAAAGGTGCACATACCAAAGGTTGATTTCCTATCAATTGGAGAGCTAGCCCAATCGGCATCTGTGAACACTTCAACTCCTCGTCTGTCGGACTTTCTAAATAGCAAACCCAAGCCTGGGGCTGATTTCAAATATCTCAGAATTCGCATAACAACCTCCATGTGAGTTTCGAATGGGTTATTCATGAAACAACTCACCATACTTACAGCGAACCTAATGTCAGGTCTAGTGTGAGCCAAATATATTAGCTTGCCAACAAGCTTCTGATACCGTGTTTGATAAACTCCAGCTTCAGTTGTTCGGCTATGCAGTTTGTGATTAGGGTCCATAGGGGTATCAATAGGTTTTCAATTTATCATACCTGTCTCCTTGAGTAGATCCATCGTATATTTCCTCTGAGATACCAAAATACCTTGCTTAGAGCGAGCCACTTCCATTCCCAAGAAGTATCGTAGTTGACCGAGATTTTTAATCTCAAATTCTGTAGCAAACAAAGTCTTAAGCCAAGCTATGTCTTCGAAATCATCTCCCGTGATTACGATGTTGTCTACATAAACACTCAGGATGGTGCACTTCCCGGATGATGAGTGTTTAGTAAACAATGTGTGGTCAGCTAGACTTTGACTGTAGTGGTTTTGTTTTAAGACTTTAGTGAACTTGTTGAACCATGCTCTAGGAGATTGTTTCAGCCCGTACAATGACTTTCTGAGTCTGCACACTTTGTCTTGATTTTGTTGAGTAGTAAAGTCAGGAGGAATACTCATGAATACTTCTTCTTCCAAGTCACCATTGAGGAATGCATTTTTCACGTCGAATTGATGTAATGGCCAGTCTAAATTTGATGCAAGAGAGTATGACATGGATCGTATTAAGTTTTGCTACGAGGGCAAATGTCTCACTGTAGTCTAGGCCATAGGATTGAGCGTACCCCTTTGCCACCAGTCTTGCTTTTAATCTATCCACAGTTCCGTCGGGATTATGCTTTATCGTAAACAACCATCGACAACCCACTGCTTTCTTTCCCAGAGGAAGAGTTGTTAATTCCCATGTGTTGTTCTTTTCCAGAGCCTTCATCTCAACTTGTACGGCTTGCTTCCATTCAGTGACACTAAGAGCTTCTTCAATGGATTGAGGAATTTGGTTTGCGTCAAGAGAGGATACAAATACATGATGGCTATCTGACAAATTTCCATAATACATGTAGTCATCCATCTGATAAGGGCCGCATGATCGAGATTGTTTCCTTAGTGCAATTGGGAGATCTAGATTAGTATCATTAAAATTAGGAATTTGAGCTGAATTAATAGTACCCGATTACTCTTCACGTTGCTCAGTCAGAAGTCAAGAACTCAGATTGAATATGTGATCGATCTCTATCTGCTTCTGCCAGACTTGGACTCATGTTTGGGACACTTGACTGGCTTGTGTTTGGGATAGATGAAATTTGAGATGGTTCGGTTGCTGGCACGAGTATGGGTGTTGGGAAAACTGAGGACAAGATTGAGGATTCAACATGATTTTGTTTCTCCCCCTGAAGCCGAGAGCTTGGATAAAAAGATTCTTGTTCATTTAATGTAACATCCATGGTGATGAAATATTTTTTGTGTGAGGGAGAGTAACACTTGTAATCCTTTTGAGTTGGTGAATATCCCACAAATATGCATTTAATTGACTTTGGATAAAGTTTTCCTTGATTATATAAGTGGACAAAAGAGGAACACCCAAAGATTTTTTGTGAGATTTTGGAAACTAACCGATAGGCTGGAAATAACTCTTGGAGTGTTTGACATGGTGTTTTGAACTTGAGGACTCTTGAAGGCATTCAGTTGATTAAATATGTCCAGGTGAGAATAACATCACCCCAATAGAACTTAGGAACATGAGAGGTGAACATGATTGACCAGGCTACTTGTAACAAATGACGTAATTTGCGTTCTGCAATGCTGTTTTGTTAAGGTGTGTAAACACATGAACTTGTATGAATAATTCCATTACATGAGAAAAAATTGCTAAGGTCTTTTGTTGAAGAATTCTTTTGCATTATCTAAGTGAAAATTGGTTATTTGAGTTTGAAATTGAATAATAACTATTGAGTGAAACTGCTTGATTATTGATATGGTTTTGGATTTCGTTTTCATAAGATAAACCCAACATAGACGTGTTTGATCGTCAACAAGAATGAGAAACCACCAAGCACCATTGATTGAAGAGACTTCGGAGGCTCCCAAATGTCACAGTGAATTTTTGAAAAAGGTTTTGATGCAACATATGGTAATGGAATATAGGATGTACAAGTATGTTTCGACAACTGACACACTTCACAGAAAAAATCATCCACCTTTTTATTAATGAACAAATTTGGAAACAAGTGTTTGAGATACCCAAAATTCGGGTGACCTAATCGACAATGAAGAAGCATAACATCACCATTTTTATTTGAAGAAAAACAGCAAGGATAAGATAGTGATGCTAACTCTGGTGGATGATGACTTGATTTATTTGCAGAAAAATGGTAAAGTCCATTTATGAGTTTAGCACATCCAATCATCGTTCCTGACTCCCGCTCCTGAAACAGACACAAATTGCTTTCAAATATTGTTAAACATTTCAAATCCTTATTTAATTTTGACACTAACAAGAGGTTGAAATTAAGATCAGGAATGTAAAAACTTGAGTCAAGGTGAGTTTTTCAGAGAGTTTAACAGTTCCAACTCCCTTTATCGGTGACTTGGTTCCATTGGCAATTGTCACAGTGGCAATCAAATTGCACGAATTCAACATGGAGAATAGAGACGAGTTACCAATCATATGATCTAACGTGCCAGAATCAACAATCCATGAAAGGTTGCCGGCAGAGGTGAGGAGGGCTTTATGTTCACTGTTTTTGTGCATGACAGTGTTGGCTTAGACAGAAGGTGTTGTGTAATGATTTCCACTGATAAGTCGTTGAAGAATTTCCATTTGTTCCTTGTTGAAGGCAGATGTGGTAACGGAAGCATTGGCAGTGTGATTTGATGAATCTCTTGTGGGTCTGGAAGGTTTCCAATCTAGCGGCTTGCCATGGATTTTCCAATACATTTCTCGTGAGTGACCTAGACGACGACAGTGATCACAATACGGCCTGCCTTTGCGTGGTTTGTTGTCGATTTAGCCATTTGCTGCGAAGGCGTTGGAATCAGCCGAATTCAATGCTGAGGTTTCATTTGGCACTGCTGCAATCTGCCCTTTCATCATAACTTTCCTCTGACTCTCCTCGTGACAGACAGCAAAGAAGACTGCATTTAAAGAGGGTAACAGTTTAATGCTAATGATGCGTCCTCGCACTTCATCGAGTTCTTTATTGAGACCCGATAAAAGTTTGAAAACTCGCTTCGTTTCAACAACTCATTTGTATGTGAGGGCATCTTCGGAGCACTTCCATGAATGAGTGTCGTATAAATGATTTTCTGCGATAATTGAGGCAATGAATTGAAATAATCAGTCACAAAGTTATCACCTTATCAGAGATCGTGTAGAGTGCTCTCGATCTCGAAGATTTCAGAGATGTTATCTGCAATTGAATAGGTCAACTTGGCGGCTTCCCAGATTTCTGCTGCGGTGGAGAAAAGCAAGAAATTTTCTCCGATATCAGGCATCATTGAACTGATGAGCCATGACTGTATCATACTGTTCATTGCAATCCAATTTTTGTATGAAGGATCGGTTTTAGCAGGCTGAAGGGATTCATCGGTAAGAAACTCATCTTTTCCTTTTTTTTGCGAATGAACATACGAACGGATTGTGACCATGAAAGATAATTGTGACCAGAGAGTTTATGGTTTGTAATTTGCGAAGTGAAGGAATCCATAGCGATTTGGCTAAGGGAAGATCCGATTGAGGATGAGTTCTTGCTAGTGGTGGTGAAGGATGATTTATCATTTGAGGTCATGGTTCAGGATACGATCACTGCTCTAATACGATGAAGAAATATTTTTGGGATGAAATCATAATGTCCTCTTATTCCTCGTATTACGCTATTTTATAATACATGATTCTCTCTTAATTTTAGGAGTTGTTACAATCCAGAGCATATAATTAGGAAAGAACAATACCAGCAAAAATCTAATCTAATCACAACAAATTAACTAATCAAATTAAATGCAATATTTCCACATATCTCCTAGAGTATACAGTGAATCTTCATGCATGATCTTCATTTTCCAACACAAAACTTTTAGTTGCTTGCATGAAACCTCTCATGAACAAGCTTATACAGGGATGACAATGAAGTGGGACAGAAGCGGATTTAGCCTCTCCGTCCCTGAAAAGTGCAAGAGCAGGTGTATATAAATGAGACGAGTATGAAATTTTAATTTTCAACCTCATCCCCATTGGATATTTTTTAGGTTCATGTATATCCATGGGTATCTCATTATATTATTTTTTATAATTTAAACTTACTTATAATTTATGAAATAAATTTATGTTAATTTATTATTATATTAGTTTATTAATTATTAAAAAAATTATATGTTAAGTTATTAATTATATTTTAATTTTAATAATCCACAAAGTAGTAGATTTATACAAACACATGTAAGGTTTTGTTTGACAAATAATTATATGTTAAATACAAAAGCGGGACGGACACTAATTAATCCACACCCGTCTCTATTTCGGATTAAGATAATTGGGGATGGGACAAGGACTAATAACGTTGATTTTTTTCAGTCAAAATCAGAGCGGAAAGGGTACTGTATTTGTATGGACAGTCATGATTAACATATCTAAACTTATATCCGATCGACTATTGGTTTGTGTTTGTCACAGGTAGGGCCATTACTGATAATGTGCTGGTTGGTCATGAAATTATGCACTTCTTGAACTGTAAGACTCGTGGGAAGGAATGGCTTCATGGTGCTGAAGTTGGACTTTAGCAAAGCCTATGATAGGATGAGTTAGAAGTATCTTACTGATATTATGATCAATTTGGATTCAACAGCAGGTGGGTGCAATATGGATATCTCTGTGCATGCAAACGCTGTCATACTCTCTGCTGGTGAATCAAGAACATGTCTTACCTATTCCTCCTGTTTATGGCTTGAGACAAGTGTCCCCTTATCTTTTTATTATGGGGGAATGGAAGGTCTCTCTGCCCTTATAAGAAATGAAGAAGCCAAGGGTGACATTTTGGTGAATTTTTTGTTTGGTATCTTAATTCTGTTTCAATTAATCAATCATCTTCATCTTTATGTCATTTAATAAATTTTTTTATAATTGTTTTATATATTATTGATTAGTTGTGATAAGAATTGAGACACTAAATTGATATAGAAGATTTCTATCCACAATTTTGATGTATCTACGACGAAAATTTTGAACTTTTTTCAATTTTTATTTAATTATAGAATTAACAATAAATTCTTTTTAAATTATTATTTTTATTTTAGTTAAAATTAAAAAGGTTCCTCTCTCATTCACAGTCCTCGTTCGAGCCACTCAAGCTTTTTGTTTCAAAGCATTTTCATTTTGTGATTCTCCTGCTGCTTTGGCATTCCTCTTATTGTCGGCTTCCTTCACTCTTGCTAGTTCGTGAAACCATGAGCTCAATTTTCAGCAACTCACAAGGAGCTCCATTTCTTATTGTAAGTATAAAAAGGTGAGTTTAGTTGTGTTTTGTAAATGAATGTCTATAATAATTAATGGTTTTAACTTTTAACCTCTTTTACCATTTAATCAGAAAATGGTGAAACTTAATGTATTTGATCTATAATGTGATTATGTGGGACAAAATTACAATTGATAGTTTGTTTATGCTAGCTTTATCATACCATTATTTTAATTTTGAAATAAAATTTTTTGTGTTATTTTGATAATACAGATTGTTAATTTTGATTATGACAATATTGCTAGTTATAGTGACACTGGCAATTTTGATGGTATTGATACTTAAAATAAATCTTAATTACCAATCTCAATTATGTGATTTTTTATCTAGGTACATAACCAGTTTGGTTTCATTATGAGATAAGAAAAATTGAAGAAATGTGTAGGTATAAAAATTAATCTGCAATTAATTATTGGTTTCATTTTAACTGCATTCTGATCTCTTATTAATTGCATATGTGCAGGGGCTTTTTCAGTCATATACTTTTCAGTAATAGTAAATATGGAGATCTTATAAATCATCCTTATTACAAGTGATGGAACTTGCAATGTGGTATAAAAATAAAAATGAATCATTATGATTATTTATGAATCATTCTAGATTATGAACCATCCTACTTCAAGTTTGTTGTCACTTATTTTTTACTGATTATATATGTGATAAAAATGATAAACAACCATGATTGAGATGATTTTTTGGTTTTTTTAAAGGTATTATGATTATTATTATCATCATTTTTATGTATAGGTATGTTTTGTATTCATTATGACAAGAAGATGTAGAAGAGTCTGGTGCAAGATGATGGGGTCATGATCCATCCACTAAAGTATTTTATCACTGAGGGTTAATAATAAAGTTTAACATATGTAGTCTAAATTTTCATACATTTTTCCCATTTAAAACATCCACAAAATGTTAGCATCAATTAAACTAATATCAATTAAATCACTGAGATAAATATATATTTTTCAAATATGTTAATATGCTCACTATTGAAATTATCGATTATCTATCATTGAGAATTCAAGTCCAGTGTTGAAACATCACATTTTTCTTGGTAACATTAATTAATGGATAGTTTCAAGTCCACGTATGTTCTCAACTACAAAACTTCAGCATCAAATATAAAGAAATTAATTAATAGTGCGATTACTACATCTTTATTTCATTAAAATATATACTATACATTTACTTAATTATAAAATAATTAAAGAATTTAAAGAATTTTAATTAATTACATATTTAAATAATAATTAATTAAATAAATCATTTTATTTATATTATATGACATCCAACATTAAGTAAATAATTTTGAAACAATAATTTTAATTGTTAATAATTTAAATAATAAATAAATAAATTATTTTATTTATATTTATATAATATGACATTTGATATTGAACATGATAATAATGTTAGGATATACAGTCATCATTGAGTATGATAATAATGTTAAGACATACATGCAACATTAGATAATATTAAGACATACATGCAACATTAGGCGTCACAACAAAATTAAGATATACAATTGACATTGGACATGATAATAGTTATACGATATACAATCGTCATTAGTTACGATAGTGTTAGAGTATATAACTGACACTAGGAATGACAGTAATATTAGCATATACAAATGACACTAAGTAGTATTACAATATTGTTAGGATACATGACCAACACTTGGTGTGATAGTTTCAGATGGAAAGATGGTCACTCCTTTAGTTGAAATATAAGGCCCTTTTCTTTTTCGTTGCCTAGGTTACACCTTCAGAATAACCAAGAAGGGAATTTTCTCTATTTCCCTCAATTGTCACTTTACGCTAAGCCTCCCAATTCAAATTCGTTATAAGACAGTGAATTAAAACGAAGATTGTAATGCACTAAAAACTACGCTTGCTTAAACATCAAAATCAAAATCAAAATCAAAATCAGCCTGCTTGCTTAAATGCTTTTTTCTGTTTCGTAGAGCCAAAGCTCAGGGTCCTCCTTATAGTGGGTTCCATTAGCTGAGTCTCTCGAGTCAAGGTTCACATACATAAAAGCAAGCATGGTGCATCACCTATTTATCGTTCTCGCAGATAAATATGGATACCCATAAAAAAGTCGTCAACTAGTTTCACCTCACTCAACAACTCAAAAGGGGAACTATCTCATAGTAGTTATAGGTATACAGTCATTTTTTTTATAGAAAGTATACAATCGTAATTTGTCATGATAATAATGTAAGGTGTATTAGGCAACACTAGGCATCACAATAGTGTTAGGTATGCTAGAGACACTAGCTATCACAATGATGTTATTAGTTGAAGGCATACGTAATACATCATATCATATACAGGAGAGGTAGGTGGAAATTATGTTGGGGAGACAAATGCATTATCCCAGAACAGATGCAGTATCTAGAGCAAACATAGGAGTGACAAATGCAAGACCCAAAAAAAATTCAGGGACAGACACATTCTGCATGGTTTGCTTACAGAGTGTTTTATTTGTGTTTGATAGCTTTTTGTTTGCAATACAATTTTGGCTTATAAAATAATAATAATAACTTTTAACATCCTTACAAAAAAACAAAAAAAAATTATCTAAATCATGATTGATTCTCATTTTTATCACATATAATCATAAAGAAATAAGTGACAACTAGAGACAACGAGAAATGGCACATGATGTTGTCACATATACCACATTGCAAGTTCCATCACTCATATGGTCGAATAACAAAGTGTTCCATAAAGTTAATTAAATAATCTCAAGTAATCTACTTTTTATAATTTTGTACACTAAATCCTTGCAACCATTTCTATTTGTCTCTCCCACTGGACCTCTCTTGTACCTAGGATTTCTTTCTGAGCTTTTTGCATTTTATAATAAGAAACATCATGTTTTAAGGACTTTATTTCATGTCAACAAAAGACCTAAAAGGTATTAAGGCAACTGATACCATCTTGGACTGATATTATTAACTTTTTTCATCAATAAAACTCCTAGATACTTCACACAAATATCAAAACCAACATTGACTGACACAAACCGTTTGTGTTCCTTAAGCAAGTAATCCAAGGTTGATTCCTGATTTCTTGGTCATGTCATGTCATTTTGAATATGAAACAAAACATATTAGGAGACAACTACTTATCTTGAGTGCGCTCTACATTCCCAATAGAGTTTGTTATTACTATCACCAAGACTGACCTGTACTAGTATCAAGGTTACGAAAAAAACATTGTTAATTTTAAAATAAATTTGGAAAATAAAATATCACTCCATAGTTCAACTAAAGGAAATATGAAACATAAATGCAAGACAAATAACTTGACATATTTTAATCGGAATTTACTAGCAATCTCTCCAATCAGCACCTTTGAAAAGACCTTGCAAGCCTGAAAATATTTATAAAACCTTGAACAGAGCATGCAAATATCATAGCAGTATTCTGAAGAATCCTAAATCAGATCCAATAAATATGCCATGAAGCAAATCACCCCAAACGCGTTTGCTTTCTTTTACTTGGCTAAGCTCTAAATCAGTACAACAACCTAAGGATATAAACAAACTTAAAAGTTAGACGAGTACACATTCTACAAAAGCAAGCACTTTCAAGTAGGTCAAGTGCCACATCTTCAGGATCCGTCATTGATTTCAACATGCAAACTTCTAATGATATGAATGTTAGTGGTGTTTTTTGACAAAGAGCTTGCTTATGTCTTCTGTAACAATGTTTTTCCTGAAAATTACAAAATAAAAAATCCATGAATACATATATATCAAAAAGAAAACAAAGAAAGACATTTCAGTGATCAAAATTTGGGGAACAGACAAACTAGTATCGCAGCTTTAGAAATGCCTAAACAATAAAACGGTAGAAAAGAATATTAAGGGCTTTGATTCTATTCTTACTTTTTAGTGTTAAAATAATTTCACACTATTAAGAAATTAGTTTCTCATGCAAATTTCATTACATTTTAAAAAGTTGTTTCTAAAACAAGTGTTTTAGAAACCAAAAAACAAAGAGCGACAGATGTTTTCCTTTTCTGTATTAGTTTTGCAATGCGGTTTTTGCATTGCAGCTTTTGTCAAAGGAAATCTATCTGTATAGCTAAAGGATTGCAATCCAGTTCATCGTTGTAGTTGAAGGTTCCCTTGTAAATTGATAGCACTGAAAATTCCTTCCAGTCAACATTGTATATGAAACAATTTTATAACTTAGATTGACAATACATCTATCAATCAAGTTTTTCAGCTTTTGAATTTTAGAAAACTAAAAACTTTTTAAAAAGTGAAAACAAACAGGCCGTAAGACTTGGGAAACTGCATGGCAAAGTACTAGATGATTATCCCTAGACATCAGATGCTTCTGGTTCTGAAACAGTAACATCCAGCATTTGCAGATCAATTTGCAGCATTCCACAAGGAAGTGTCAAGTGAGATAGTGGCAATAATTTAACTCGGATATATTGCTAAGAATGGGGATCAATTTTCACCTTTTCTAAGCATAGAATTATTGGCAATGTCATCAATTACACTTTCTAAGCAGAGAGGTAAACGATTTAGAAAAGATGGCCTGGTTAACAAGCCTCCTAAGTTCCTAACAAGGTGGGGTTTGAAAAGAGGAGATGCTCACACCCTTAGCCCCCAAGCAGAGAGGTAGTTTTCAGGATTTGAATCCATGACCTTAAAGTTGCACCAATGATTACCCTCTAAAAAGAACAGTAAAAATTACAATGTTTCTATTGGTCCAAGTTACCCAACTCTTTAATGGGAAACATATATGAGCACAACATCTACTCATCAGAATATGAGAAACAAAAGAATAGTTGATTGAAACTATGTGATTGGATGCACAGTCAAAGAATGTTTGTATATGTTAAATTAATGTTAGATGTTGGTTATTGTTGTTAGTTGAGGTATATTATGTTTCATTTATTATTGTATGTCAGAGGTTGGTGGCAGTTGTATTCACCACTCTGAGTTTCTAGATTGTATTGTATCTCTATTTAATAAGAGATTCAAAGCTGAGAAAAGACATCTCAAGTTTTTCTATATTCAAGTTGGTATCAGAGCAAGTTCGATTCTGCTCTTTATCGTCTAGAGTCACACAATAGGCTGTCCGCCACTGTCGTCGTCTCCGACGACTTTTTCTCCGGTGAGCACAGATCCAGGTACGCCTCGACGTACGTGTTCTACCCCTGTAAATCGCTCCTCCATACGCCGCTCCACGTGAGCTCCATGAGCCGGCGAAACGGTCTCCGTTCACCGTCGTTCCGGTGCCGTCTAACTCACCGGAGCCTCCTGAAGCCATTGCTGACCTGCGTGGTCACTTTGAGCAAGATTTAGTGGATTTAAATCAAATCTCTCTCTCGGTCTCTGTTTTTCCTCTTTTTCAAATCTGGAAAAATGTCTTCTTCTACCGCAGTCAACTCTGGTCCCATTCTTCCTATTTCTGGATCTGCCGTCATCACAACAGAAAAACTCAATGGTAAAAATTATTTAGCTTGGGCTGATTCTGTGGAACTCTGGTTCCTTGGTCAAGGACACCATGAGCATCTAGAAATGGTAGATATTGAGGGATCGGCTGATCAACAAGCTCAGTGGAAGAGACTTGACTTTCAGCTTTATGCTCTTCTATGGCAATCAGTGGAGCCTAAGATATTGAGGAACCTCAGAGCTTTCAAAACCTGTTACTCGTTTTGGAAGAAAGCCCAAGATATCTACTCTAATGATATCCAACGTTTGTTTGATTGTGTTTAAAAGTTAGCCTCCTTAAAACAAAATGACTCAGATATGGTATCATATGTTTCCGAAGCTCAAGCCGCTGCAGAAGAATTGAAGCTTTTCTTAGAAGCTGATTCTATAGAAGAAATAAAGAAACGACTTGATAACCTATATATGGTTATGATTCTTCGTGGTATGAACCCGACATTCAATCACATTCGTGATCAAGTTCTGACTGGTCAAGATATCCCTTCCATGGAGAGCTTAACTACTCGTCTCCTCCGTGTTCCTACCTTGAGCAATGAGGGTATCTCCCTTGAAAATAATATGGAGTCCTCTGTTATGATATATTCAAGAGGAAGAGGAGGACGTGGAAACAGAGGTCGTGGTGGAAGAGGTAATCGTCCACAATGCACTCATTGCAAAAGGATGGGTCATACTCATGAGACATGCTACTCTCTGCATGGTTTTCCAGACAAGTCTGCTCATATATCAAGGTCTGAGAAGCCGGAAGAGAGGAAACTGTCTGAAGAAGAATATCAAGGATACCAAGAGTATTTGAGGATGAAATCTAACAGCCTTGCTGGACCTTCTTCTGGACCTAATGTCTCAACGGCCTGCATTTCTCAATCTGTGGAAGGTCAAAACCCATGGATTGTTGACTCTGGTGCTTCAGACCATATCTCTGGTAATAAATCCTTGTTTTCATCTTTATTACCTCCCAAATTTCCACATCTTGTCACATTAGCCAATGGGTCAAAGGTTTCAGCTCAAGGAGTGGGTTCAATTTCTATTTCTCCCTCCTTAAATTTATCTTCTGTTTTGTACATTCCTTCTCGTCCCAATTTACTTTCCTTGAGTTAATTAACTAAGTCCTTAAATTGTTCAGCTACATTTAACTCTGACTCCTTTGTCATTCAGAATCGTGGTACGGGCAGGCAGATTGGCGCAGGACATGAATCACAAGGTCTCTATTACCTGGAATCTAGCTCTTCAGTGTCCTGTCTTGCATCTATCTCTCCTAAATTGTTGCATGATCGGTTTGGACATCCTAGTCTTGCCAAATTAAAGATAATGGCTCCTAGTACTCAGAAAATCCAAACTTTAGAATGTGAAGCTTGTTAATTAGGCAAACATGTTAGGTCTTCTTTTTCAAGTAAAGATAAATCAAGAAGTAATTCAGCCTTCTCCACTGTTCATTCAGATATTTAGGGTCCTAGTCAAATTACTTCTTTTGGATTTAAATATTTTGTCACCTTTATTGATGAATATTCTCGGTGCACGTGGCTTTATTTAATGAAAGAAAGGTCTGAACTTCTATCCATATTTGTGTCCTTTCATGAAATAAAAAATCAGTTTGGAAAATCAATCAAATGTTTCAGAAGTGATAATGCAAAAGAATATTTTTCTTCTGAACTCTGGTCTTTTTTGTCCTCTCAAGGTATATTACATCAGTCCACTTGTCCCCACACTCCTCAACAGAATGGGATAGCCGAAAGAAAGAATCGCCACCTTGTTGAAACCGCTCGCTCTTTAATGATTAATGCAAAAGTTCCATTACATCATTGGGGAGATGCGATTCTTTCTGCCTGCTATCTTATCAATAGGATACCCTTTTCCTCTCTTGATAATCAAATTCCTCATTCCATCCTATTTCCAGATAAACCTCTATATCATGTTTCACCTCGTTGTTTTGTTCATGATATGTCTCCAGGCCTCGATAAATTGTCAGCTAAGTCAATCAAGTGTGTTTTCCTGGGATACTCCCGCCTTCAAAAAGGATACAAATGTTATTCTCCTCATAACAAGAAGTATTGCATGTCTGCAAATGTTACCTTCTTTGAAGATTCTCCCTTCTACTCATCCTCCCCACACCTGACTCCATTTCCATCCAAGAGATTTTGTCATCTCCCTCCTCGAGTCCAGAGATTGTCATTTCTCCGGACATGTCTCATCAACCTGACCACACCAATATTAGTCCAATGTCTATCTTATCTGAAACTGATCATTCTCCCTCAACTCCTCCTCATGGCATGACACCTGAAGCTAACCCCAGTATTCCTGATGACTCTAGTGGCTCATGTCCATCTCCGTTTGCTTCTTGTACAACGGCTCCTAATTCTCCTCCCATGGCCGATGACAACTCATGTTGGCCTGTTGCCCTTCGAAAAGGTATTCGCTCTTCTCGAAACCCTCATCCTATTTACAATTTTTTGACTTATCATCGTCTGTCTCCATCTTATTGTTCCTTTATAAATTCCTTATCATCCATCACTATTCCCAAAAATGTTTGTGAAGCACTTGATCACCCTGGATGGCGACAAGCCATGATTGATGAAATGCAGGCCCTTGATATCAATGGAACGTGGGACTTGGTTCATCTTCCTACTGGGAAGAAAGCTGTTGATTGTAAATGGATCTATGCTATTAAAGTTGGTCCAAATGGTGAAATTGAACGCCTTAAAGCTCGTTTGGTAGCCAAAGGTTACACTCATATATGGACTTTATTATGGAGACACTTTCTCCCCGGTGGCCAAGATCACTACTATTCGTCTTCTTCTTGCCATGACAGTTATTCGCCATTGGCCCCTGTATCAGATGGACGTTAAAAATGCATTCCTACATGGTGAGTTAGATGAGGAAATTTATATGGAGCAACCTCCGGGCTTTGTTACTCAGGGGGAGTCTGGTCTAGTGTGTAAACTTAGGCGATCTCTCTATGGTCTTAAGCAGTCGCCAAGGGCTTGGATTGGAAAGTTCAGCAATGTTGTCCAAGGTTTCGGAATGAAAAGGAGTGAAGCAGATCACTCTGTCTTCTACTATCACAAATCTGTTGGCAAATGTGTTTATTTAGTTGTTTATGTCGATGACATTGTCATTACAGGAAATGATGAAGTCACAATATCTCAACTAAAGCAACACTTATGCAATCACTTTCAAACAAAAGATCTTGGTCATCTGAAATATTTTCTGGGAATAGAAGTAGCTCAATCCAAAGAAGGCATTGTAGTTTCCCAGAGGAAGTATGCCTTGGATCTTCTGAAGGAAACAAAAATGTCTGATTGTAAGTCAGTTAATAGTCCTATGGACCCATACAAGAAATTAGTAGCTGACATGGAAGACTTATACTCAGATCCAGAAAGGTATAGAAGGCTGGTTGGGAAGCTCATATATCTCACTATTACAAGGCCAGATATTTCCTTTGCAGTTGGAGTTGTAAGTCGATTCATGAATTCACCTTGTGTTGATCATTGGAATGGAGTAATGCGTATTCTCAGGTACATAAAAAAGGCTCCAGGCCAGGGTCTGTTGTTCGAAGATAAAGGAAATAGCCAAATTGTTGGATACTGTGATGCTGATTGGGCTGAATCCGATACAGATAGACGCTCTACTACTGGGTATTGTGTGTACCTTGGTGGTAATGTTATCTCATGGAAGAGTAAGAAACAGAAGACTGTTGCTCGATCTAGTGCAGAAGTTGAATATAGATTTATGGCTCTTGCAGCTTGTGAGTTGGTGTGGGTTAAACAACTCGTACAAGAAGTGAAGTTCTGTGAAATTTCTCCAATGCAACTTTATTGTGATAATCAGGCAGCTATCCACGTTGCTTCCAATCCGGTATTTCATGAAAGGACTAAACACATTAAAATTTATTGTCACTTTGTAAGGGAAAAAGTGTTGTCCAAGGAAATTAGGACCGAATTTGTTGGCACCAATGACCAACTTGCAGACCTATTAACCAAACCCTTAAAGGGTCTTCGGATTGAATACTTGATTTTCAAGCTTGGAACATATGATTTATATGCTCCAGCTTGAGGAGGAGTGTTAAATTAATGTTAGATGTTGGTTATTAGTTGTTAGTTGAGGTATATTATGTTTCATTTATTATTGTATGTCAGAGGTTGGTGATAGTTGTATTCACCACTCTGAGTTTCTAGATTGTATTGTATCTCTATTTAATAAGAGATTCAAAGCTGAGAAAAGACATCTCAAGCTTTTCTATATTCAAGTGTATAGATTAATAACTTTGATTAATAAATAGAAAATATTTTGTTTCCTCTAAATAAAAGATAATGTGCCTATAAACTATTATTATTACTAAATCAGAATAATATGTTATGATTTTCAAAAATTACAATGTATATGAAACAATAGAAAAGTGGATAAACAGTATTAAATTGATGAAATCAATATTTAAATCATAAACAGACAGCTGGGTAGTGTTTGTATCAAATTCAATCTAAGTGCATAACTTGTGTAAATCAACCCACATCACCATTCATCAATTCAAGATCTACTAATCATTGAGATGAACTTTAAAAAGAAACTCTAAATTCTAAATATAACTAGCAGCAAATGCACAAATAAGTCAAAAAGCAGACACCTAGAAATTAACACATTACTACTAACCTTCCACTGATTTGAGGTGGAAGTAGCATTCCACCAGAAGTTTCTGGAACATTCCTTGAATGAGGCAAGTTTCCTCTGGGAACTTTACTACTACGAACAGCAGAGGAGACCATTCCATTTGAGTCTCTCTTACGTGAAGCATTTTCAGCTTGAGCAGCAGCAACTCGAGAGAAGTGGTCACTAGCACTCATCAGATCAGATGAGACAGTGGGTGCATTCAAAAGAAGAGAAGCATCAGGAAGTTTGTCCACTGAAGGTTGAGATGAATGTTGTTTATTTTCTAGCCGCTGGCTGGATGAAGATCCAAATTTAGTCCTACATGTTGAAAATGCATAAATATTGAGAATAGAGAACAATGTTGATCGAAAGATGAAATGTTCCTAAAGTTTATGTTGTTTGACACTTTTCATAAGACTAAAAAATCAAACACATGTATTGCACACACACATATATGCCTTTATCTACAGGTCCTTTCTTTTGTATTTTGCAGGAAACAGAGCGTTTATTGTATGCAGCTCACAGATGCAGTTGCCATGACTCTTTATGGTTAACATTTACCTTAGACAAAAATCATCAAAAGAGTACACGTTTCATTTTTTTGGAAGAGAATGAAACTATGGAAGTTTAAGGACAGATACATGGGTAAGAACTAAGAATACGAACTGGAAAAACAAATTGAAAAACCATTCCACTGGTTAAAAATTAGAAGGGTTAATTAGCCATTACTTATTGACTTAATTACCGCTTGAATGGTTATATATTCCTAGCTTAGAAATACCTTTTACCAAAATTCCCTTCTGTAAGTTCCTATAAGAAATAATTGTAGTATTGTACAACATCAGCGCAAAAGATGTCCAAATTATTATAAGGCTCAAAATAAAACAACAGCCAAGTTTTTCCCCACTCAGTAGGTGGGTTGGTTCCACTGTTCAAACAACAGGACAGTGTTCTATGATTAATATGAGCTACAATACAATGCAAAAGCAAAATATGTGATTCATTTTAATGCAGTGGTAAAAACCAAAAGAGTAAATATCCAAAGCAATAAAAGAAGAGTTAAATAAACAGAAAAGAAGTAGTTTGATTCCTGTTTTCCTAACATTACTTTCTCAGGAGAAATTTTACAACCTAAATTCAGAAAGAACACATGCTCACTTCTAACACAAGCAACTAAATTTATGTATCCTTCACAATTACATATTACAAAATGTCATTTTAAACTGCAACTAAAAACCAAATTTTGATATGGTATCATTCTATCTTTCCTGCATTGTATTCGTAATAGGACAATTTAGCAAGGATCAACATCCACACCAACCTTAGCTAAAATTTGGACCAAGCCTGAATAAGTTAGCATGACCAATTAACCTTATATTCGCATACTGAACTTTTACTTCCATTCATTATTGCAGCTCTAAGAAACAAAGCATTATCTTCTGGACTAGGCTACATTACTGTCTTACAAGTAAACAGTTTCAAGGGAGTTAAACACTGTGACTGTCATAGACCTTCCCCATGAAAGAATAGTAAAAAAAGTAAACGACACAAAGTATCCTGTAGTAAACTCAGTTTGCATGCTTATGTTTAACCCAAACTTAAGTTTGCAAACTTTAATCCGATCATGTACTAAATCAGTAGTAGTAAACGGCTTTCAAATCTCTCTGAATATTATCCATCAAAAACAGGCCCTTGAAGAAATCATAAGCAAACCATTGGAGAGTTTGTGCATATACCATTGCTACCTAAGTGTGAGCTATGAATAGTATCATGTGTTTTCAACCCCACCTATTTCCTAATATTGTTTCTAATAGGGAATTTTCAGATCCCTCCCTCACCCCCGGCTCCCCCCCCCCCCCAACCCACACACAAAAATAATAAACCAACCATGAACAGTCAAAGAATTTCTTCTCTTAGGTTTTGTTAGAAACGTTAAATGTTCAGTTCAGATAAGTTAGTAGGTCTGATAAACCAAATAATTTCTTCTCTTAGATTGTGTTACAAACCAACACTAACAAGGTTTGCCCCTTTCACAAGTAAGACCATTGCTATGTTTTTCACTTCTCCCATACCAACAATTTTGAATCCCCTCTCCTATACCCCCATATAATTTATGCTAACCACCTAACCAAAACTCTACATACGACCCCTTCACCTTGTTTTCCTTTAACTCTTCTGCCTGAGTCCGATTGCTGCACCACTATTTTTCACTTGAAGTGTGAAAAACATCATTTTAATATTAATAGACTCTTCTAGTCTTCTTTGTTTCAATTTCCCATTGCATTAAGTGCTAAAAAATTAATAAAGCCGCCACGTTAACAACTAATATTCTATTGACTCATCTATAAAAAAAATATTCTATTGACTCTAAACCTAAAAATGCCAAGAACAACATGAGCCATTGAATCTCATCGTTAAAGTTGCAAAAAACAAAAAATAGTAATCAAACACAAGTCTAAGGAAATTTCAATAACTACGGCACCTACTCAACCACTTAACTAATTGAACTAGAAACCAACACCATCAGACCAAAAAATGCAAATAAATACAGATAAATCATCACAGCAAAAAACTAAAATCACTAAAATATAAGAATTACGTGCAAATTACAGCCATACCTGAACTTTTGTGTAATTACATCCAACCTGAGGAATATGAATGTAAGGTTGGAACGGGGTACTAATATGGGCATGTTTGGGTGACCTTTTCACTTATGAGAAAAAAAATACAAAAGAAAAAGTCTAAGCAAATTCTTCTTGAGTGTTTTTAAATGACAAGACTTTTTATAAGCTAATTTTCAAAAAATTCCATATCTTTTAAAAAAAAATACAAAGAAAAGCTTCTCATCTTATGGAAAAGCTTATCTAGAGGTGTTTTTACTTTTTTTCAATTTATTTTGTCCTCCTATAAATACTTCTAAAAAGCTTCCCAAACAGGTCTTATAATGTTTTCTAAACTTAAAAGACGGCAATATAGGAAACACTTTAATTAATATGCACCAGACTAAAAATTTACACGAAAATTCAATCACAACCCTTTATTTGAGATAAATTTATTTATTTTAAAGATTAATACTTTAAAAATTATATAAATTGAAGTTAACCGTAAAGCTCTTTTACATTAAAACTCTTTTATACAGCATCCTAATTTAACTCTAGGAATAAAAAAGAAAGTGTGGTTATATGTAATCTGATAAAAATTCAGTGTAATTTGCTCATAAATTATGAATCTAGTAACTCAATTTCTGAACTAAAAAAAAAGAAGAAAAAAAAAGCGCAAAGCAATTAGTATAACTTCGTGAAGAAGAAGAAAATGAAAAGGGAATAATTACTGAGTAAGTTGAGGCGATTGGGGTTTCGAATTTTTGTTGCGCTCTTCTTCAGAGGGCTCTGGAACGTCGTCATCTGAAGAGGAAGCGTAATCGACAAGCGACATTTCTCGTTCGGAATTAAATTCGTCGCCGGCGTCACAGGTTGCGGTGGTTCTCCGCCGCTGACGGTGGTTCTGGGTTTCTTCCGCGGGGTGACGCGTGAGGATTGCACTACAAAATAAAATGATGCATTTTTCTCTTTCTTGACATCGACCTTATGAAATATAATAAGAATTAGTGTTTTTCTTTTATTTTTGTTGTTTTAAGAAAAAATAAGAATTCGTGTTAAGAACTTAAAGATAGAGTTAATTAATATTTTATAATATTTTTGCGTTTGGATTTTAATTTTTTTTAAGAAATCTGAAATTATTTTTTGGAAATAGTTCATTTTGTTAATTAAAAATCATTAAAGGAATAATAGTGACATTAAAATTTACACCGATCACAATCCTTCGTTCTGGGTAAATTTGCTTTTAAAAGTAAAAAAAAAAAGTCATAATTAAATGATAGTGTAGAAAATCTTTTACACTCATAATGTATACCAATTAAACATTTTTTTTTTATTATTTATCCTTGAAGTTATGACATATCGACATTAGTAGGAGGATTTAGAAGAATTCAAGTAAACTCTCGCCATTAAAATGTAGGTAATGACATGAAAATGTTTCAAATATTTTTTTAATAATAAAATAAAATACATGAGATATTTTGTTTTTAAATACAATTTATGTTTCTGAAAATTTTTAATTTTAGACATAGTGTCTCAAGACTTTAAAATCATGATATTATGTCCCAAATTTAAAAATATGTGCATGATATATTTTTATGAGTTATTGACGTTGACTTTAACTCTTTTATTATTAAATCTTTTATTAAGCAATAATTTATTTTTATTAAGTCATAAAATAGTTAATTTAACTCTTTTGTAAGCAATAATTTTTTGTTATGTTACTTAATTTTTATAGAGTTTAATCGGTATATTTTATTAGTGTAAAGATTGAAAATTTTGTAAGCAATAAGTTTGGAGGGTAACAAAATTAGTGGAAAGGATGGAATGAGTTCCATAAATTATCATTTCATTCCACTATTTATTGTTTAATCGAAACAATAATTCTTAAATTTATTTCATATCATTCCTTCCATTCTATTACTTCTCATTAATCCAAACATATCCACACTACATAATTAATCTCATATACCCTTCCTCCCAAACATATGTAATGTGGTCCATAGGCTCCAAACTTAAATTTATTCGATATACTCCAACCTTGCTATTCATAAAAGTTATGTCATTTTCAAATCAGGTGATTTGAACCTAGGCATACTACTGAAATTATAAGATTGGTCTAGTGACAAAGTTCATATGTGAAGAGAAAGGAGAAAAAGAGGTCGTGGATTTGAACCCTTTACTGACAAAAATTAACACATTAACAACTAACATTTGATCTATAAAAAAACCGATGCATACTACTCCATAATTAGTTGATCCGGGATGTAAAAAAAATTGTTCCATTCTTGGATCCGAAAGCATGATTGTTACTCCAAATAACTTGATTCGAAACATACAAACTATGTATTTTGAATTAATTGATCTAAATTATAAAAAAAAAATTATTTCAAATAAAATGATCTGAAATGTTCACTTTTATGCATTGGAGGGACTGTGGAACACATCTCACAAGAAAGGGGTTGCAGAGATGTTACTCAAGGTGGGGTTGCAGGAACAGTTTATAGAGGACTTTTACAGGTGGAGGAAGGTGGTTTGGAGGGACACACATAGGCTAGCGAAGGGGTGGTGGGCAAGGAGGTGTGGAGTGAAGGGGAGAAAAGGGTAATGTTGGTATTTTGGATTTCTATGAGGTGTGAATAGTAGAACGGGAGGTGCAAGAAGAAAATGCCCAAACCAAATGACAAAAAGCATGGCCCATTACCGTCCATTTATGCTTCGAACTTAACCAAGATCGAGTTTAGTTGAGTTTAAGCAAAAACATATGGGTTGCTTCGGGTTTGTAGAAGTGGTAAAAACAAATAATCAGGATCCATATAGCATCAACTTCAACTGCAGAGTCATAAATGGGTAAAGGAAAAATGTGATGGAGTCACAACATTGCAATAACAAAACTTTTACAATGCATTTGGTTGCAATGAATATAGAGAACTAACATTATACAACAAAATTGATTTTGAATGAAATTAATTTTATATAAATAATTATAAAGAAAATTGATTTTGAAATACCATCATTTGTGTTTGGATATTTATATTATAAAAATAAGTTCAGAATACGATTTAATATAAAAAATTTTATCCAATACAAAAGTTATTCTAAATTATTTTATTCTAAAATTAATTTTAAATTCTTCTCTAACACGAAACTTGTGTTTGTGTTAATTAAGAAAAGGCTACCGTGTATTGTAACCACAACTTCCACCTTTGAGTCACAATGTAATTGATTATGATTTGAGTGACAATTTAAACTTTAATCGACTATGGTATGAAATATTTTTTTCAAAATAAATTTTTGAAGCCATCGAATATAACAAAGACAGTCGATTATGTCTTTTAACAAAAAAAGAACTATATCAATCAAGGGTAAATTGGTTGTTTTAAAATTATCATCATCTCAATTTAAATTATCTATTATGAATCTAAAATATATAGTTTATGTTTACAAATATATTTTTCAAAATTCTAATTCTATTATAATTTTATAAAAAAAATATTTATCATGTGTAATATGCATATATAAAATCCTATATTTTGTACATGAAGCATCATCGATTGACCAACCAGCAATGTTATTTATCAATACAAATCTTGCAACCAACTAATGTTGGTGACAGACTGACACTAGAAGAGCTGTGGTAAGAGTATTATCTGATTCACATTCTAAAAGATTTTCATTCAAAAATTGCTAAATGAGAGAACATTGATGATTAGAATGAACTACTTAAGAACGATTGCTGCATTCCTTAGAGCTAGGTATCGTTGAACATACTCATTAGGAAGCGATCTAATGATCTTGAAAACTTCAGAATTTGCATACCGAAGATTAGTCCTAGGATCATGGTATGGTGCCTGCAGCATAAACTAATTTATTAATTCCCCAGTACAAGTGATAATGGCATGGCATAATCATCATCAAATTTATAATTTATAATTATTAACTCCTCAGTACAAGTGATAACGACATGGCATGATCATCATCAAAGTTTATGATTAATTAAACAGAGCCCCACCAACAGCACATTTCATATCAATATATGTAGCCAGTTCAGTAACAAGCTGCTCAATTTGACAGCATAGGTGGCATTTAAACAAACCAAGGCCAAACTTAACTACGAAAAAATCAATCGTGATTCAATAGGATTAGAGACATGACAGATTATAGACAGTTAGGGCTTGTTTGGGTAAGCTTCTCTAAAAACAGTTATAGGAAAAGAAAATATAAAAAAAAAGAAGCAAAAAACACTTCTCTATAAGTTTTTTTAAAAGACAAGTAACTTTTTTCAAGCTAATTTTAATTAATACATAAAAGTTTTTTCATATAACTTTTTTTTAAAGATGTGAAAATTTTTAAATATTAGCTTGTAAAAAGTCCCACGTCAGTTAAAAAAATTTAAGGAGAAACTGTTTTCGCTTTTTTCTGTGTTTCTTTTTTTCTTCTTGAAGTGATTCTGGAGAAGATCAACCAACAGACCCTTAGTCCATGATCTCAATAGTAGGTATTAGTTGTTTAATTACTTTGCAGTGTTCTGTCTATAAATTATGGAGATAAACAATGTAGTATATAAATACTTTACTATCCACCTATTTCTTTTGAACTCGGCAAAGCTGAAGACATTCCACTTCCAAATTCTACAAGGAATCATGTCTTAACTTCCCTTTACTTTCCAAATTAATAATGCCATAATCAAGTAGGCATTAATAAAAAAAACATAAAGTTCAGGCCCTAGGAAAATGCACACTCATTAGAACAAACACAAGTAAAACGGGCTGCCCAACCCACTAGGAGATTTCACCCCAATCCCACAAAGCTGTGATCCTAGATGTGGTCTAGAATGGAAATTAGAGAGTGAAAATACCCATAGAAGCGTGACAAGAAAGATAGAACAATAATTATTTCTACAAATTCTGTGAAAGCAGGTGACAAAAATGCCTTATAAATAGATATTAAGCAAACTCCTGCATACTAACACACTGTTTAATTTAAAACCAAACCCTTAATCTTAGAAGGTATTTGGTAGATATTTCATACCCAAAAATCATGACTCCTGAGAATTACAATACCTTGGAATTATGATTCTTGACTCTTGAGAATACTTAAAATACGCTTGGTTGGTAACTAATGCTTCTTAGGAATTAAAGATCTCCTTGGTTAAGAATTAAATATCTCCATACTTGATTCTCACCTCTACCTATGGGAATGCTTGTGGAAAAGTGGGATAAAAATATTCCTAGAAAACATAGTTCCTTCGGAATATACTTTCTTTAAAATGCATACCAGATGTGGGAAACTAAGGTGGTGTTTGTTTTGGACATTTTCTGTTTTCATTTTTTAAGAAAACAGAAAACAATAGAGAAAAATATGTTTTGTTACAAATTTAGAAAACATTTTCAAAAAATAACTGAAAATAGAAAAAAGTTGTTTTCAATGATTTTAAAAGTTAACACTATCTGAAAACTTATAACAATATTGTAATTATATAAAAAACAATATATAAATGTATTTTAAACTATATATATAAATAATTTATAATATTTTTGCTAAAATTAATTAAATTTAACAATATTATTTTTTGAAAATAGAAAATATCAAGCAAAAACAAATATATTTTCTTAATATTGAAAACTTGAAAATAATAACAATTTTCAGAAAATGAAAATAAAAAATATTTTCTCAAATCAAACGTCACCTAATCCTATTTGTTTTTTCCATTGTTAGTTTTCATTTTCACAGAAAACAATAGTGAAATTCGTTTCATTACAATTTAGAAAACATTTTTAAAAATCAATGGAAAACAGAAAAAAAATTATTTTCAGTGTTTTAAAAAAATAAAAATGTAAAAATTGAATAACTATATTGTAATTATAACAAAATCTATATAAATGTATTTTAAAATTCTAATTTTAAATTATATATATAAATATTTTATAATAGTTTTAATAAAATTGATTGAATTTAACAATTTTATTTTTTGAAAATAGAAAATATCAAGTGAAAACAAACATATTTTTAATATTGAAAATTAAAAACAAAAACTATCTTCAGAAAAATGAAAATAGAAAATTAAAACAAAAAATATTATCTCAAACCAAACAATCCTATGTTTTCTATTTTCATTTTCTATTTTTTGAAAACAGTTTCATTTTCAAAAAATATGTTTGTTTTGACTTGATATTTTCTATTTTCCAAAAATAAAATTGTTTAATTTAATGAAAAATTTAGTAAAAAGATTATAAAATATTTTTGTAATTTTAAAATATCTTTATATATAGTTTTTGGTAATTACAACATTGTTATTAAGTTTTACATAATTTTGGATTTTGAAAACATTGACAAACAACTTTTTTATTGTTTTTAGTCAATCTTTGAAAATGTTTCTAGAAAAAATGTTTTCCAAACTGTAAGTTTGTAATGAAGCATATTTTCACTACTCTTTTCTGTTTTATATGAAAATGAAAACAAAAATTTTCCAAAATAGCAAAAACTTCTCCCCTAGCAAGGGTCCCCTTAGGTTAAAATTTTTATTCCAAACAGCACAGTGAGCAAATAAATAATAATAATGATCAGATCATAGAAATGTGATTCAACCAGAATTAAGATCACTACATACCTGAAAACCTGTAATATCACAAATTCTCTTGCATGGATGCATAGATGGGGGAGACTCAATATTGACATCTGCAAGATAATCCAAATAAAAAATATATAATAACTAATACTGTTTTACAAGGATGGCACAAATTATGAGCAAACAAACAAACAATCAAACTAGGAATACAAGAAGTAGCCTCCGACACTGAGGCTAAAGAATTAACATTCATTCATTGTTTCTTTAATCAAAATAAAATAAGAAATGTTATGGAAAAGAAGAAAAAAAATGTATACTTAGAAGAACAAGAGGAAAACATATTCTCCAAAAAAGGAGGGAGGGCTGAGAAAGTAGAAACAATTCACCTGCAACTAAACATTGGAGATAGACTGCTCTAAAACATTCATGTGCAACTAAACCGAAGCCATAAAAAAATATCTTATAGCACAGCAGATGTAGAGGCAAAGATCTGAACTTGAAAATCTAGACAACGTTTTTTTAACATTAAAAAAAAAAAAAAAAAGAAGCAACAACATTCATTTCCTAAGAAAGTACAGAAAATAGGTGTGACAGCTCACAATTGGGTTCATCAGGACCAGAAATCTGGTAATTCTCAGCTTGAAGAATCTGCTTTAGATGTTTCCAGTGCCTGCCTCTGGCTTGGCCTTTCGGGTATTTCTCATACATTTGAATTCTCTTAAAACTAAGGTAGTTTGGCAACACAAGCTCTGCATCTATCACCTCTGCCTCCATTTTGCCTTTTATTATATAGAAAACAAAATCTCTTCAGTAAAACTGGGTTCTGTTCAAAACATAAAAAATAACATAGCATAAAATAAACCTAAAATTGTACAGTGCTAAAAGCAAAGGATCATAGATGTCAACAACATTTCTTAATAGCTGTTAACAACCCTTCAAGGATAGGTTTGGACTGGCAGAGAAAACCAAACAAAAATAAACTGGAAAAGTAGCAGTTTGAAAACCAAACCAGTTTTACATTTCCAAAAAGTTTTAGATTTTGGTAAACCAGTTCAGATCTGGTTCTGAACCAGTTTAGGTTTGAAACCAGTTCAGAACCAGCTTTAAATTTAAAACTGGTTTTGAATTTGTTCAAAACCTTTCAAAGCCAGTTTATAACCTGCAAAAACAAGTTTTTCCCAGTGAAAACAGCTTCAAAACTAGCACAAAGATTACTTGCAAAAGGTTTTCTTAGCCTTATCCCTAATAAATATAATGCAATTTCAGAATGAAAACAAAGGAAACAAACCTCTGTTCAACCAGAGTACCTTTTAGACATACCACTACTTAATTATTGGATCATAATTAAATTAATGCAACAAAACAACCAAAGGTATATTAAAAGTTATTAGTGTGAAACCATGAATACTATTTAGATAATTTTGCTCTTAATTGATGAATTTGCAGATCATTTGCCAGGGCTCCATTGAGTCCCCATCATAATATTATTAAACAAACTATATAGTCATGGTCTGTAAGAGAAATTGCAATGGTCAATACTTTTAAGCTTGTAAGAGATATCTGGAAATCTGACTACAAGTACAACACACAATCAAGTCAAATAGCATGCCATGTGATGTGACCTATAATAAATAAGCAAAACAACAAACCACATGAAAATATACACTATCATTTATCATATATGATATATGGATTTCAAATGCCATAGGTCTTTCTAATTGCTGCCCCCTACCAGAAATCAGAATTTTTATTTTTTTATCATGCTCAATATTGTCTAGAGAAACTAAATAAAAGATACAGGAGGTATTCACTACTGCATCACAACACAAGCATCTGCATGATCCAAACAAAATAAGTCCTAAGAGTCTTCATACCTGTTACTTGGCTTCAAAATCCCACAAAACAATCCCAGCTCGCTTATGTACCAACTCACCAAAAAGGGTATGAACTAAAAAAATCCAAAATAAAAAAAAAAAATCAAAACACTCACAATCCAATAATCAGCACAAGCCAGCAAGAAACCTAGTAACAGGCCAAAATAACAAAAGAAAAATAAATTAAAACACTAACATTGGTGAGCCTATCATGTAACACAGTGGTTGGTAACTACGAAAAAAAACATGTATTAGCTAAAGTACTTGGAAAATGCATCAGTTAATCATCAACCATTCAAATGGGTATTTTATTTCCCAGTTGAGATGGAAAATTCATCCACAACAGAATGAAATGAGGGAAACTTACATAATAAAAAATATTACAAAGAATCTTGGACCTCGGAGCAAACAAAATTAGCAGAAAAACAAACAAATACACACGTGGAATAGTCGAATTTTCCTATACTTGAAAATCAAAGTATATGTGAACAGAAAATAAAGGTAAAGAGTTAAAGACGAAAAAAAATGAAAACTCAAACTTAATAAAGAGTGTATGTTGTTAATTATCAACGAGTTTCATTCACACTCGCAAAATTTACCACTGCAATTAGCGGGGAAAAAAAAGGAATTTCTAGAAAATTTTCTCACCGTAACAGAGAAACTGTTCGAGAAAGTGGTTTTGCGAAGAGAACGAAGATTAAAAAGGTAATGAGTGGTTGATAATGGGTCGCGAGCGAGCGATTAGGGTTCAAGAACAAGGCTGTGAAGAATTTGAATTGGGCGTAAAGGGGTTTCGGTTCCCACTGAATCTGAATTTATTTTTTTTACAAACTTTTCTTCTCCTTGTAATAATAATGAACAATGAAAAATTATAACAGAAAAAAACTTATCCACTTACATTACCACTGAGTTTGTTACTTTACCATTAATATTTTTTAAAAATTATATAAATAAAGGATTAGGGTCAAAATCAAAACTCGAAGTATAATTATAGCTAAAATTAATTCCTACTTAAAAGTTAATATTTTTATTATTATTAAAGGTTTATTTGGGTAGTTTTGATTTTTTTTTTAAATTTATCATAAAATAACGTGATAAAAATGGTTCTGGTTTGACTTTTAATTATTTTTAAAACATTTATTCAATTAAAAGAAAATTGGTTGTGAGATTTTTGTTTTTGTATTTATTTAAGTTTATCGGTTGATATTCCTTGCTACTATCTATCAAAATTATTGGTCTCACAAATTGACATTGAATCAAGCAAGCAATGTTTCTCTCGATCTAAAAAATCTGTGGTGCATGACTTTGAGAGAAGCGATTTTGAAGATCTTCCCAAACTTCATGAGCAGTGTCATAGAAAATAACATTGTCTACAATATTGGGTGTTAAAGAATTAAAGATCCAAGATAACATCATGTTGTTGTATTTTTTCCATGCTATATATTCTTCTGGTTCGGCCTCGGCAGAAAGTGCCTTGAGAGTTACATCAACAAAACCCAATTTGAATTTTGTATTCAAAGAGATGATCATAGCTCTACACCAAGTCAAATAGTTGTCTCCACCTAGAGATTTGGAAACAAGGACCATTCCAGGATGATCAGAATGATGGAGAAAATAAAAACTATTTCCATTATTAGCCATAGAAACAAGGATAAGAAAGGAATGATGTAGCAGAGGATCGTCTCTGCTCTAATACCATGTAAAGAAGATAAATAAAAGGAATTATGTCTTGTGTTTGATTGAATGAAAATATCAGAAATATATACAAAAAAGAGTATCCATAATTACACTATTTTATCCCTACAGTTATGTTATTCTGTTTCTATAATAATGCAAGACTATATCTGTAAATCAACTATTTTAATATAGATAATTATAACAATATTTTCTCTCAATAATCTCAGGATATAATTTATTTTCTAACATAATTAGAAATCATTTTTTACATACATAAATTTTAAGCGATATAAGAAGAGATTTAAGTGGTACAAAAAGAAAATGCCCTTAAAATATCATTTAAGACTTGTTAAAATGCCCTTAAAAATTATTATTTTAATATGATTTTCATACTTAAAAATTAGACAGATATAGTTATATAATTTTTACATGCCTCACCTTTTAAGATTCATATTAAAATAATAATTTTTAATGTTAAACACAGAACCTACCATTGAATATGGTCTTATATACTATAGATTCGTGGATTTTATGTTAAAATATTATTATATAATTTTATGATTTGAAATTTGGGATCACAATTTCCAAAGTTTAACTTGGAAAAGTACAAAAGGCTTAAACACATAAGGAATTTTCTATTCTTTATTGTAAATGAAGTCTATATTTAACCTACATTAGACTCTAAAATTAATTAGAACAATAGATAAACGAATATCTTTCAAATACTAGCAACTCAGAATCAAAATTGAGAATATTTGTTTAAAGTGAGTTGATCCTTACAATCAACAACTTTCAAAAATTTAATTTTGATACATTGTGTAATTTTTTTCAATATAACCAGGTAAAAATGAATTTAAATACAAATTTTTAAAGTAAAATTATGGAAGTCAAAATCTTATCATGCATGGCAATCCATGATTAGAGGCAATGGGAATGAGAAAAAAAAATACAAATACACTGATATTTACAAATACCATTACCAAATCTCAAAATTTAACCCTAAACCATGATGAGACTAGGTGTCTTAGTGTTTCAAACCAAAGTGTTCCAATGCACTTGCACACCATATCCAAGGGTCTAGTATCATTGAGTTAAACTGTGTTCTTTGAAACTTTTCAACATAAAAACAAAACACTCTAAGGCTTCTGGCCAAGAAGAGATGGCCTATAAAACACATGGCTTTGAGCAATCTCAATGCGGTCACGAGGATCATTCATTGTTTCATCTCTTAATGCTTGAAGAATGGCCTGAGCTGGATATTCCCTGAAGATCATGGCAAGGTAAGCAAAAACCATTGAAAATGTTGTCTGTGTTGTTTGTTACAGCTTAAATCCCATGATGTCAGCTGTTTTTTTTTTCTGGGAAAAAACTATTTTGTAAAATAATCAGCATGTTTGAGAACTGCTGAATTGTGGGAAATGCTTTTTTGTGTGTGAAAAGTTTTTTTTTTTTATAATCTGAAAATTTGTAAAATTATGATTATGTTTCAAAAGCTTTTTTCTTTTCCAACAATTTTTTTTTCTTTTCAACTATTTTCATACTCTTTTACTATATAAAAGGTGATTTTTGGTTCCATCCAAACAAATTAATTATTTTAACACCACTTTTCATTAAAATTACCCAAACAAAAATTACTTTTGATTACAATAGAGTATACATATAATCATTGAAAGTTATGCTTGTGACAAGCTTAAATCCCATTATTTCAGCTGTTTTTTTCTGGAAAAAACTATTTTCTAATTTTGTAAAATAATCAGTATGTTTGACAACTCAGCTGAATTGAGAAAAATGCTTTTTTTGTGTGAAAAGTTTTTGTTTTCTTTTCAACTCTTTTCCTACTGTTATACTATATGAAAGGTGATTTTTGGTTCCATCCAAACAAAATTAATTATTTTAAAACCACTTTTCATCAAAATTAACCAAACCAAAGCTATCTTTTATTATAATAGGTTATAAATATAATTGATTATTGAAATAATCTAATTTTTCGAGTTATCCCAAACACACAGTTTCACAATTGAATTCAGTTCTCTCTTTCTTTTTCATCCAAAGCTAAAAGAGGAGGTAGCAAAATGTGTTACCTTATTATCAATATTCTGTATAGCATCTTCAAGATGGGACACAACTCAACTGGGGCTACATGCTTGTTTTCTTCAGGATTTAGGACATTTAAGCTGGACTGGCTAAGTAGCTCATAAAAGGCCCTAACAGCAGAGACTCCCTATGACATACATACCAAAATAATCATTGACAAACAGCAATGTCCAAAATCAGAAAAGCACGTTTTATTATCTTCAATACTTGACTAAAATATATTCCTGATCTACGAAATATTACTTTCTTTTTGTTTTAAGCCTAATTTGGAAAATGTTTTCTACAAGTACTTATAGGAGAAGAAATAAAAGTTAAAATGAAATAATCTACTCTCATAAGCTAAAATTAATTATGCAAGTAAATACTAGCATTTTGAATAGGCTAAAAGCTTATCATAACAGAGTCTTAAGTTCTTATTCAAATATTATTCATGTTCAGTTCCTACTTTTAACAATGATAGTATGAGAAATTGGGAACAAATGCAGCCAATGTGACCACAATTGTGGTCACGATGACCCGACAAACCTTGATGTTGAAATTGTAGTCACGGACCTTGGAGACAAGTTAGTTACACTAATACCTTAAACTTTTATCAAATTACATATAAACCCACCCTTTTTCATTTTCCTACATTAACCTTCCTTTAAGATTAGAAACATTATACTAAAATCCCCTTATACATTTGAAAATATTACACTAACACTCCTTTTAAACTTTGCACTAACAATCTCTTAGAGTGCAGAAGTAATGATAAAAAAAAGGTGAATGTGAAATTACACAAAGCTTCAGAGAGGGTGTTACTGTAATTTGCTCAATGTATATTTATGCCCTAATTCTTTCTTCTTTCTTATCAGAGAGCAAGACAACCATTATCCCTGAATCATAAGTATGTTCCAAATTTGAATGTACAAAATCTATACCTGAATCATCCCCTTTCCCTTGATACTGTCACCCATTTCAAGGGTCAATTCCCCTTTGGCCAACTTCTGTCCATACCACGCATTGCGTCCCTTCAACAAGGTTACATATGTATCAGCCAGAAGTGGTCCAGCAAGTTTCTCTGGTTCTTCAGCCAACAGATGAGTGATAAAAATCATCTCTGAAGTACAGTGAGCAAAGTATACTGATTTGCTGGTGGCACTTTCATTTGTTAAAGCAGCTACCATTCCTGTTAAATTGAAATTCATGAATACAGTTTATCAGATTTGACAATATTGAATGAGGATTCTTGAACTGGCAGAAAAATAATTCAAAGTTCAAAACAAAAAGGAAATACTTATGATTTCATGGGTAAATACAATAAACTAGAATCTTCAATGGAAAAATACAAAAAGGAAAATGCTCAAGATAGCAGAAAGTGGGAACTGGGAAATCTTGTAGCCAAAATTTGCTATTAGTAGATCTACTATCTAATAAGAAGGATGTCTAAATATAAATTGTGCACACATTGCTAAAAAACACTTCATGGATCTGTCCCTTTGCTATACTCAAATACTAATAATTCTAGTAAAGCAGACACAATGAGCAACAGGCAAAGTCCAACATGACCAATCTTTTCTACGAAGTTGTTCTGTACAATGTATACCAAATACCAATGTAAGAAGAAAATAGAAAAATTACCTGCTCCAATAGCATATACATTCTTTAATCCACCCATGATTTCATGGGTAACAAGATCACCATTGTCCCACACTATAAAGTGAGGTTGCCTCAAAAACTTTGCCAATGGTTTCCTCCATTTTTCTGCCCCACATATCCTAGCATTGGCATATTCCTTGTTGTAAATTTCTGAGGCAATGTTCGGTCCTCCAAGATAAAGGATATTCTCCAAGGGAACTCCAGCTGTAAAGAAATCAGGCAATGATGGGGAGTTTAATAAGACATGGATGTCATGCACCATTACAAAAATAAGAACTCCAGAAAGAATGTGAAGATTTGTTTTTTTTTTCATAAACAAACAATTAAGAAAAAGCTCATTAAGCCTCCCTTGCCTCAAAATATAATTCCTTTTCATTACCTTTCATTCTTTAGGGAAATTTTTGTGCTATTATAAGGTTCAATTACTTAAGCTTCTATTGAATTGAATGTTAAAAAGAGAGGATAAATGGAAATGAATTATGCATACAGAATCAAGTATCAACTGCAAAAATGTATTTAAGAACATAAAACCATTTGTAAATTTTTAAACAAAAACTCAATATTTTGAAAGAAACAAGCATATTTCTTGGGGTTACAGGGCAATCAAACATCAAATTATTCAACTAAAATGTAAATTTACAAAAGTCCATCCTAAAGAAAAAGCTCTAATTGTTATCTTGTTATTCACAAATTGCATAGTTATTCCAATTTAGGAAAAAGGCTTCAGATTTAGTTTGTCTAGATATAAAACAAAAAACCCATAAAATCATAAGAGCTCTCTAAATTCTATACAGCAAATCCATATGTTAAACTGGGATTTCAGAAATGAACTCAAATAATTTTAATTCTATTTCAAAGTACAAAAGGACAACACTCCTGCATCTTAGGCATAAAATGGCTTCAAAAGTAGTGAAAGCAAAAAGAGATGCCACATCAGGATCTAATATCATGAAATTTAAAAATTTTAAGAAGTGGCTCTAGTAAAAGATGGATGATTTCACACCCAATCATGCCAAGTAACTCAAGAATTTTCTGTTGAACTGAATGTGATAAAGGAAAGTTAATTAAAGTTAATCGTACTGCTTTCCCTTTGAGGATTCCACATCCAATTCTTTCAGATAGGCTTTCAGAGTTGCATGATCTTAATTGTTTGAATGCCTCGTATTTCTACTCAATGAGTGAGCACTTTTAACTTTTCCTAGAAAACAAATTGTTATTCAAACAACACACAAGAACTATCACAGATTACCTCATGGAAAGAAGAGAAGAAGTACTTGGTCCACTAATGCCTACTTTATCAATGATAGCAGCACCTAGTTGCAATCATCTCAATCAGAATTTTAAGGTATCAACATCAAAGGACACTGTATCTTCAAGTTTCATAAAATTTTCTAGTTTTCAATCACTTAACAGATGCCAAGAGTTGTAAAATCTTGCCCAATGTCTCAATATTCTATACTTTTAAATAGAACTGGACATCCCAAAATGTGCTTCAAATCATATCCCCTTTAACAGTTTAACTAATGAACAAAAACTTCAAATCAATGTTTTAAACACTAGACTGAACTGGTCAATTCAACTAATGAGACAATGAACCAGCCAAACTCTTCATGTAGTGGCAGGAAAAAAAAAACTAAAGATTTGGAATACTAAACCACTATCGTAGGGACTGTTTTTAAGATACCAAACACCTCCAGATTTAGATTAACTCAAAATCAGCGACAAAGAAAAGTTGCAAATAAGGAAGAAAACCACAAGTCCACAACAAGAAAGAAAAGAAGTACATGAAAAACCAAAGATGTCAAGTTGTCACCAGGTCTTAGTGTTCCCACATCATATTCAAATTTTCAAATAAAGACTTAAGTTTCTCATTGTGTGCCTAAACATGGGCAGAGAAAGGGAAACCTAAAAAGAATTCCTTTGTGAACATGGTCAGGTAATTTCTCATCAACTAATTTGGTACTACCAATAAGTTAAAAAGACACTAGAGAAAGTTTATCATTGGTTGAACTCTAGAGGATGACGGACAACAGAACAGACAACCTTTGCATAATTGCTCCACTTTTCAGTGTGACATCTTGGTTGCATTCACTTATTAACAAGCATGTAAAGAAATCATATAATTAGGATTGCTCCATAAACAGGTAAAAATTTATAGTATTTTGGTAGTGCAATAGAGAAACCAAAAAGTAGCATGAAATTTAGCCTAGTCAGAAACATATAAATTAAAAACTATCTAGATATGCTAAAAGAGGACTAACTTAGCACTAAATAGTATTAAAATGCTCCAAAGAAATGCATATAGGAAAAAAAAAAAGAAACTTTAGAGTGAAAATCATTCAATCAACACATACCACTACATATAGCAGATAACAAAATAAAAATAAATGCATCTTACTTGCTCGATTGATCATTAGAGTGGGAGTTATTATCCGAGGCTCGGTGCCCAATTCAGCCTCTACACCTTTTGCTAAGGATACAATGGCAGGGACAGTGATTCTCTCTTTCCAATACTTACTAATTTCCTCAAACACCTCTCGAGTTTCCGTTGACGGCAAGCCATTAATAACAATATCAGCATCCCACACAGCCTCCTGCAGGTTTGTCACAACCTTCAGAGGGCACAAAGGGGTGTCAATCATATTCAAGCAAAAACCATCTTTCAAAATCTCATCAGCATAAAGTGTTCTATCACCTAATCTAGCCTCAACATATTTCAAATATGCACACCTCCTAATAAGCCTCCTCAATACATCCTCCCTTGAATTGATCACCTCAAACAAGTGCTCAGCAGTCGCCCTGTCAACCGTTCTCCCCGGCCTTCTCCATATCCTTATCAGAACCTTCTCCCTTAAACTACCATAAGCCTCCTGCAACATAGCAATAAACACACTCCCCCAAGCACCAGCCCCTACACCAACTATTCTCAATGGATCACCATCCACTTTTCCCATAAGCCCTCGAATCTCATCAACCTTCTCTTCTAAACTACCACCATTCACATTCACAAGAGCACCATTTAAATGTGCATTCCCATTGCTTCCAACCATCTTCCTTTCAAATGACACTGACCAAGCACCTCAATGGTTACCCCTACAAATTATAAGAGATCTGCCAACAAAATCTCACTATTCTCAAACACCCCAACAAAATTCAAGATTGCAGGTTCTAACCTTTAGTATCAAATCAAATCTTCTAACTAAAAACAAATAAGCCCACCAAGGGTAAAAGAGCAAGAACCAACTTAGACTCAAGAATGTGCAATTGGGTTAAGAGTAATATCACAAAGTGATTACATAATACAACCCTTTATGAGCTTCTTCCAAGAAATTGTACCAACACAACATGCATAAGAAAAAACAAACAAGCAACCTCAAATCTAGCAGTTTGGTGAACTAAACCCTGAAGAGAAATTAAAAAAGCAAAACAAAAAACAAACAAATTGTGTGGGGCGGGTACACCAATGTTTTGCAAGCTGGGGTTTGCGTGAAATGCTGGAACTTGAAAACGTGCTTGCTTGAGTGTGAAAGATAGGAAAATTTGGAGTCACTTTCTTTGCAAAAGGGGAAAATGGATTAAGGAAGCGCGTGTCAACTTCTAGAGGAAAAGGTCAAGTTTGTGATTTGTCACATCATATCATTCCTACTCATACAAATGAAATGAAATTGTTTTTATTTTTTTTTCTTTTAGCTATGTAATTTGATAATCTTGATTTTTTTTAAATACTGAAAAAACAATTTAAATAACACTTATTTTGAACAAATAAAAATATATTTAATCTTTATTTTTTCTAAAAGTTTAATACTTATTATGCATAGTCTTATACAATTACAATTCTTTATATATGAAATTTATTAAATGTAAAACTTATGCCTTTTTTCTCTTTTTTATCATGATTATTATGGTCTTCTAAAAATTATAATTCTTGAAATTATGACCTTAAAATTCATCAGTGGTATTTTTATTTAAAAAAATTAATTATTTAATATATTAATAAACGTAATACTATTCCTATATATAAAACAAACGAGAATTCATATTTTTTAAAATATAAAAAACATAAGAATACTTTTACATATATTTTTACATATATTTATTATTAATTTTTTTATATCTTAATTTATAATAAAGTGTCACTGTAATTGGAATATAATGTCTTGTCTCTTCATTATTTATGTGAATTTTAAAATACTAACGAGTAAAGTAATACTCTCTGTTTTTAATAAAAATAATAAAGTTTAATTGGTATACACTATTAGGGTAAAAGATTTTTACATTAATATTTAATTATCATTTTTTATTTATGTGTATTTTAAAACAGTAATGAATAAAGTCAACAAATTTTATCATAAATAAAAAATTGTAATTAAATGTGAGTTTAAAGATCTTTACACTGATAATTTATACTAATATCTTTGTTAAATTGTTATATTTTAAAATGATGTTAATAAAAATGACTGTTTTTATAATAAAACTGAGCTTAAGATATTATTATCTTTATCCGAATAGGAATAACAATGTCTACTTATTATTTGACCCATACAAGAATATTCTCATATGTTATGTGTTGGTTGTACTTGTATAAAAAATATTCATGTATCCGCAGACATTTTTAAAAAGTTATTGTTTAAATGAATTTTTATTAAATAAATTTTTTATTTATTATAAAATTTTAAAATAAAATTATACTATTTTTTATAAGATTAATTGAGTTTAAAAATAAATTATTATAATATATATACAAAATATTTAATATAAATAGAACTTTTTTTTTACATTGCCATATTTTTATAAAAAAATAAAATATGAATTTTTTATTTTTCATTAAAAAATATTAATAAAATGAAATTTGACAATTAAATTTTAAGTTAATTAATTAAAAAAAAAGTCTAACCGGTTCTGTCAGATTCAGTATCGCATAATGTTGAT
This sequence comes from Psophocarpus tetragonolobus, assembly GCA_037954015.1. Lineage (NCBI taxonomy): Eukaryota > Viridiplantae > Streptophyta > Magnoliopsida > Fabales > Fabaceae > Psophocarpus > Psophocarpus tetragonolobus. The sequence continues at coordinate 70,750,171 of CM075690.1, read as the reverse complement.
CTATTAATATGAATGTTTTCTTTAAGTTTTCCTCATCTTTCTCTTCACATTCTTTCTCATCTTCTCACCTTTTTCCCCTTTTTCTTTATCTCTTTCCTCTCTCTCTTTCTTGGTATCAGAGTCTTGTTCTTTCTAAGGACGGTTCTTTTATCATGTAAATCTTAATTTTCTGATTAAAAATAGACATCTGTCAAGGGTGTATAGTGTTTGCTAGGATACCTATGGTAGTTGAAGGGCAGTGATGGCCAGTGTCCCTAGTTTCCTACCTTGATGGGTTGAGAAACATGTGCAGATTGCGACACCAAGTTCATATGTATATTTTTAATAAGCCTTATGATTTTCTATATTCTTTAATATTTATTGTTTTACAGTGTATTCCGTAGATACCTTATCTAATATATCTGTTTTTTTGCTTCTGCTACTGTTTATTTTCTGCTGCTTTTCTGTTCTTTTATTTTCTATACTCCTATTCTCACACTCTCATACACTCTATAAATTTTACAAGAATAAATAAATTTTTACAAATAAATGTCAAACATACAATCTTTTAAGGAAAAAGACTACAACTCAGCCCTTGCAGCTGTATAATCTTTAACAAAGTCCCCCCAGTGGGATATATAAAACCTACTCATGATACAAATTTTGTTCACTCAATATTAATAGGACAAATAACACAATAATAGCTTTACTAGAAGAAGTTTCTAGAAAACTATATAAGCTTATAGATTTAAACAAAAACGGAAATATATCTGATGACATAAATGATCTAGTTAATAAAGTTTCTAGACTATCATTAGGAACAAATACACAAACTAGAACAGTATGTAAAAATACTCACAAATTTGTCAAAGTAATTGCAAAAACAGACATAGCTGAATCCAGTAATAGGAATCAGACTAAACAGGAGAACAATACATCCAACAAAGACAAAACTGTTAGTTAAAATATGAATTTAAGACCAAATAACAGTTCACAAACAGAATTACAAGATATTTTTATGGATAATACACCCAATAGGAATCAAACATCAGAGAGGTTTCCAGGAACTTCTTGCCGAATAAGAGAACACCAAACAAGGAGACAAGATCTCATACAACACCCAGGAATCTTAGATAGATTTCTAAATAGAAGAAGAACTACTAATGTCAGAAGATTAGAAGACTTAGTAGATATACACCAAAATACAGAAATAGGATCCAACTCAAGAATAGATTCTTTGAATCCTAGACAACTATACAATATAGGCTGATTAAGTTTTGAAAGAACTAGTCTTTACAGATATAGGAGGATAGAAGATTTTCACCTTCCTGACAACACATACGAGATAATACCTTTAATATCTCAACAAACAGCTACACAACTCCTAAACCAACATGGGAAATATGTCCATATGGGATTAATTACTATAGGAGTAAGATCCCTAGCTAGACATATGATTGGTGCGAGAGCTTTGATAGTTCTCCATGATACCAGATTTCAAAATAATGATTCTCAAAGTATTATTGGAATCTTAGAGGTTGACTTGAATCAGCCCATATCCTTAATATACCTTGCTCCAAACTTTACACTCACCCTTCCAGACTTCGTTAATCATATTAGTCTAGAAGTACAAACTATAGGTTTTGGAACAAATTGGATAGGAGATAACCTACACTTAGACATTACTTTCATAGGAAGAATAAGTAATTATATTTCTTCCATGTATAGAATAAACACTAGACCATTAGAGGAAGCAATAAGCTCTATTGGAACACAATTTTTGCCAGCTCAGGCATTCACACGAAGAAATGAGGGCCATCTATGGCAAACTCATCTACAAAGGGATGAACGAAATCCAATCACAAATCCAAACTCTACTATTATACACAATAGATCTAGAGACCTTAGTTTAAGCTTCACAGACTATAGAAATACTCCACTTATGGATTTAGAACAAAACAGACGGGATAATACATCCACTATTCCTGATAATGATCATATTGGTATGATGAACATCATAGATAGCGATGATGAAGAAGATGATGATATGACTGATGAAGAATGGAATCATCATCAAGCAAGCATAGCCATGCTTAGGCAAGGAACTCTAGAAACTATGTCTAGACAAGATCCTTTAAACTTAGAACCCTGGGATAGATTCCTTAATGATCCTAACTGGGAACCATGGGATAATTCTCCCTTTGAACACAACGAAGTTAGAAGACTCCAAGAAAATGAAGAAAACGATGAAATAAATAATATCGTTAATACATTTTTACAAAAATTAAAAATTGAACAAGAAACTGAAGAAAAAGAATTTTCTTATCAATTTACAGAAAATTTACAAGATAAAGAAGATGATGATTTATCTACAACTTCTGAAAACACAAAAGTAGGATTAATAAATGAATATGAAGAATCTACTGCTACAAATTATAGGTTAGATCCTGCTGGTACACAAAATTATTCTCAAGGATTCCTCCCCAGAGAAACTGTACAAAATATTATCCTTAGTAACAATAAATACATATCACATGGTAAAAGATTACCAGTCGAACCAAACTTTCAAATCCCAAACTTACTTTTAAACATAGGAGGTATAGATCCCCAACTCCTTCCAACATACATAGAACAATGGACAACAGCTGTAATCCAAAATTATGGCATACATCATGAGAAAGATGTACTGTCTTCTCAAGAGATGATCGCTAAAGGAGAAACATACTTAGGCGACATCACTAGATCTGGATGAGAATCTTTTAAGAAAAATTTTCCTAATGATCTAAATACACTGGTTACTGAACCAGGTCCAAATATTTACAATTTTTGTTCCCTTATACAAAGATTGTTTACCTCACAATTTGCCAATGATGGCAACACAATTAGACAACAAATTTATCTAGGACATCTCGAAAGACTGTCTATCGAATATTTTGGTAAAATAAAATAATACTGTCAAGATTATCTCTTGTATGCATCTATAGCTGGTTGCTTTCATGATGTTAATATAGGAGACAAAATGTTTCTCAAACTTCCAGGAAAATTGGGACAAAAAATTAGAGAAAGCTGGAAAAATGATGAGGTTACTCCCATGCTGAATAATCTCTCTATACGAATACAACACATTATGAAAATAATGGAAGACACTTGCTCCCATATAGCTATACAAAAACAGCTTAAACATTCTGATGTTGGGATATGTAAACAAATATACACACCCCAACAATATGCAAAAAATAAATTTAAAAACAGGAAAAATATATCTAGAAATAAACAAAGATATAATACACAAAAATTCTTAGGACCAAGAACTCCAAGAAAAACATATACAATAAGGGCTTCTAATACCAGAAAACCCACTTTAAATCCCAATAGACATGTTAGGAAATTTAGGGATAACAAGACCTACAAACAAATATTAAAATGTTTTGCTTGTAGTCAACCAGGACACTTTTCGAGAGATTGTCTAAATATCGCAAATCTTTACACAAAAGAAGCGGCTCTAATAAAATCATGTCATATGAATCTTCTTCCCATTGACGAAGAGGTTTCTACTGACTCTGAAATATTATCTGTTATTAGTATAACAGAATTCACAGATGAAGTAAACCCATAAAAGGTTTATAAAAATTATGATTTAATAAATGAATTTACAAATAATGAATATAATAATTTATATCCCAACGAAGACAATAATTTCCCAATGGGGGAAGAATATAATGAAATGGAAAAAATATTAGACGATCTAGGATATTGTCTAATGAAAACTACAGATACAAATCTTTGTCCTCACAAAATACAGTTTTATTCAGGGACAAAATCAATTCCTTGCACATACTGTGAAAGGTATTTTCACATATAAAAAAGGGCACATTGCCCACTCTGTTATAAAAATTTTTGTGTTAAATGTGTAGAAAAAAATTTAAATATACAGGAATAAGAAATACCCTCTTTCAAAAAGAAAGAAAATATAAATAATAAATTGTGTAACAAAGATTTAACTGATACTAGAGTTTCAGTATTAGAAACTCGCATAAATCATCTAGAAGAAAAGGTAATTCTTTTAGAAAAACTAATAAAAGGGAAAACTAAAATAGATCTCTTAGAGTCCAGTTACTCAGCCGAACAAAATAACATGATGGGAACAATGGAATGTATCCCATTAGTTTGTAACAAACAACAACTAATAACTTTAAAAGTATTAGTTAAACTAACTTTTCCAAAAATAAATAACAAACCATCTTTAGAAAAAACTATACAAGCATTATTAGATACAGGATGCTCAGAAACAGTTATGTGTAAAACGATAACTCCACATCAAAACATAGTTAAAAGTAAACACATCCAAAAAACCAGAACAATGTCTGGTGAAATTATGATAAATGATGAAGAAGTTAACAATGTTATTCTTCAGTTTAGCACAAATTGTGATTTTTTTGGTCATAAAATTTTCATAAAAACAATGAGGGTAGAAAATTTAGTTCCCTCAAAACAAAACATGATAATCGGCCTAGATTTTATTTTAGGTCAAAATAGATCAGTTACAATAAACAAAGATTATGTTATGATAAGTGATAAAACATGAATGATACCAATAGTTAGTGGTGATTCATTAAAACAAGAAATTATCACTAATAATTGTAATTGTAAAAATTCAACATTTTCAGGGACATGCGACTGTACTACGGAATTCTTATACATATTAGACGAAACAAAAGAGGACTATTCTTCTTTATATAATATACTAGATAATACAGTTGAGGCTTTTTCCTCAATAAAAATTTCAAAATCTATAAAATTTGAAAATATTCAGCAAATTCTTGACAGGTTGAATAAAACAAATATAATAGGAGAAGATCCTACAAAATTTTGGGATAGAGATCCCGTAACCTGTAAATTAGAAATTATTAATCCAGACTTAATAGTTAAAACAAAAGACATTCAATTTAATAATTGGGAACAAGAAAAGTGTCAAAATCATATACAAAATTTACTAAAACTAAAGGTAATATCACCTAGTGTTAGTCCACACAGAAGTCCGGCTTTTATAGTCAACAAATATTCTGAACAAAAAAAAGGTAAATCAAGAATGGTTTACAATTATAAAAGACTAAACGACAACACAGTAGAGGATGGATATTCAATTCCGTCTAAAGATGTTTTAATAAACCGAATTCAAGATGCCAAATGGTCTAAATTCGATTTAAAAAGTGGATTTCATCAAGTTAAAATGGATCCAGAATCAATAAAATGGACAGCCTTCTCTTGTTCTGAAGGATTATTTGAATGGAACATTATGTCATTCAGCCTTAAAAACGCTCCTGCTATTTTCCAATGAAAAATGGATAAACATTTTCAAAAATGATAAAACCTTTACATGTGTTTATATTGATGATATACTAGTATTTTCTAAAACAAAAGATGACCACTTTCACCATCTAAAACAAGTTTTATACAAATTGGAACATTACGGATTAATAGTTTCAAAATCAAAAATGGAAATTAGTAAAAATTTCATTGAATTTCTAGGAACATAAATAGGTAATGGAACTATAAAACTCCAACCTCATATTTCTATGAAAATACAAGATTTTCCAGATAAAATGGAAGAAATTAAAACGCTTAAATCCTTTTTAGGACTTTTGAATTATGCAAGAAGCTTTATTCCTAATCTAGGAAAATACACATCTCCTCTATATAATAAAACTTCATTAAAAGGAGAAAGAAAATTCAACTCTGAAGATATAAAATTGGTACAGAAAATAAAACAAATGGTAACAAATCTACCAATTTTACAATTGTCATTAGATTCATATTACTTATTAATCGAATGTGATGGATGTGAACTTGGATGAGGAGCCATCCTTAAACGAAAGAAAAATAAGCACATACCCAAGGTAGAGGAACAAATTTGCAGATATGCCTCTGGCAAATATACTACAAAACCAAAAATTTACAAAACTAGCACAGATTATGAAGTAAATGCTATTATACATGCAATGAATGCATTCAAATTATTTTTGATAAATAAAAAATAAATAACAATCAGAACAGATTGTGAAGCCATAGTTTCTTATGGTAAAAATCAAATTAATAATGATAAAAAGCCACATAAAAGATGGTTACTTTTTAAAGATTACATAAATTTTTCAGGAAAAACTATTTATTTTGAACATATAAAAGGTTCTGATAATACTTGTGCTGACATACTTTCCAGGTACATCAAGTAAAGACCTGAAATTCCACAAAGACCTGTTAGGTCACTGCAACAAACGTCCATATGATGGAGAATACAAAGAAGGGAGCCAGTGGCCCCAAACAAGTAAAGTCCCCTTTTTATGTGGACCAATTTACAAAATTTGGCAAACAAGAGTTGTCAATCCTTACAAATATTTTCCAGTACCCTGGAAGAGACAACACAAATGTCAAATTAAATGTTTTAATTGACAATATTTGGAATATTCCAAAATACACTACACAAAATGAACACCAAGTCACTAAGGTGAAACAAAGCATTATAAGTGCATTACACAATTTTTGTTGTCATGACAATAAAGGAGTAGCATTGACATCTCAGGCCTCTCCTTCTGGGAAGGGTTTCACACATTTTGCTTTGATAACAGGCAAAAACAAGGGTGTTTATACATCTTTCAGACACCTCAATGAGGCTAAACAGGACCAGTTTTGGTGTACATACAAAGGTTTCTACTCAATGGAAGAAGCCGAAATGGCAGTTCGATTGGAAATAATTGATGAGGAAAAAATAAAAACTGCCTTACAGTTAGAGCCTCATGCTCAAACACAAACATATGCTACTGCTGCTTGCAGTATCTCACAACAAATAAATCTCAACATCCTTCTGGGTAAATTCGGGATAATACAGGATTTTCTGTTTGAAGTCCATTCTGAAACAATAAAATACGATGGTTTATTCGTAAAAGTACAAACATACTTCAATAACAGAAATCCTTGTTTTGAATCTTCTAATTATTGTCAAACTATGGACAAAGACTGTACGTGCCAGTTGAAGTTCATAATAAGAAGAGCTCAGATAAATTTGAGTTTTTTCAAAGCACACTTATACAGGGATGTTTTGATAACTCCCATGCTACTAGTGGAAGCAGGATGTCTCCATTCTTTGGTGATACCTCCCACAAACAGGTTTTCTGCCTTGTCCCCAACATTAAACTCCGTCATAAATGATATTCAGGCAGAACACATGCAGTAGGTGGCTCTACGAATCACTACTTCTCCTAGAAGTATTCACACTCATGATAGTTCACCTACTCATGTCATGAAGTTATTTACTGAGGTAAATCCTGAGATTCATACTCTGACCCTGTTAGAGCATGATTTACTTAAAGGATTATCCCTAAATAAAGACAAAGCCTACCAGTACGATCTCTGGAAAGCATACATTGAAGATCTAACTGAAACTTCTCAAAACAAGATTCCGAGAGTTTTATACTGTTGAAGGAAATGTCGAACACAAAATTATATTGGAAAAAGATAATGGGTAATAAATTTCACCCATTTCCAATAGAGGCTAACCTTTCTCTCGTCAAGCATTTTGAAAAGGAAAGGTTATATAAAGAAATATATGAAAAAACTAGCTATTATGGTCAGAACACTCCCGGATTGTCCTCCTTCCCATCTGACTGTGACGACACTGAAGATTAGAGTCTCCCAGAACATATGGAGGAAGAAATACAAGACTTGCCTACACTTGCTCGAGTAAGAAGAGCAAGCTAAAAATTTTACCTGTGACAAAGTAATTTTACTTCTTTATCGAAGTAATAGACTGAAGGGTAAAATTTACCTTTAAAACAGGTTGTCAGTCATGGAGAAACCTATACAGCAGGTCACCAGTCAACAGGTTACCTTCTTAGTCGGTTTTCGGTTACAAATTTTATGTATAAAAAGACCATAAGTCTCTTATGCTGAGTAGGTCCAAAAAACACTTCTCTCTTTTGCCTCCAAATACTCTCTCTACACTTCTCCTTTCTCCTTTCTCTTGTAAATCTTTATTCTGAGCAATAATATCAGAAGTTTCTGCAACCCCTCCCCTCTCTTTTCCCCTTTTTTTGTAAGTTTTTCTTTTAATTTTTATGCGTTTATTTTTTTAAGGAATGAAGTAGTTCACTCTTAAGGTATCTTCGGATGTCCAAAACAATAAATATTTAAAGATGCGATTATCATTTAAAGGCTTATCATATGTTAATTAAATTTACTTTTCATCAAGTTTATAAGCAGATGTCTAACCGACTCTGCCAGATTTAGTAGCTTATAAACTTGATTTATTCAATATTATACGAAGATGTCTAACCGACTTTGCCAGATTCAGTATCGTATAATGTTGATCTGTTAATATGAATGTTTTCTTTAAGTTTTCCTCATCTTTCTCTTCTCCTTCTTTCTCATCTTCTCACCTTTTTCCCCTTTTTCTTTATCTCTTTCTCTCTCTCTCTCTCTTTCCTCTCTAATATAAATAGAACTTTTTTTTACATTGCCATATTTTTATAAAAAAATAAAATATGAATTTTTTTATTTTTCATTAAAAAATATTAATAAAAATGAAATTTGACAATTAAATTTTAAGTTAATTAATTAAAAAAAATATTATCATCATCAAATTAGTGGATACGAATACTATAATACTATGTTATAAAATTAGATCGAATCGGTCGATGCAACTGAAAAATTGGTGAATCAGTTTGGTAACAAGTTCGGTCAACCTTGAAAATCGGTGAAATAAAAAACCAGTCATGAACCGGTAAAATTGGTGGTTCAACCAGTTTGTATTTTTTTTTATTTTGCTAATTATATCTCTCATTTTTCTAAATCAACCAATTTTTAATTAAAAAAATTAATAAAAATAGGGTTTAACTTAGCAATATGAATGTGTATTTAGTAAAATCAATTTTATCCTTTTAAATTACAATCATAATACATTTTTTCTTTTCTAATCTTAATTATTATAGTACATTAATAATAAAAAAATATTATTTTACTAAGACTGGTTCAACCGTTGGTTCAATAACACTTGAACCAATAAACTATGAAACAGTATCTTCACCGATTCGATCATCGGTCTGATTTTAAAAACATAACTATAATACATATGTTGAGCAGCAGAAAAAACTCATTCATAATTAACGACACTAGTTTAAATTATCTGTACGGATTTTGTCACAAATGTTATCCACTTATGTCAGTAAGGACATTTTTCCATCTTATGTCCATAAATAAAATATATTTTTTTAATATTAAGAGACATTGGATTACTTTTAACTTTTTTTGTGTGTGAATAGTTAAGTTAGGACTAGGACTACTTTTAAGTGTATTTATTGTTAATTATTTTAAATTAATTGAATTAGATAATAAAAATTTAGTCATCTATCATAATTAATTATTTGAAAGATGCTAAAGTAAGTATATATATATATTTGTTATTAGAGAAAAGAATAAAATAAATGATTTTGGAAACAATAATAGCAAGGAGAAGATATATTTATATTGTTAGTAAACATTTTCATATTATAAATAAATGTGTTCGAAAACAATAATAATAAGGAGAAGATATATTGATATTGTTTTAGACATTTGCATATTATAAGCTAACGGGTTAAGTGAGAAAGTAAAGAGTTGGATGAGTTAGACTCATTAGGGTTGTTATTTGAGAAGAATGGGAAGAGGCATGCCCACTATTGTCTCATTTTTTCCTAAAGTTTCTTGAAGCTTGGTGAAAGAAAAAGAGGAAAAAGAAAAGAAAAAGTCATTCTCGCATAAACCTGTGTAGTTTTCATAATCTCATCATTGCAAAATTGTTAACCATTAGATTGGGTTGGAAATTGGACAGTAGGTTCCAAACATGTGGCTTTCCATTTTGATCGTTCGGGTCTGCATTTGGAGGTCTGGTTTGGGAGAAAACAGTAGCGCAACAAAAACTCTATTTTGGCAAGGGTTGGTCAGATCGGGAAAAGAAACTCTCTGTTTGTATTTGTTTCTTCATCGAGGTAAGGGGGTGAGATTACCTTGTTGTATGCATGTTAAGGGATGCGAGTAGTGGGGCTGATCCCTAACTCTCCATATAGTTGTTGTTCCGTTTTCATAAGCATTCAATTTTTTAGTTTCTTTAGGGTGTTCTTAGGTCTTATTGATTAGTGTGCAAATTGTTTTAAATTACATAAGTAAATGATGTGGTTAATCTTATCTTTTGGTGGGTTGAATGATGATGTTTTGATGTAGTAAGATGATATTGCATCTGACTTTGTTTGGAGTCTCTATAGAATTTTCCAATCGTTGAATTTGGTTTATTTTTTTACAGTAGGTTCATAAGATATTAATCTTTATTTTCAACAGTGAGATCATCAAAATAATGCCTCAAGTGAGAGATAATATAGTCAGAGTAAGAACTGTATTTTTAGGATTTTACACCTGTGGCAGATTTCGTCCGGAGTGTCTATAGTATTTTTTTACCCTTGGATTTGGTTTATTTTTGGACAATAACTTCTTAATATATTAATATTTATTTTTAATAGTGGGGTCGTCGAAAATAATATCTGGAGTGAGAGATAATAGAATCAAAGTAAGAACTATATTTTTAGGATGTTACACGGTGGTAAACTTTGTTTGGAATATCTATAGAATTCGTTAAATAGAAATATGTATTTGCAATGGTTGGATCAGTGAAATAATGTTTGGAGTGAGAGATACTAAAATGCGAGTAATTAACTATGTTTTAGGATCTCATGTTACTTGTAGATTTTAAATGGATGGTTGTCTTGATCTAGGATAGTACCATGGTGACTTAGATTGTGAGTATTAATGATAAATTTTATTATTAGTCATAATATATGTAAAAAATGCTTTTATAGATGAATATACTAAGAGGGTCTTGTAGTGTGATGATTTATGTTATGCGAATGAGTATATAATGAAGTGTTTTATTTGATTTATAAATACATGTGAAGTGAACATGATGTTAAGATGATGTGTGTGATTTATAAAGGTGTATGATTTATAAGTGTGTGTGATGTATTGATGAACATGAGCATGATTTGAGATAGTGCAATCGATGATATGAGTCAAGGGGTATCTGACACGGAACTAGTCCAGTTGTGGTTGGGAATGAAATTTAATACTATTGTGAGATATTGTTGTTATGACTGTGACATAAGCATAGGATGAGCATATTACATAGTGGCAGCTTAGGGGATTGTATAAGGTCTATCGATTGTGCAACATTCTAGATCAGTTCTTATTAAGTTGGGTGGAACATACATGTGGCTGGTGTAGAAGAGGCTTATGCATATTATAACCTATATGTGGTTGGTATAGAAAAGGCTTTGCCTATTGGAACCTACATGTAGCTGGTGTAGAAGAGGCATAAGCCTATTGGAACCTATGTGTGCTGATTTAGATGAGGCTTTTACTGTTTAGAACCTATAAGTGGCTTGCGTAGAAGAAGCTTATTCTTATTGGAACCTACGTGTAACTGTGTAGATGAGGCTTTTATCATTTGGAACCTACATGTGGCTGCTGTAGAAGAGACTTATGCATATTGGAACTTATGTGGGGTTAGCGTATAAGAGGCGTATGCCTAGGACAAATTTACATGAGACAACATGTGCATGATTATGACACATTTTGCATAAAGATGAATTGCATGTGTTTAATGTGTGAACATTCAATTGTATGAGAGTGTTGTTAACATGTTCCCATATGTTATTATATTTGTATATGATTGAGAAGTTGTAAATGACCATGTAATTATATGATATGTGGTATGTAAATGATGATGTTATTCCTTATATGTCTTAATGTTCTCACCCCTTTGTTTGTTATGTTGTTTTTTTCCTTTTGGAGTTGAACGCCCATAAGTCAAAAGACAATAAAAGAGGTAAAAAGTAGTATTGAGGGAGAGACTTGGGAGCAATATTTCCCTTTCACCTCCTTTATCCAACTTATCCATTTTCTCTTAAACTTCATTCCCTCCATAATATGTCATAAATATTGCCAATTGAAGAGTTGTAGGCTTTTGTAAAATCTACCTTAAGACACACGAACTCTTTCTTCTTCCACCATCTCCTTGACAATTAATACTCCATCTAGAATCTACCGACCTTTTACAAACACCTTTTGCTTTTCATAAATTCACAAATGTATAATGCTTTTCAACCTCCTAGCCAATACTTTCACTAGAACCTTATATATGCAACAAATAAGAGAGATTGGATGATAGTCCCCAATTAATTTCAGACTAACTTTTCTAGGGATTAATTTTGCTTCAACAGAAATCAGACCTATTGAGCATTGGCTTGCACTAGTTCCTACCCTGAAAATGATTTTTAAAGTCTTTTACCTTATCTTTAAGACGACCCACCTTCGTAATTTCCTCCCCTCCAAAGTCAATGCTTAAAATTTTATTGACTTTTCTTCTTTTGACAACCACAATTTATAGTTTGCATCTCTTTCTTTGAACTATTGGAGATCACCTTTTGCCTCACCAAAAAACACCTCCTCCCTCACTCACTTCTTTAAGTTCATCATTTTGTCAATTTTTTCCTTTTTTTCCACCAACATCCAACCCTCATCTTCTTCTTTCATGCCAATCATATATCCCTTCCCTTTCTTTTTTAATTTATAGTTCAATATCCCTGTACATCTCTTTGTTGCATATCTTCGATTTCCATTCAAGCATCTTTAACATTTCTTTCAGTATAAAGGTCTTCCTTTCTAGAGCATACATTTAAATTTTTTCATTCATCTTTAACAAACTTTTGGTTTTGATAAATTATATATTTATTTTTTAATATATAAGAAGATAGGTTATATTTTTTAATTAAACTATTTATTTTTACATTTAAATTATATATTCATCCTTCACAAACTTGTGACAAATTATTCTTTAATTTTCATAATATTATTTTTTAAATAAGTATCGTGCACGATATCCAAAATCTAAATTAAACCGATCTATAAACGCCTTATACATAAGGTTGGTTTCTAGATTTAGAGATAAGGGGAGAAAGAGAACAACAGATATCACAGATTCAAAATTTTCTCAACAACAATCTAACATTAAATTAACAAATTAATATATATATATATATATATATATATATATATATATATATATATATATATATATATATATATATATATATTGCCCTCGTTTGTTAAATTATTGATGCAGAAATTTTTTTACGAAGCCACAATATGCTATTAATTGTTACGGATGTCGTCAATCTACATTACTAAATTTCGCGCTTACAGTCAGGTGCAGTTCTTGAATATTGTTGCCCTTAATATTTTCTTGTATAGTTCTTTTGTTTGTATAAACATTCTAAACATTTATATATCCTAAGAGTGAGATGTGTTTTTTATTGCACATTCATCTATAAGACCTAAGATAGTCATATTGTGTCCTTTCTGTATAAACAACAAAATTCATTGATTTAGTAAAGAGCCAAAAGATGCTTGGTGTGAAAGATGGAAAGAATCCTTAGAAAAATAGCTTAAAGAGACTTGTGACAGACTATTTGGGTATGAGCTTAGAAGAGATTTGTAAAATACTACTTGTTACTTAGCAAAGTTAGTGAAACCTTAGTAGTTGTTAAGGAATGCAGTTTTGGAATTGAGGTGAACCATTAGAAAAATAATATATTTTTATCTGTTCATCTAACTTTGAATTGTTAAGGTTTATTTTAAAAAGCATGTGTGAAATCCTTTTATAAAAATTGTGTCTTTCTTCTTTTTGTAAAATTTGTTCTTTATTTTTATCCATGTGAAAAGTTTGCTAATTTTTAAAATCACAATTCAATCCTTTCTTGTGATTTTTGCATACTTACATAAATATCATGAAATTCAATAGTAGAATTAATTAAATTTCCATTGTACATAAAGTTATTCAAAATATGATTTGCCTAAGTTTGACACAATGTCACGAAATTTGTTCTCTCTTTCTTTTTTTCTTTCTCTATATATACTTTACAAAGTAGTCAAAACTTGTTGTTAATTTTTTAATTATTTAAAAATACTAAAATGGAAAAAGAGAAGAATAAATTTAAAAATAAAATTAAAAATAGAAATATAAATTTATTTATTTTTTACAGGTTATATGTTAGCTGTTAGTGTAATAATTTTTTATTTAATAAAGAATTCAATCTCATGACCTTCATTTATCTTACTCATGGGTTCTAGGTTTTTTTTTTGCAAGGATCATGAATGATACATGAATTAATTATTAACTTCCCTCTTAAAAGTAAGAAAGTGAATAAGACATGAAATATAATTATTTTATTTCAAGTGAGAAATGTTTTTAGGAAGGTCAACAATAAGGCATAAAGTTGTAGAAAATTGTAATTTTTCAAATTCTCATGTGTATCCCCAATTTAATATTTTGCTTTCTTCTTCTCTTTTGCTTTCTCTTTTATATCAAACCATAATTTTTCCATATCCTTGAATTCAATGTCCCTTCAAGTTCTATCTAAATTGGTTTTTTTTTTTTTTTCATTAATTTTCTTCTTCTCCAATTTATTTCCATGGGTTATCTCCTTATTCTTATCTTACTTACTTTTATCTTTATGGAGAGAACTGATCACTTGTATATGTGGTTCACATTATAACCATAGCATACTTAATCAATTGAAGTACAATCATTAATATAAATAAGTCTTAATTACATATTTTTAAAATATTTTTTATAAGTTAATTTTATTTAAAAATTATAAAATTATAAGAGATTCATTAAATAAGAAATTATATTTAAAATTTTATAATTTTTAATAAATTTTAGATATGTTTGAGTAATTTTTTTAAAAATACTTCTAAAAAAGTAAAATACAAAAAAAGTAAAAAAAAAAAACTTCTCTATAAGTTTTCAAATGTGAAAATTCTCCATAATATTTCTAAGGAGAAGTTGTTTTGATTTTTTATTTTATTTTCTTCTATAAGCATTTAAAAAAAGTCACCCAAACAGATCTTAACAAATAATAAAAATTGTATTAGAAGAAATTGTTAGTAGCCTTCATAAACATATGTAAAGTAATACCACTATGAATAAATAAAATATTTTATTAAAACATAAAACAGCAAATTAATAGAGATTAATAAACTAAATCCAATAGTAAAATTACATAATATGAAAAATTAAACTAGTCCTTAAACAATACTAAAGTTAGTTTTAAATTTCACACATTTTTTTTCATCTTTAAATCTTATTTTCAGTTTTTTTATATAATTTTAGTTAAATTTGTCATGGGCTGTAATATATACTAAGCATGACGATAAACTGTAGAAATTTCTATAGTTTGTTTCTCCTTAAATAAACTGACCAAACACTATATTATAAACTTTTAAATAATAGTTTATTTTCAAAGAGCAGATGATTAAAAGAAAGTAAACTTGTAAAAAAGAAAATATTAGCAATATTAGTAGCTTGTTTGAAACTTACTCTGGATTTTTATTTTCCTTTCGATACTAGTATATATTTCTATTTGATATTTTTGTTTTCCTGTATAAATGTTATTTAAGTCTTAAAGTTGTCTATCTTTCATTCTTTCTCTGTATATTTTTGCAAAATGGTGTCTAAGTCCTGAATGTTCTCTCTCTTCAATCCCTGCATCTTTCATCATTTTTTCCCCAGTTAAATCTCTTTAGTTAATATAATATATGCTATGTTAAATATTTAAAAAATATGTATATACTATGTTAAATATTATTATCATTATTATTATTATTATTATTATTATTATTATTATTATTATTATTATTATTATTATTATTATATTCTATGAATATCTTTAAATAACAAAAACAAAAATATTTCTCTATATATGATATGTATATCTCTATCTATTTATACACACGTTAAAAAAAGACAAAAATCATCCACTAACATACTTTAAATTTAAAGTTTAATTACATTTTATGTTATTTATTTTGTAAATTTTTTACAATCTCCCTCTTCTTTTTTAAATTATGACATTTTTTCTTCCAAGTTTTAAAAATCATAAATATGTTCTCCAACCATTAAATGAATTGTTAGATGTTGACATCTATTTAACAATATTAATTTATTAAGATTTATTAAATATTTAACCTATTATAATTTTTTATTTTATATATAATCTATTTATCGATTGAAATAATAACATTTTGTTAAAATAATATATATATATATATATATATATATATATTTATTGTAACGAAAATACTTGATGTGTATATTTATTTAGATTTTTTTTTATTTTTAAATAACCACTAAATTTTGTGTAACTTTTTTTTTTAATTTTTATATTTTATTTAATAATATATGAGAGGCATTAATGTGATTAATTCACATATAAGAATCAACTAGAAGTTATTTGGGTTAAAAACAAAAAAATTAATGTTGCAGTTTCTATTAGTATTTTTTTAGTAACATTTGTTAGTTTTGATATTTTAACATGGAAAGAACATTTATCTCCACTAAAATGGAAATGTTTCGTGTTAAAGTGGAGAAATAAAAGAAAAAAAAAATTGTGAGTTTCAATATTTTCACTAACAAAATTAACATACTAATAATTAATATTTACTTATAAAAATATGAAAATAACATGAAGAGCGAAGTATCAAGTGAAACACATCGCTGCAATGATAAAAATTTCTTAATTCAATGTTAACCTGAGTAAACACAGAAGCAAGATCAATTGGACTATCATTGAATCCACCAACACCAATTGCACCGCATCTAACCCTCACCAAAATGAAAGGTTTTGATTTGAGATTTCCCTAGATTAAAACAAGTTAGGATTTTAGTTTAGTAAGTCTCAAATCAATGTTAAAGCTCAAACTGCAAGAGTAGAAGAAAGTGGGAAACTGATGGAGTTGTTATATGAGAGTTTTGTGCCTCTTAACCCTACAAGCAATGGTGGGATAGTCATTATAATTAAACTAATAATCATCTCGATTTTGATTAATTAATATTATTATTTTATTTTATTTATATTTAATTTAAAAACCTAATTAATAATTGACACAATTAAATTAGTAGTATGTTAATCTCAATATTTTTCTTTTAATGTTTATCGTCGTTAATTTAATAATAGGACAGAAAATGTCAAGGTTTAAAAACAGGAAGCATAATATCACATTTAAAATAGGAAATACAAAGTTTACTTAAACCTAAAATTGGAATGCTATAGTTTTACTAAAACAAAATTGAATGCTATAGTCGGTTGAAACTAAAATTTAATCTATATAAATTTAATTGGAAGGATAGAATAAATGATTTAAAATCAATTTTATAATTAAAATTTGATGAATTCAACTCAATATTAATGATAGTATATTTGATTCAACTAGATTACGTTCAACTTATTTGTCATCTTGAAGTTTGTTGGGATTTGTTTTATAAGTCAAAATTTATTAAAAATAATGTTAAACAGAAAGTAAAAAAGTGTTTCATTAACATAACACACACTAAATTTAACATTAAGCTCATTGATAAGGTTAAATGTAAAGTGTAAGCTTTATAACCATTCTATAAAAGAAAGACTTTGTTTGGATTGATGGTTAAAAATAAAATAAAAAGTGTGGAATTTAAATACAAAGCTCATTGTTTAAGGACTTTTAATTCATAATACTTGTAATTTTAATCTCATTGGATTAATAATTCATAATATTAAGAAAATAGAAAGTAAGATGAAGAACAGAACTTTTAAAATTATTCTTAAAGTAAGTAAATTTATATATATATATATATATATATATATATATATATATTCAATTTGATAATTTGAAATGACAATCAATCAAAATGTGTTATTATTTTTTTTTCATAATAATCCTTATTTTAAAATTATAATTTTCTTTTTCTAACACAACTAAAATTAATATTAAAATATTTAAAATTGGTTTTAGTTATGTTTAGAAATTAATTTATTTAATTGTAACAAAAGACTATTTATCTTATCAATGACACTCAATTCAGATTAAAAATAAAACTAAAATTTTGTAACTGATTTTAATATCCGTGAAAACCGTATAAGTATTTGTCTACAAAGATTTGGAAGAACGCAAGAATATAAAATGTACTAGGAGAGTGCCCTGTGTGGTACATCCATTTTTTATACTCTCCTAATGTTGATCAAGCATTACCATGAAAATAATCACACCCACTGTAACACATAACAAATAACAGAAAATGCAACTATTTTACAAGTAAACTAGGTAGATAAAACAATAAAAAATCAAGTGGTGCATACAGTTATTATTGATAAATTAAATATTTCATAAAATAAAATGTTGGACTTAGAGTTATCTAAAAAATAGAGTAAAATAGTTATATTTTTATTTGTGTTTGATTTCTTATATGTTTAAGAATACTTAAATAATTTGTTTTACTTTGAGAATTATTTAAATATCTATTGGCAATTTATTGAAAATTAAACCTCACTCAAAAACCACTTAGAAAATAAAATTTCATCACAGATCTAACTAGTAGAAATTATAGTAGTGTTACTAGCTATTATTTATTTTTCGCATGACTGCTTATAACATGTATCATGTCATGTCTTTTAAGCTAGACATTATTTGGGAGAAAAAAAATAGGAATTATATATATTACGGTTTTGTTCAGTTTGAGTTGATTTCCAAATCTTAAACCACAAA
Organism: Psophocarpus tetragonolobus; assembly: GCA_037954015.1. Lineage (NCBI taxonomy): Eukaryota > Viridiplantae > Streptophyta > Magnoliopsida > Fabales > Fabaceae > Psophocarpus > Psophocarpus tetragonolobus. Next base: position 70,731,535 of record CM075690.1, on the reverse strand, counting down.
TTGAACTGACTGCATAATAAATTAAATAAATCCAAATCATTTCGATCTTTTCTTGATTTTTAATTTTTTGAATGAGTTTTCGGTTTTTAATTTGTATGATGATTAATGAGTCTTTAATACTTTTAACATGTATGATATTTTAAGTTTGAATTATTAGTAGTAGGCTTTCACATTATGTCATTTTTATTTTCAAATTTCCATATCCCTAAATACATAAGTGATATTTGAAACATATTATATATATATATATATATATATATATATATATATATATATATATATAATTACTGGTATCCTTCATTAAGCAATCATGCTTAAGCCTTGTAAGACTATTATAGACCTTTTAAGTATTCGACGCAATTGTATGCTCAGAGTTAAACTTAAGCTTTCTAATTAAATTAAAACAATTCCCTACTAATTGATTCACTGTGCTCAATGTTTATAACTCTATGAATTTGGATTCGCAACCTGCAACTAAACTACACATTCACTATACTGAAAACTTCTCCCTAGCGTAAAAGCTATATACAATGATTCATATTGAATCATTGTCTTTCAAAACAGTGAAACAAAGGGAGACCTAAAGGAAGAAAATTGAGATGGATGAACGTGAATGATGAACGAAGATGGGTCTAGAGCATATCCTAGGCCAGCAAGGTGTGCAATCCCTAACTTAGAACAAAAGACGCACTTTTAAAATCTCAAACTCAAATATGTTTGCTTGCGAGGGCTGGCAGACAAAGATGTGGGCGTTGGGCACTTTTTTCGAACACGTAAGCCCTACTTAGTACCAAGCATTGGCGGCCATGGTCGTGGGCGCTGGACACTCATGTTGCAATTTTATCCCACTCAGCTAGGTAGCACTAAGCACTTAGATCTTGGTCACTGGATGTCCGGATGCTGTCATACAAAAAAAAACTCATATTCTACTGTCATTTCTTCGGTCTTCTCACAACCTGTCTTAGAACAACTAGAACAAGGGAATAAATAATTGTTCTATTTTACCTATGTAAAGATAGGTAATTTAGGCAATTATCAATATCTAGTTTAATTTATTTCTTATAATATTTTGTTTATTTTCAATCATTTCTTATAATATCTATTTGATAGGAACTAAATGAAAATTATCTACACTAAGGACTACAACTACAAAATGAATATGCAAGGATTAAAATAAAATAATAACATAAAAACTAAAAATAAATTTTATAAGACCTAATTCATGCAAAAATCTTTTGAGGTGATAAATCTATAATTCATGTAAACTTGTAAAACTATTTTCCCACTCTTTGCATTATCTCATTGGAAATTAATGAAAAATATAATTCATACAAATAATCTTTTATAGTTCATATTGTGGATGATTTTACTTAATCATTTAAGTTATTTATGTAGGAAACATTAATAAGATAATATGACTGAATACAAAAATCATTACTTGCAAGAACCCAAAGATTATTAGAAAAGCAAGGTAAATTTAAAAATTGCATGAGAAAGAATTGTCACTTTAGTGGTTAGTCCTTATAAATTTTGTAATTTTTATTGATAAATTTTGAACACTAAGCATATGTGCTTAAAGATAATATTAGAGAATAGGTTAATAGCACTTATTTCATTTAAAATTTTTTAACAATATGTTGATGGCAAAAAAGGTGATCTACGTAAATCCAAAAGAAAAGAACAATATTATATCGAAATTATACTTACCAAAGTTTATTGATAATCTTAATCCATGAGTAATTGTATTTTTTTTATAGTTATTAACAGAATATTATTCATCGGTAATATTGTTGCTAGTAAATATTATTGATGAATATTTATTATTCCAAGATAAATGACACATGTAAATCATGAAAATAATGAACATAATATAGAATAAATATGAACTCTTGTACTCTTGGTGTGAGACTCATGAAGAGAATAGTGTCCATTTGTTCCTAGTAGAGTGGCATTTCAATTCAGACATAATTGCTACTCATAAGTTGGTATTAACACTGTCATGCATTATGAACTTAGTTTTACACCTAGTATACAACTTGGGGATCTTGGAGTAGCAACAACAAAAAATGGAAGTTAGTGTAGATAATAATAATGTGGTGTTTGTAGAATCAGAGGAATGCTTGTGTGTTCAGAGGTGAGTATTTCCAAATTGACAAGGTACTAACAGATTTGTTATCATGCTTGGTCTTGGCTACATTCACTTGATACTTCTCGTTCCTACTCTTTCACTACTTGGAACATGAATGTTGCTTGTTGTTTATCTGAGGTGAAGATGGTTGAATCTAAATTAGGAAATGTGAAAAGATTGGATGTGTATGGTTAAATGTGATATTAAGGGAAAAATGTTGGAGGGTTATTTTGGAGTTGGTATTAGATACATGTTAAGCTAGGTTGTTATTCTTTTTAGGGGATGCAGGAAAGTTTGGCAGGTTTGATGATGTAAATCAATCTATTTGTTTTTTGATTTGGGCGGCTGCCATGGTTATCTCATCCTTACAAGTAAGTATTATTTAACAATAACTTTTCCCTTCATTGTAATTCGTTGGGTATCCCTTATACCCTTTTAATGAAATTTTTTGCCTGTAAAAAAATGTTACATGTAAACATTTTTTTTATAATTATTAATAAAAGATTATGTTTATAATTATTAATAAAAAAACTTGGTAGTAATTTATGTTAATAATTTTTACAGGAGTTACTATGACTAATTAGTTTTTATAAAAAAATTATGTTAGAAATTTTCAACTAATAAAATTTTTCGGTTCGATTCAATTTACAAGTATTATAAAATATTTTGTTAGTGGTTTAGTTTGGTTTGATTTTTGTGGTTTTGAAAATATATTATTAAGTATTATTTATTATGATTTCTAATCCTTCTAAGAATACTTAAATAATTTGTTTTAATTTGAGAATTATTTAAAAAGTCTAATACCTATGCACTATCGTATAAAAGAGTTTTACCCCGACATTCAATGACAATCCTTCTTTATCTTACGTTAAAGTATTTAAATAACAAAAGATCGGCAAACTTACCATACATCAAGGGTTGTGATTGAACGTCGGTGTAAAATGTTTTACACTAGCAAGCAATGCATAGGTCCTTTTTTCTTATTTAAATATCTATTGCTAATTTACTGAAAATCAATCTCACTCCAAAACAACTTGAAAAATAAAATTTCATAACATATCTAATGACTAGAAAATTATATTAGTGCTATAGTAGACATTATTTATTTCTTGTATGATCATGTTTATAACATGATGCATATTATGTCTTCTAAGCTAGACATGGGAGAAAAAAATGTAGGAATTTTTCTACTCACTCCTTAAATAGGAATTTTTCTACTCACTCCTTAAAGGGTACGGGTACGGATATCATAATACTCGTACATGTGGATACTTACTAAATTAAAATACTACATATATTTAATTCAAAGAAGATAATATTTTTGTTAAATAAATCTACTTAAAATATTAATTGACAAATTTTATTGTTATCAATGTTATTTTTTTATAAAAAAATGATCATTTATAGAATTATTTTTTATAAAATATTGGTAATGTAAAATAAATATTATATTTATATTAAATATTTGTATATATATTATATTAATTTATTTTTAAATCCAATTAATCTTGTAAAAACTTACTAGTATAATTTTATTTTTAGATTTTTCAACAAATAAATTATTTGTTTGATAAAACTTAAGGTAAAAAAATATTTTGACAAATACCTATGAGTACTCGTAGGTATTGAAAAAACCTACCAATATTTTTATAATGGGTACATGGCGGGTTTTGAGCGGGTAGTAGATACGAGTATTTTATGATGGGACGGATAGCGGGTAGACACTACTCGTAACTACCCCTGTTGTAACTCATAGTGAGGGGGTTTAAATGAACTCTAAGCAACCAACCAAGAGGGGAGTGAATTTGTTTTGCAAAACCTTTTTCTGTTTTTTTGACTAAAACAAGTGTTTAAATCACTTTAAAATAATATAGTTGAATAAAAAATTTGCAACTATTTGATTAGATTAATTACGAAGAACACGAAAAGAATACACAATGAATCTCTGGATTAGATTAGATCAATTACGAATTTATTATCTAAATCAGATTAGCCAATGTTAGCATAAGGAATAAAGCAATGTAAAGAGATATAAGATAAAGACAATACACAAGAACACGAAGCAATTATACTGGTTCACCCCAACCTGGGCTATATTGAGTTCCTCAATCCACATAACTCTTTGGATTGAAAGCAACACTAGAACCATATATAGAGTTTACACCAAACTCATGCACATGAGTACTGCACATGCACTACTTGAGCAACTATCAAGAAATGATTCTAACACATGCAAAACCTATGCATGAACCATAACAATCTAGAAAACCTACATTAACAATCTTTCACAATCTAATACAAAAATAAAAAGTAAAAGACTTATATCACATGATTAATTTATACATAAATATGCAACACAGGTTATATCAACAACAACTTCAAAGAAACTAGAAGTTTATCTTTGATTCTTGTTGATCTTGGCTTTGAACTTGTCACAAAGTTTGAGAGCTTTTTTTGTTCTCTGGAAACTTAATTTCTTTCTCAAATTGATTTTCGAAAATTGTATCTATTGTTGAAGATTTGAGTTTTTCCTTTTGATATAAAAGTTCACAACTCTATTTTAACAAATTAAATCAAGCATTTATTGATTAAAAAGTTCTAAACTCAAGTGCAGAACTATCTCGCTAAATTTAATCGATTATTATAAGTATTTAATTAGTTAAAATTTTCATAAGCTATGATCAAGTCAGCAAGATCAATTTAACCGATTATTTCAAGTATCTAATCAATTAAATGATGCATATAATTCATTATGTGGGAGTTTAACAGATTAAAACAGCAATAATGCAACTTTAACCTATTAAATTACTTCACAATACAATCTTAAACTTCATATTGCAACATCAATGAAATATAACTAGATTTGAAAACTTAGGGGTCATAATCTCATTCATACGTCTCTTACTTAATCAAGTTTATAATTAAATTAATTAAGATTAAAGACATACTTAGTTAAATTGAATCAAGATAATAGCTGCCTAGATGCATGCAACATTTCACAAACTGTGAAGCATTTAAAGCTATAACACATCATAGGAAAATCTAATGTTCATTGTCATAACCAAGATAATGCAACAAACTACATTTGATCTTCTTTACATTTTGAGAGAATCTCCAACAAACTCCCTCTTTTTTATGATGACCAAGCAATCAATCATTTTGATCAAGTAGTTTTCTTCTTGATGACGAGCTATTATCTGATCTATCATCTATCATCCTGCAAAATATACAAAAACCTTTCTCTTCTCCCCCGTTTAGGCATAATAAAAAAGAATTATTGAGAAGTAGAAATTACAAAACTTTGCAGATTTCAATTTTTAAAAGAGTTGATGTAATGAATGAATGTATTTTCTATGAATGAGAATGAATAAAATTCAAACACCAATCCTTTAAGAAACTGAACTTTCAATAAGATAGAGCAAGATTACATTAATCATTGCATTTGACATCATTATAGAAATATCAACAATACATCCAAATATCATAAGACAACAATACACTAACATAAAAACTTCAAATTGAAATAGATAAAACCAACCAGGAACTTAAACACAAACACAAATTTAAAACATCACAAACACCACACTAAAATTTTTCTAGCAAGCACACACACACACACACTCAAGATTCCTAAGTGCCTAGGAGGTGAAATGAGGTCATCTAGTCATCATCTTCTTCCTCATCTTCATCAATATCCCTGAAGTGATGCTTGACAATGGTTTCAATATCATCCAAACTCTCATGGATTTTCTAAACAAATTGACTTTGAAATTCCTAATTTTGCTATATGCCATTCATACAACCTATCCAATTTTGCTAACAGAGTCCTTTCAAAGGGTGTAAGGGGCTTCTCACCATCTTCTTCTTTGTTAAGATCCGCAGACAGGCTTAACACTTGCTGTGTCTCTTTCTTTAGCAACAGGTAGCGGCTCTATAGATAGGGTTACAGATGGAATCCCTATCTCCACAATTGTGTTTCCAAACACAAGGTTTTGAGCTTTTTCTTCAGATATTGTTCCCCTCCTCCTTTGAATTGGGTCAATGAAATTATCTTTGTATATTTATAAATCATCTTTCATCTTTAAGATACATATGCCTTAGAGCTTTGGTCTTAACCACATGATACACTGTCATAGGGTCCTTTGTGACATTTGTCACGTCCACTTTATAATGATCAAAGAATCTAGACAGAAAAACTACATAGGGCAAGTGATAATCTGACAACCTCTTGGCTTTCAGCATGTTTTCCATAATAATAGCAACCAATCAATTTTGATGGAGGTATCTTTCAAAGCATGAAGAACAATCAGATCATTTGTGGTTAATTGTGCATGGTTGCTGCCTCTAGGAATAATAATCCACGCAATAGCATAAGCAATCAACATGTCATTCATCTTCATATCACCTACACCAAAGTACCTGAACATTTTAGTCCTTGGTGGGTTCCGTAAAAATTTTTTGTAGATGACTCCCTTCTTGAAGTTCTTAACTCTCCCTCTCACCTCTTTACCATCCTTTGGAAACTTAGCTATAGAAGTCCAAATCTCTTTATTCAAGGTAATCTTAACTCTCTTCACATAAGCAACTATTTCATCATGAATTGATTTAGAATAACTATAAAAGGCTTTTACCAAGTCTGGTTAATAAGTGCCTTGTATCTCATCAAAAGTTTACAGTCTGTGCTTAATTAGAAGTTCCTAAAAGATGAACCCTTCATCCCTAAACCACTACAAATCCATGAATTTGTGAGACACTAATTTTCTTTCATACCAAAATGTATTGAAATTTTTCTACTCTTCCTCATCCTCAAATAATGCAGCATAAACCTCTTCTATTTCTTCATCAATGATGGTAAGGGCTTCAATTTTGGTGGAATTACATATTGAAATCTTGCTTAGGCGTCTTGTTGGAGTAGAGTAAGTCATGAAAGTATAGAGAAAGATTGAAGGAGGGCTAGGGTTTAGTGAGGAGTTATTAGAGAGAAAGCAGTGGTGTGTGAAAGAGTGAGTGAGTGCGAGACTGAAATAATCAATTACACTACTCGAAATGGAAATAAGAAAGGGTACAAAGATGAAAGGTAACAATACCTACTCAATTGAAATGGCGTGAACATTTAAAACGCATGACCTGCAATGTTTTGATACCACTCAATGTTTTTAATTGATTAAAACTTGGTTTAATCGATTAAATGCATTAGAAAATTACATATTTGCAATTATTGATAAATTTAATCGATTAATCTCCATTTAATTGATTAAGACAGAACCAAGTGCAAGTAGAACTCTAAAACAATAAATTTTAATTGATTATATACTTGATTTAATCAATTATCACAAAAAGCTTGTGCTTTTTCAAACATAAAACATCCGATTTAATAGATTAAATTGACCAAGTTTCATAGAAATTGCAGATTTGCACATTTTAAAAGTATGCCAACACCACTAACACAAATAATTCCTAAACAACTTCATACCAAAGCATAAATCTGCATAGAATTTAACACATCACAAAGATCCATCAATCAATGATACAAACATGAATTAAGAAACACTAAACATCAACTTACATAAACTTCATCTAGGATTCCTAATTCATTTCTAATTGTGAAAAATTTGTTTCTAGGTAATGGTTTAGTAAATATGTCAGCTAGTTGATTATGTGTGTTAACAAATTCAATTTCACAATTACCCTTAAGTACATGATCTCTAATGAAATGATACCTTACTTCTATATGTTTAGTTCTAGAATGCATGATTGGATTCTTAGTGAGATTTATAGCCCTACTATTTTCACACATAAGAGGAATATGGTCAAGTAGTATACCATAGTCTTCGAGTTGTTGCTTTAGCCAAATAATTTGCACGCAACAGCTTCCTGCAGAGCTTCAACGGTGGATAAGGCTACATAAGCTTGCTTTTTTGATTGCCAAGACACCAAGGCACTACCAAGCAAATGACATGTGCCACTTGTTCTCTTTCTATCTATTTTTCATCTTGCATAATTCGAGTTTGAATATCCAAATGAACTAAGTGATGCTCCCTTAGGGTACCGAAGTCCAAACCTTGAAGTTCTTTTGAGATACTTAATTATTCTTTTCATCGCAACAAGGTGTGATCCCTTAAGTTAAGCCTGAAATCTTGCACAGACACACATATGATGCATAATATCTGGTCTACTAGCAGTTAAGAAAAGTAAGGAGCATATCATGCCTCTAAATTTAGTTTCACTACACTTTTACCGTTCTTATCTAGATCCAGGTAGCATGATGTGGGCATGGGAGTTGATGATTCCTTTGAGCTATGTATGCCGAATTTCTTCAAAATTTCACCATAATACTTTGTTTAATTAACGACGATTCCATTTTTGATTTTCTTGACTTGCAACCTTAGGAAGTAGGTCAAATCATCCATCATAGACATTTCAAATTCTCCCTGCATAATTTTAGCAAACTCTTTGCATAGTAAGTCATTAGTAGCACAAAATATAATATCATCGACATATATTTGTACTAGTAATATGTCTTTTTCATATTTCTTAATGAAAAGAGTTGTATCTACTTTGCCTCTAGTGAACTTTTGATCAAGGATAAAATTGTTAAGACACTTATACCAAGATCTCGAGGCTTGTTTAAGTCCATAAAGTGTCTTTTTTAGTTTGAAAACATGATTAGGAAATTCATGATCCATAAACCCAAAAGGTTGAGAAACATAAACATCCTCTTTTATAAAGTCATTTAAAAAAACACTTTTAACTTCCATTTGGTATAGCTTGAAATCCATTATAGAAGCACAAGCTAGAAGAAGTCTTATAGCCTCAAGTCTTGCAACTGAGACATACGTTTCATAAAAATCAATCCCTAGGCAGATCTTTTTGAGAATGTGACTTGGTATTCTCCAAATTTTCTTCTACTAGAGATTCACTAGGACTCTCATGTATCTCAACTTCTTCATTTTAGCCTATATCATCATATAAGGCAATATGGATTGATTCTTCAATAGTTAAAGTTCTTTTATTAAAAACTTATTTTTCAATATAGATTGAGTCAAAGTTACCAATTTTTCGAGTGTCGAGTATTCTTCCTTTATTATTATTGCCATAACATATCATCCACTCTTTGCTTTGTATAAGAAAAATTTTGTCTTGTCTCCAGTCATGTGCCTTGAGCTGCCACTATCCAAATACTATTGTTCAACTTTGACTCTTTAGCACACCTAGAAAACACAATCAATGAGAAGATTGAGGTACCCAAACAATCTTGGGTCCTAGGGGGTTAGTACTCACACTTAGGGATGGCAAATAAACCTATAGCAGTGGGTAATCCCCAAACCCACCCTGAAGTTGACGGAGAATCTTCGGTTTGACCGGGCACAGATATAAGTATGGAAAATACCTGATTTGTTAAGTCGAGGATAGGGATATATACATACCCACCCCATACCCGTACCTGTCCTTGTACTTGCCTCACTCCGCTCTTATTTTAATGACTAAAATATTCATTTGCTTTAAAAAAAGAGAGAAAGGTTTGACATTTAATTAACAAATTATAAACTTTGCATTTATTAGATAACTTTTGAATTATTATTATTTTATTTAAACAAATTATTTTCTACTAAAATATTTATTATAATTTTTTTATGGGTATGGAACGGGTACGAGTATACTCGATACCCGACAAGGATGGGGATTTAAACCTTATACCTGTAAGGAATAGGAACAAGGATGAGGGTGAGTTTCAGAAGCGGGGATGAGAATGTCATACATGTCCCCGCCCCACCCGTTTGCCATGCCTAGTACTCACACTCTTCACTTTCTTAATCCATTTGAATATTCTAGAAGGAACACCATATTTTCTTATATGACATGTATTTATTCTGTGACCCTTGTGCATGCAATAATGACATGTAACAAAGAGTGAGTATGAGTTTTTATTATAAGAGAAGAATTTTTAACAATGTATCAAGTTAGTTTTTCCACTTGTAAACTTTGCAAGTAAATTTGAAAATACGAGACTTTGTTTTCTAAAACTTTGCAGTTTTCATAAATATGATTTTTCCAAGTCTCATTTTCTTTTACAAGGGAATTCACTTCTTCTTGAAGACATGTTAATTTCTCAATGTGCCACCTTAATTGACCTTTTAATCTTTTATTGGTAAAAGATAACTTTTTAGCTTTTTCATGCCTTTCACTAAAAGATAACTTGTGTCATTGAATTCAGATTCGCGTTCATTGGCCATTATACATAGATTCACTTCTTCATCTCACTCGATGATTGACTTGAGAAGCTACTCTCATTATCTTCCCAAGTGATATATGTCTTCTTCTTCTTGAATCCGCTCTTCTATTTTCTCTCACTAGCTTCTTTCTTTTTCAAGTAAATGAGGCTGATTTGATGTATCATTGCTTCTTTCACTCAAAGCATGTGTAGGTAATAGGTGCAACCTTGATTTTCTTTGAAGTCTTTTTTTGACTTTTGCCTTTACTCTTTGGTTTTTTCTTCATGAATTTTGAGAACCTTTTAACTAGAAAATTTAGTGCTTCACCATCAAATTGGTCCATAAACGCTTCATTACTATCTTCCTTTAGTGAAGTCTTTAGTGTAACACCTTTCTTCTTTTGTCAAGGTCTTTTTCCATCTTGAAGTCTTTTCAGCTTTAGTTTGTACTCCCTTAGCTTTCCAAATAGCGTAGCAACATTCATTTTCACAAAATCATTTGATTTGGATTTTGGCTTGCTAAGTTCTGTTCAAACTCTTCAATACTTTGACATTAAGCTTTTCTTTCTCAAAAACCTTTCGAAGTCCTATGAGACAATTCACTATGTGTGTAAATCTTTTCTGTACATCCGAAATGGATTCTCTGGGCAGCATCTGAAGATTTCATACTTTTGGATGAGAGGTTCCCTCATGAGTAACCTGCAAAACCTCCCACATTTCTTTAGAAGTTGTGCATTGAGAAACACAAAAGAACTCATCAAGTGTTAATGCAAACATAAGTATATTTTTTGCTCTAATATCATATTGTGCTCTTTTATGTTCATCTATAGCCCAACTATGAAAATCTTTTTCTATTTGTCTATCATCATTCTTATCGTAGGAATAAAAGGACCATTTTCAATGGCATCCCAAACACCTTCATCAATATATTCAATGAATATTTTCATTCTTATTTTCCAAAAAGCATAATTTTCTCCATTGAAAAAGGATGATCTATTTATGGAAGCACCTTCCACAAATGTTTGGTTGTTTACATCCATTTAGGATCTTTTTCAAAAACTTAAATAACTAGCAAAGAAAGCTACGATACCAATTAAGGGGCTTTAAATGAATCAAGGCAACCGAACAAGAGGGGGTTGAATTGGTTTTGCAAAAATATTTTTCTGATTTTTGGCTAAAACAAGTTTTTAAATCACTTTAATGAAATATAGTTGAATTAGAATTTGTAGCTATTTGAGATTGAATGAAAAATGATCTCTTTACCAAATTTACATACAAGAATGCGCAACACTAATTCAAATTAGATGAATTACAAATTTGTTACCTAAATCAGATTAGCTAATGATAACGAAAATGATAAAGCATGTAAAAAGGTATAGGATAGAGAGAATGCACAAGAGCACGAACAATTATACCGGTTTAGCGCAACCGGGCTACATCCGGTTTCTCAATCCGCAAGACTCCCCATCTTATATTGAAAGCAACACTAGAATCAAATTAGAGTTTACACCAAACTCACATGCACTACTTGAACACCTATTAAGAAATTATTCTAACACATGCAAAACCTATGCATTAACCAAAAAAATCTAGGAAACCTACCTAGACAATCTTTCATAATCCAATACAAAAATAAAAAGTAAAAGACTGATATCACTTGATTAATTCGTACAGAAATATGCAACACATGTTATATAAAAAATAACTTCAAAGAAACTAGAAGTTTATCCTTAATTCGTGATGATTCTTGTTGATCTTGACTTTGAACTTGTTGGGACAGGGTTTGAGAGCTTTTTCTGTTCTTTGGAAACTCAAAATCTCTTTCTCAAATCTGATTTTCAAAAATTGTATCCATTGTTAAAGATTTGAGTTTTTTCCTTTTATATAAAAAATTCATAACTTTGTTTTAACAGATGAAATCAAGCATTTAATCAATTAAAACATTCTAAGCTCAAGTCTAGAACTAGCTTGATCAATTTAATCAATTGAAATGTTCATCAACTATGATCAAGTTAGCAAGATCAATTTAATCGATTATTTCCAGTATCTAATCAATTAAATGATACAGACAATTGATTATGAGTGGATTTAACAAATTAAAATAACAACAATGCAACTTTGACCCATTAAATTACTTCATAATAAAATCTTAATCTTCATCTTGCAACATCAATGAGGTATAACTAGATTTAAAAACTTTTAGGGTCATAATCTCATTCATGTATCCATGATTTAATCAAGTTTAGAATTGAATATCAAGATTAAAGATATACTTAGATAAATTGAATCAAGATAATAGCTATCTATATGGATGCATGCAATGTTTCACAAGCATTCAAGCATTTAAAGCTATAACATCCATATTAGGAAAAATCTAATGTTCATCATCAAAACCAAGATGGTGCAACAAACTACATTTGATCTTTGCATTCTGAGAGAATCTCCAACATGTAGCTTCCTATTACTTCTTTTTCTAGCCATCACTTCTGCCAATAGCCACCACCGAGCCATCAACATGCATCCCTATATCATGCCACTTTTGAAAAGTTTGCTCATCCAAAAAGAAACCATCATTAAATAAAAGCACTCATTGTTTTTCCTAATAAAAAAAAATCATCCTATGTATCAAGAGACTATAAAAAACTCTCCCTCATTCTAGCCATATGGGTTCCTCCCTCTTATTCTTTCATCTTCACACCTTCACCACCAACACTCATGGTTTTTTTTTTCTAATCCTTCATAACAGTGAATGATAATTGCTTTAGGGGCCTCAATGAGCAACATATGTTCCAATACTATCACACTTGATTTTTTATCACTTTCATTATACACACAACCAACTTTGGCTAATACAACTACAAACCACACTCTAAAGTTGAGGCTCGAATCTCAAAATATCGCATTTTGAAAAAAATAACCATAACTAGTAATAACTAGTTATATTATTTTAATATGGTTATAAAACTATAACTTGTTTTGTAGATATAGTTAATGGAATTAACTTAATTTTATTATAGAAATGGTTATGGTTAAACTTGATTTAAATATAAAATTAAATAAATAAAAGAGAAATTAAACAACAATAATGATAATAATGATTTCAATAATTTAAATATTATGTTTTTGTTTGTATAGTTAGCTATGATATCTTCTAAACAAAAGATTACCTACGGATATCATGTTATATGACTTGCATACCGAAAATTAAAAGAAAAATAAAAGTTTAAATTTGTCTAAAAGAAGGTAGCAGGGTAATATATAATTTTAAAATTAAAAAGTTTGACAATTTCTAAATATATAAAAATATAACGAAAATTACATTGAAGGTAGTTTGAAACTTTAAAATTTAAAATATAAAATTTTTAAATAATAATGATGTACATTGTATATCCTTTTGAACAAAATCTATTATTTGCAAAAGTATTCGAGGGCAGGTAATGGGCTCGATTACAGGGGAAAATATGGGTCCGATTACAGGGAAAAATATGGGTAACGGCGGTGAACTTTCCGAAACTGCTTTTGGTCACGGAGGGAAGGGGGTTATTACAGAGGATAGCGATTACGGAAAAAATAAATCTATTTCTACAAGAAATGGGTACTAGTAGGCGGAGAAGTAGTGTCCGGAGGAGAACAAGGGCAAAGGAGGGAGGTATCCATATGGAAGCAACTAAGAAGGAATAGTTTTGATGGGAATGAATTAATGAGGCGAGGGCAACTGGATGAGGCAAACGAAGAACAGAAAGGAAAGGGCAATGAGGAGGAAGAAGCAGAAAAAATATGGAAGGTAATGAAGGAAGTCGGAATATCCAGCAACCAATCAGATAAAATATATATACAGGAATTAAGGAAGATGGAGACAAGGGATAAAGAGGAGAAGGAAAGAAGGGAAACAAAGAGTGATAGGAATAACTAAATGATGATTCTCTCTTTGAATATGAGGGGGTTCCGGGATTGGACCAAGTGAAGAAGGATTAGGAGACTGCTAAATGGTAATGATATTGATATCTGCTTACTACAGGAGACAAAATGTAGGACAGTAAATGACTGGGAAGTTAAGGAGCTTTGGGGGCCGACAGGGTGCAATTGGAGAATTCTACCGTCAACAGGACTTAGTAGAGGTTGTCTGACAATTTGGAAGAAGCATATGTTGGAGGTTGTCTGGGTTATACAAGGGCAGGGTTTCCTTGGAATTGGCTTTAGAGGAAAGATTTCAACGGCAGTTAATTGTGTGGTCAATGTATACGCCCCATGTTCGTTACAAGGGAAAAGGAAAGCATCGGATGATCTGATGATGACAAAACGAGGATTTCCGGAGGTTAATTGGATACTTGGAGGAGACTTTAATGCTGTGCTGGATAGGAGTGAGTTTAAAGGGAGATCTAGTTCTCATTCTACAATTGAGATGTCTGACTTCAAATTCTTTATCCAATCAATGGGACTATTGGATATTCCAGTCATCAGAAAAGGAGCCACGTGGATAGCCCCGAATGGAGAGTCATCTAGTAGGTTGGATCGGTTTTTATTCTCCCCGGATTTGATGGAGGAGTGGGGAGTTATAGCTCAAAGAGTGGGTACTAGAGAATTCTCAGATCATAGTTGGATCCTAACAGAGGTGAATAAACAGAATTGGGGTCCTAAACCTTTCAAGTTTTTTGATCATTGGCTGCAGGAGCAAGGTTTTATGGATTTAGTAAAAGAGTTCTGGACATCAGATCAGGTCAAGGATGGAGGATGTATCAACTGTCAAGTAAATTAAAAGGTCTGAAGATGAAGATTAAAGAGTGGAAAGAAGAAAACTGGAGTAAAGATGAGAAATTCCTGACAGAGAAGGTATTACAACTGGAGATGGTCGACCATTAGTTAGGCCAAGGGGTCAACGAGAGTGGTCAGCAGAGACAAGGTATCTTATCAGAGTATTGGGGGAAGGCAAGGCGAATGGAACAATCCATGTTACAGAAATCTCGGGTAAAATGGGCTCTAAATGGAGATAGCAATACAAACTACTTCCACAAATGCTTTAAGGAGAGATGTTATGCAAATTCCCTACTGGCAGTAAAAACAGATGTCGTTTGGGTGGAGGGAGTTCAGAATATTCGGGATCATGTGCTTAATCATTTCACAGGGCTCTTTAAGGAGGAACAAGAGACGAGACCAAAGATGGATGGGGTGTCTTTCAATCAATTGGATGATCAGCAGAGAGAATGGCTAGAGGAGCCTTTTTCAGCGGCAGAAATAAAGGAGGCGGTGTAGGCTTGTGACGGAGGGAAAAGCCCGGGCCCCGATGGATTTGGTTTTCATTTCTATAAATCATGCTGGAAAATCATAGGGGACGATGTGGTAAAGGCAGTTCAAGAATTCCATCAATCAGGAGTGCTACCAAGAGGAGTGACATCATCTTTTCTTACCCTGATCCCTAAGGTGGCAAGGCCGGACAGGTTAGCTCAGTATAGACCAATTTCTTTAATCTCTAGCATTCAAAAGATTGTTTCCAAAATGCTGTCATTGAGAATGAAGAAAGTTATGGGGCATTTAATTTCTAAGTGCCAGTTAGCATTCTTGCCAGGTAGATCGATCCTGGATGGGGTACTGGTAGCGAATGAGATAGTTGATTGGGCTAAGCGCAAAAGGAAACCATGTTTCTTGTTTAAAGTGGATTTCCAAAAGGCGTACGATTCGGAAAATTGGGATTTTCTGGATTATATGTTGGCTAGGCTGGGGTTCGGGAGTACTTGGAGGAAGTGGATGAGTAGTATTGTCAAGAATAGCCACATGTCAGTATTAGTCAATGGGAGTCCAACAAAGGAATTTAGGCCGGGGAGAGGCTTGAAACAGGGAGATCCACTCTCTCCGTTTTTGTTTCTAGTGGTAGTCGAAGCCTTAACTGGATTGTTCAAATCAGCTGTAGGGATAGGGGTATTTAAAGAGCTCAATATTGCTGATGAGGCAAAGTTTTCAATATTGCAGTATGCAGATGATGTGATTATGATCGGGGAGGCTGATTTGCAATCTGTGTGGTACCTGAAGGTTATTCTTCGTGGTTTTGAGTTGACTTCGGGGTTAAAGGTGAACTACAGCAAAAGCAAATTCTTTGGGTTAAATGTAGATGATTCATTTACAAGCACTGTTAACAATCTCTTGAATTGTGTTGTGTCATCACCACCATTTAAATTTCTGGGGATTCCGGTGGGAGCGAACCCTAGGAAGGTAGATATGTGGTCACCAATCATTGAACAATTTCAGAGGAAATTGGCAGCGTGGAGGGCAAAACATATGTCCTTCGCAGGAAGGTTAGTTATGATAAATTCAGTATTGTCTAGCCTTCCGCTGTATCTATTCTCGTTTTACAAGGTGCTCAAGAAAGTCCTAAAAGTCATTACCGGATTACAGCGTTCCTTTTTGTGGGGAGGGAAAGACCAGGAGACCAAAATTGGGTGGGTTAGTTGGGAAAATGTGTGTCGGACAAAGGAAGAAGGGGGTCTGGGGGTAAAGTGCTTATGGAATTTCAATCTCAGCTTACTTGCAAAGTGGAGGTGGAGGTTATTAACAGAGCAAAATGCAATATAGGCGAGTTTGTTGGAGTGTAGATATGGCCAGACAGACAAACTCAATGAAAGACCGGAGAATTTATCTACAGCATCTCAGTGGTGGAGGGACGTATGGGATATTGATGGACCGAAAGCGGGGATACCAGGTTGGTTTGGGAATAACGTCATTAGAAAAGTAGGGAACATAAAGGATACCTTCTTTTGGGAACAGAATTGGATAGGAGATGGACCCCTTAGCCTAAAGTTTCCCAGGTTATATGGGTTAGCGGTAGATAAAGGCACCATTATTAACGACAAAAATGAAGTATCAGGGGGGTGGATATGGGTATGGAGAAGGGAGCTATTTGTATGGGAAGAAGATCAGCTCCGTCTTTTACAAAGCATGCTGCAGCCAGTGGTAATTGTGGAGTACAGGTTCGATAGATGGAGTTGGTCGTCTAGTAGAGATGGAGGCTTCTCAGTTGCGGAGGCTTATTCGGTTCTGCGGTCACAATAGACCTCATCCAGACTAATTGAGGTGGAAGCCAGAGATTTGAGATGAATGTGGAAAAATAGCCTGCCCTCCAAGGTGATTGTTTTTTCATGGAGATTATTGTTAGATAGATTACCAACCACTGATAATCTCTTGAAGAGAAGTGTTATCATCCCAGGTGAGGATGCATTGTGTGTCTTTTGTAACAGTGCTATTGAAGATAGAAATCATTTGTTCTTAAGGTGTGCCAAGGCTCAATTAGTGTGGAACAATATCATTAGCTGGCTGGGAATTCAAGGACCTATTCCGGGAATTTGTATCAATTCTTCCTTTCGTCATCAGCATGGGTGGTTGGAAAGCGAAAGAAGAAGTGTAGGTATGTGTTCTGGCTTGCTGGGTGTTGGGGTATTTGGATTACTAGAAAGGTATATAACATACCGGTGGATTCTATTGACATTCTGATGTATATAAAGGTAATCTCGTGGAAATGACTATCATATTCCATTGGTTTTAATAGGGGGTGTGTCTTTTCGGATTGGTATGCTAATCCTAGATTGTGTTTATTAAATATGAGATAGATGGATAAGTCATGATATGCTCCATTAGGATATGGAGGAGTATGTAATCAGTATGTATTCTAAGAAACATTTTGTTTCTTTTAATAAATATATTCTTAGCTTTTCAAAAAAAAATAAATATAAAATATCACAAAATTTAGAAAATAATATATATAAAAAACAAAAAACTCACTTGGCTTTATATTTAATGTTATAGTTTTCAATAAATTCCAATTAAGAGAATGCATTAGAAAAAGTATGTTACACTTAACTAGAAAAATGCTATGAGTTTAATTAGTATGCATTTTCAGTGTAAAAAGTTTTACAATGTCATTGTATCATAATGCTTCATTTATGTTAAGTTTGTTGACTTTAATAATTAATAATTTAAAAGTCATATAAATGAATAATATAAATTGTGATTGAACGCCAGTATAAAACTCTTTTATATCTTAAACTCAAATCTTATAATATATCAAATTTACCATCTTATCAAAACAATATAAAGTGCATAAATTATATGTGTATAGAAAAATAGTTTAACATTTATACATTAACAATGTAAAAGAGTTTTATACTGTTGTTTAATCACAATTCTTCATTTACATTACTTTTAAAATATTAATGAGTCAAATCAACAAACTTACACGGCATTTAGGTTTTACACCGAGAATGTAACATAGAAAAAGTTTAAAATAAACATTTATTAAGCACAAAATACATTTAACAAATTAATTAAACAATAATACATAGTATAAAAATTATTTTATGAAAAAGGAATAGAAAAAAAATGTTAGAATATCTCAAATTGATTTCATCAAATTATTAACTTATGATACATTTGTATAATTATATATATATTAGATGGAAATACACATGTGGTAGTAAAAGATTATCCAATAAAAATAATTAATTAATTTAAATGTGTCCTTTTTTAAATATTTTACTTCACAAATCAAATTCTACTTTTTATTATTAAAACATAATAAATTTGATATAATATAAAAAATTAATATAATAAAAATACGAATACATATGCATACTATCACCGTGTTTTCACTAATTCCTATTAAAACAAGCACTTTTGATTTTAGTTACTCTGTTGTAGTTTCTTTTTTTATATGGTAAAATTTTAAATTTTGGTTTAAGTACACTTTGGTCATGTTTAGTGCTAAGAAAAAACCATGTCAGCTGCCACGTATTAGAATTTGATTAGGCCAAAAGTAAGCCAAATTGACTATGTTTCTAGGGACCAAAACCATTTTTCTTTTTTCCCTAATACTATTGTTTTAATAATTTTGTTATTTAGTATATTAGTATATAACATAAGTTATAAAGTTTAATTACATTTTAATTTAATATGTTTAAAAAATTAATTCAATTTACCATAACTAAATTCATAAAATAAAAAGTAAATAAATTTACATATTTAAATTAATTTATTAAAATTTCAAAAATTAAATAAATCAAATTAAGTACATTAGAAGCTATAATAACATAGTTTGTTCAATCATAATTAAACAAAATATATTTTAATATTATTTATTAAAATTTTGGAATTAATTATTATTTTAAATAAATTATTATGTATTACTTTAAATTGAAATATACGTTGAAACTAGTATTATTATTTATCACATATGTTTATAAAATTTTTTTATATAACTCATTGAATTGTTTAATTGCTTTTGTTTCCAGGGACTGAATTTAAATAGTAAACATTAAATTATTTATTAGTAAATCAAATAAGATAAAATTATTAAAACAATGGAGTTGAAAAAAATAATGAAAAAAAGACTTGGTTTTGATCCTGTAAATGTGAGTTAATTTAATTTTAGTCTCTAAAAGGTAAAACACTGAAATGACAACGGAATCCATTAGTCTTTAAGCATCTCAATGAAAATTCAAAATTTTATGATATAAAAAAAAAGATTTTAATACTTATATTTAATTGTAATTCTTCATATATAATAAATAATTTTACTCATTAATATTTTAAAAGTAATATATAATGAGTCTTTTAAAAAAAAAAACAAAAAACTTTAAATGAAAATCAAAAGTATACACTTTTATATTTAACCTAAAAAAAATGTCACAATTTTGAATTTATGATTTAGAGTGTACCTCATTAAATCATTCATTTAGTTACATTTTGTTTACCTTTAATGTGTATCATAAAATGTTACTAAGATTTTTAATTTTAAGTAATTATCAAAACAGATGACTTTAACATTGTTCCTCATGCTAAGATAAAGTATTTTAACATATCTAGTTGGGAGCATATCTCAGTGTCTCCCATGGGTAGATTAGGCATGGCAAGGTGAAGACAATGTTTATTATGGGTTGTTTTTATATGTTTTTTAGGTTGGTTTGCCCTAAGTGAGGTATGTTAGGGGTGAGAGTTGTATTTCTCTGTGACCCGGTTTGATGGTTGTAGATAACATTCAGTCGGAGGTTGTTTGTCATGTTTAAGAGTATATTTGAAAAAATTATATTTTAGTAATTAAACTGAATAAATTATATTATAATGAGAGTTAATTTTTGTTTGACTAAATTTATTTAAAATAATTAATTTTGTTTGATTGAAATATAAATCTTTTTTATAGGGGAAAAGAGTATATGTTTAGGAAATAGAAAAATTGAAAAATATTATTATAATAATTAATTATAATCAAAATTAATTTTTATTTAGATAATTTCACCTACAAGTTGTTTAAAAATAATTAATTTTATTAGAATGCAATAACAAATTCAAGTTATATTCAGTGAAAAAGTATGGAAATTTTTGGAAGAAAAAACAAACGGTTGAAAAATCATCATAAATTTCAAATGTTCGTTGAGAAATGAAAAATTATAAAAAAAATTGTTTTCAAAGGGGTTAGAATGCTCCCTAATAATATTGATTTTTCTATATTGATTAAGAATAAATTATTATAAATATTTTTTTAATTTTTAAAGCAAATACTTTCATATCCACACCACACCCGGTTAATCCACACCACACCCATTTATTAATTGGTCCAAGTATACCCATTAAAACATGAAAATGGATTCAGTGACATTTTAGGGTGGGAATTACACTATAATTTTTAGAGATTTTCAATTGTCACCTACTTAAATTTAAAACAACACCTACTTTGAAAAAAAAAGATAGATATATCGTTATTGAAATTGCCTAAATTTTCTTTCACTTCTTAAGAAATTATTTTTTTTCCTTCTATGGAGAAACAGAGAAAGGTCTTCGAAGAAACAAAAAAATTAAATTATTTTTGCTCCTTTAGAGAAGCAAAAATAGTGATTTTTTTTTGTTCTTCAAAGAAGGGAAAAATTGAATTTTTTTCTTGCTTTGGAGAAGAGTTTGTCGTTCTATGGAGAAAGATCTTCATAGAAAAAAAAATTACTTCATCGGAAAAGTAATTTTTTTTTTCTTCTACAAAGACCCTTCTCAGTAAAAGAGAAAAAATGCACTCTTCTATGAATAAGCATTTCTAGAGAAGAAAATAACAACACAACCACGACAAAAGGTAGGTGAGTGGGTAAGGAAAGAATTAAGTTAAGGTTATTTTAGAAATAATGATTTTTTTTTAAAAAAAGGTAGCTGGGGTTTGAAACTTAAGTAGATAACAATTGAAAATATTTAACTTTCACTTATTTTATATAATTGGATTAATTTCATGATTAAAATTGTACCATGTATTCTAATTTTTTTTTTCAGGCCGTGTTTCAATTGTTTTAACACAGGTGGATGGCAGAAATATTTTTAATACTATTTGACCCAATTTAATACTATAATATAAAAAAAAAATTTAGTACTATATATTTACCTATAAAAAAATACTATAATACTATATTTTTTTTAGTACTATATATTTGCCTATAAAAAATATTATAATATAAAAATATGTCCTAAAATGACATTTTCTTATTAACTTGATTTTTGGATTTTTGTTAATCTTCTTACATCCAATTCTCTTCGATCTTTTATGCAAGAAACATGACTCATGTAAATTCCCTTAGCAAGTAATTAGTACATATATATATATATATATATATACATATATATACATATATATATATATACATATATATATATATATATATATATATATATATATATAGTTGGAGGGGAGCAGAATTTTGGGTTTCTGGTATCAGAGCCTGATGGGGAAATAAGAGTTTATTGTTCTGGATCTAAGTTTAATTTATCATTCAAATTATGATTTAATGCTATTCTGTTATGGGGATGCAGACTCTTTATCTATTGTTCTTTCTTCTGAAAACCTGGGTATTTGCCCTTGATTTTCGAAAACTGCGGTTTTGTAAGCCTTGTCGGGTTGAAAAACTCATAAGGTGTGACGCAGATAACTGGTACTGTGCGGATTACCGCCTTGTAAATCCAGCTCTTTTCTGTTTCCTTCTCTGTTAATATTTATATTTTCGTTGTAAGTTTTGTCTATCTCTTTTGTTATTATGGCTTCTTTGAGTAATGATTCATGGTGAGTATCTGGTATGTGGCCTGGGGCTGGATTGGCAGTAAGGCCCAAGGGGAGGCAGTAAGTCCATGTTGCCTATGTGCCTTTGCCGGCTATCCCTACCATGAATAATTATTTCATTGATGAAGTAATTTTGAAAGAGATTATGTTTTGCAAATCTTGTGATTCTGTTCGTGTTTTATATTAAAAAAAAAAGTTTTGTCTGTAACCTAGATTTCTGAATACCTTTGAATGATAATTTTGTGTTTAACATAGATTTAGATCCAGAATAATAGTTTCTTATAGAACCAAGTGAAGGTGATGATACTAGAAGATTTATAAATATGAGTTCCTTTCTTCGCTCTCTCTCACGTCGCCTTTCTCTCAAATCTTCTTCATCCTCTTATCCTTCCTCTAGCAATCCGCTCACTGAGCATGTCCAATCGGTTGAGGAAATACCTCCCAAAAATAATATCTTCGAAGAAGAAGTTTGCTTTGAGGATATCAATCAAGCAATCGACAATTGGGAAATCCCTAAAATCCCTCAGGATGAACTTTATATTCCTGACGAATCCAAACATGTCCGTAGTTCTGATTACATCATTAGGACTGCTGAAAACAATATCCCTTTAGATCCCCAAGCCGGTGAGGAATTCCATCTTCTTACCAAACAATCCATAGCTGAACATTCGAGGAAGTACAAATAGCTCCATATAGGATGTGCTCAAGTAGCTGTCAAACCCCTTGTTAGGGAAGGTCTTAACGCCTCAATCCTCATGTGCCTTCGCGATATTAGGCACAATGACTTTCACGATTCCCTCATAGGAACCGTAGAAACCAGTCTAGGACATGGTCCTGTTTATTTCAATTGTTTTCCAAACAAAACGGTGAGTCTTTTAGATCGAAATGTCTTAGATTCATTGTTTCTAAACATTCGTCTGCATGGGTTAAGCATGAAAGAAGGTTCTATCCCTGCAGCTCTTCTCTATCGAATCCAATATAAGGTCATGAACACTTATAACTCAAGAGTTCTCCTTAAAACCAATGATCGGGAAACAACTTTGTTTGTCACGGATATGACGAAAGCAAATGTTGTCGTTCCCAAACTCATCAAGTGGGATGAGGTAGAGTTACCAACCTCTTGGCAACTCGAAAAAGCTACACCAACCCTTCCTCGTCAAACCCCTGAATTCCAGGAAATTAGACAATCCGAGGCTGGTAAGGTAGAAATTATCTTTGATCGGAGAAATTCTTTCTCTTCAAGATCCGAAGCTTCTAGATCGGCCTATACTAGTGCCAGAAGATCTTTTTCTATAGCTTCTCAATCAAATCGGAGTTCAATTCCCAGAATTATTACTCCAGAAATCAATCTTCAAGGGTTAGATAACTCATCTTCTATCCCAAGAAATATCTACAGTACGGCTGAGGAAGAAGTCTCTTCAGAAATTCATTCCCCTACTCAATCTGAAATGCAGTATGGTCAATTATGAATAGTTACACCATAGACAAACCAACCCTTCGTAAGGAATTCTACTCTGAGACTTGGACCTCTCAGAGGAAATGGTTTCTTAGTAATTTTAAAGGTGACCGTAGGTCAGAAATTATTGATTCCTTTTATCAATTCCTTAATCAAGTCCAAACTCATGTCTGTTTCTTTGATTGGTTAAATGTTTACCTTCATAGGAACCAAATCTATCCTCCTTGGACAATTACAATCACAGAAGACCTTTCTGTTAATACCATAACTGTCTGGCACCGTAAGAATGGTAAACTCATTAAGTCCGACTTACCTCCGTCTATCAGTTATTTTATTCCAGACTTAGAGGATGAGTACTTAGCTTCACCCTTTAAGCACAAATCTGATGAAACCATAGGAGCCCAAGATATTAAAGCCCTTATGGAACAAAACAATTACACCAACAAATACCTCCAAGTTTTAGGAGAAAATCTTGTAGGAAAAGCCTCATCTTCAAGAACTAAAGATGATGAGACCTCCTCCATTTCCAAACCTTTGTTCAAACCTTTTAGTTTGACAAATGAGACTAGAAATAAATTTAGGCTTATTCATCAAAATTGGACCAAAGCCTTAGAAAAATCCAATCAAGATAAGGATAATTCTGTATTTATCCCTGATACCCCTAGTTCTTCACAGGTAGGATCTGTTAAGCTAGGACCAATCACTAGGAGTGTCTCCCAAAAAGACCAATCTCTTAGGATTAACAAGTTAGGAACGTCCTCTATAGGTTCCGAGTCTGAGGATGCTACATCTAGCAGTAAGTCTATTCCTCAAATCAATCCTGTCATTAGTAAGGCTCTCAACTGGAAGCAGCCTTCTAAAATTTACTACAATCGAGTTACTGCTCCTGATCTCCTTCTTGAGGAAAAGAATGATCAAAGTTTAAGATCCTTCAACGCCAATCAAATCTATGAATGGAACATAGATGGTCAAACTGAGTATAACATTCTTAATACTCTTCAACATATGACTATGGTCTCCACTGCATATCAGACTGCTTTAGATAGCACTGATGAGACTATAGTAGAAATCCTGACCGCTGGCTTTTCTGGCCAACTCAAAGGCTGGTGGGATACTTATGTTTCCGATAATGAGAAACATGAAATCTTTACGGCAGTCAAAACAAACGCTGAAGGAAACGTCCTTACTGACAAAGGGAAGCCCATTCCCGACGCCGTTAATACCTTAATCGTGGTTATTGTCAAACATTTCATCGGAAATCCTTCCATCTACAAAGATCGTTCTGGAGATCTCCTATCTACTCTTAAGTGTAAGACCTTAGGAAATTTTAGGTGGTACAGGGACACCTTCCTTACTCGAGTCTACACTAGAGATGACTGTCACCAACCTTTTTGGAAAGAAACCTTCCTAGCTGAACTCCCAAAATCTTTAGGAGACAAAGTTAGGGAAAAAATCCATTCCCAGTTTAACGGAGAAATACCTTATGACCAGTTAAGTTATGGTAATATAATAGCTTATGTTCAAAAGGTCGCTCTTAAAATCTGTGAGGACGACAACATCCAAAAACAATTAGCCAGAGAAAAGGCTCAGAATCGCAGAGATTTGGGAAATTTCTGCCAACAATTTGGTCTTCCTTGCTCTAAAGGCCCGGGAAAACCCAAACATCGGAAACCTTCTCAGTACCAGCTGAGTAAACCTCATCGCAGAGTCTCTAGGTTCAAGACTCGTCATCTTAATTCCAAGCCCAGTAGGCCTCCAGATCATAATCTTCCTCGACGAAGTATTAATTATCCTCAAAAGGATACCAATCTTTCTAGAGAAACTAGAACTTGCTATAAGTGTGGTCGCAAAGGTCACTTAGCTAGATTTTGTCGAGTCTCCTCTAAGATTCGTGAACTCAATCTTGATCCTATTGTCCAGGATCAACTTAATAATCTTTTGATAAATTCTTCTGATAGTTCCTCAGAAGAAGAAGATGAAAATGTCAAGATATCTTCTGACGACATCCAAGCCGACGATGATCTTTCCTCCACTAGTAGTGAAAGTTCTGAATCTCCACTCATCAATGTCATTCACAATGATGAGCAAAATCTATTGCTTGATGCTTTAGAATCCATTCAAGACCCTAAGGATAGAAAAAAGTATCTTGAGAAATTAAAGGCAATTCTTTCCAATCCCAAACCTACTCGTACAGATAATAGGTTTATCAATAACAAGTTTGATCTTACTCAAACTCTCAAACGACTGGAAAAATCTTCAGCCAAGCCAGTCACTATTCAGGACCTCCAGGCTGAAATCCGTTCTCTCAAAACTGAGGTCCGAGAACTCAAATCTCAATCACAGTTGCACGAGACTATCATATCTCAAATAACTGCAGCTCTATCTGATAACATGGTTCCAAATGACCATGAAAACTGTAATCAGGATTATGAGTCTGATCATAATTCATCAAACGAAGATACCCTCTTCAACAACCTCATCAATCAGTGTAGCATTCAAAAGTTCTATATTGATGTTACCATTATAGTAGACGATTTTGTCCTCAAAACTGTCGCTCTGTTTGATACCGGAGCCGATTCAAATTGTATTTTGGAAGGACTTATTCCGACCAAATATTTCCACAAAACTACCGAAAGGCTTAGGACTGCTAGTGGATCTAAGCTAGAAATCTAGTATAAGCTCCCTTCGACAATCATCAAAAAAGACAATCTTCAGATCGAAACTCCGTTTCTTCTGATAAAAAATCTTAAGAATGATGTCATCTTAGGATCACCATTCATCAAGTCTATCTTCCCTATTCAAATTTCTGGTGAAGGTATATCTACCCAGCATTTGAGAAAACCAATATTATTTAAATTCCTAGACAAACTTATCTATAGGAATGTAAATCAAGTTGATCGAAAACTTAATCAGATTAACTTTCTAAAAGAAGAAATTTCCTTCAAACAAATCATCGAGAGTCAACTTTCTCTCCCTCATGTCAAACAACATATCAAGAGTCTTTCTGATCGTTTTCAATCTACCATCTGTTCTGACCTTCCTAATGCTTTTTGGGATAGAAAGAAACATATGGTTAATCTTCCTTACGAAAAAGATTTTACGGATAGACAAATCCCGACTAAGGCTCGGCCAATCCAAATGAGTCATGATCTTGTCACTCATTGTCAAAATGAAATCAAGGACCTTTTGTCCAAAGGATTAATTAGAAAGAGCAAAAGCCCTTGGTCTTGCGCAGCTTTCTATGTTAACAAAGCCTCTGAAATTGAGCGAGGCGCCCCAAGATTGGTTATCAATTATAAACCTCTCAATCAAGCTCTTCAATGGATTAGGTATCCAATTCCAAACAAGAAAGATCTTCTTTCCCAATTACATTCGGCAAAAATCTTTTCTAAATTTGATATGAAATCTGGATTTTGGCAAATCCAAATCAATCCCAGTGATCGCTACAAGACGACCTTCACTGTTCCCTTTGGGCAATACGAATGGAACGTAATGCCCTTTGGTCTTAAAAATGCTCCTTCGGCGTTCCAAAACATCATGAATGATATATAAAATCCTTATTCCAATTTCTGCATTGTCTACATAGATGATGTTCTTATCTTTTCCCAATCTGTGGATCAACACTTTAAACATCTTGAAATCTTTTTCAAGGTAATCAGACGAAATGGCCTAGCCATTTCTAAAACTAAAATCTGTCTATTTGACACTAAAATCAAATTCCTTGGCCATTACATCTTTCAGGAAACTATCAAACCAATTTGTCGAGTTATTGAATTTGCTGACAAATTCCCCAATCAAATTTATGAAAAATCGCAACTTCAAAGATTTTTGGGTTGTCTAAATTATGTCACTGACTTCTTTCCTCAGCTTAGTATCATCTCTAAACCTCTTCATGACAGACTCAAAAAGTCTCCTCCGCCGTGGATCGATATCCATACCAATCTAGTCAAACAGATCAAACAGCAGGTTAAAGTTTTACCCTGTCTATATCTACCCAATCCAAATCTCTTTAAGATTGTTGAAACCGACGCCTCTGATATAGGCTATGGTGGTGTCCTTAAACAACGCATGCACCATACTGAACATTGCATTGCATTTACATCAAAACACTGGAACAAAGCCCAATAAAACTATTCTACTATAAAGAAAGAAGTTTTGGCTATTGTGCTGTGTATTTCAAAATTTCAATCTGATTTGTTAAATAAAAAATTTCTAGTTCGGGTTGATTGTAAATCAGCCAAAGAAATTTTACAAAGAGATGTAAAAAATTTAGCATCAAAACAATTTTTTGTCCGTTGGCAAGCAATTTTAAGTATCTTTGATTTTGAAATTGAATATATTAAAGGTACTTCAAACACACTCCCTGACTATCTGACTCGTGAATTTCTTCAGGGTCACAAACAGTGAAATGACACCTCCGAAAGTGAGATTAAAAGTCGCCGCCTTTAGAGGTCAGGGAAAAACAGCTCGGGGATCATCCCGGGCAGAAAAATCAACATCTTCAACAGAAGATGTTCAATCCATCCAAGTCGCTATACAGGCTGGTAATCAAGGGTCTTCCACCCAGGCTGGGTCATCAACTCAGCAAGCTATTATTAAATCTGAGTCATCAACTCAGTTAGCTACCACCAAACAAGGGTCATCTACCCCACAAACTATGAAAGGGTCTTCTACCCTAATAGCTAAACCATCCGACTATGCGATGACTATTCCAACCCTTCAAGCTTTTCAAGATTGTGGCTTATCCATCTTCCATCCAAATCATGGAAACAAATCTTTTCGGAAGAAACAGATGACCTCTTCTGGAGCCAAAACCTGAAATCTATTATTTCAGACATAGCTCAATCCAAAATAACTCTAAATCCAAAAGCATTGGTAGAGCAGCCTCAACCAATTGCTCAAAAACAACCTTCTTCCTATCTATCAAAAGAAGGAAGGTTTTGTCCGACAATCCAAATGGAACCGGAATTCTGGGATTCCAACCCAAACAAAATTTGTGAAAAAATCTTTCTACCAACGTTTTTGTTTAAACCTCTTAGTCTCAATAAGACTAGGAAATTTTATGAATTTATTTTGGTGGATTCAAAATCTATTTCAATAAAACACAATCTCGATAAAAATGATAACACTGTTATCACACATTCTACTCTTCAAATTTTAAAAGTTCTTACTTTTAAAGATTTCGAAACGAAACCAAACCAGGTAAGAAAATTTTCCCAGCCTTTTGACCCGATTGGTTATACTTACTAGGATTATATTCAAGCTTGGACCAATATATTTTGGTTTCAAAACAAAAACTATCGGCACTCGTGGCTGATATATTTTAAGAAAAATGTTCGTTATTTCTTCCCTCAGTGGTTTGCTGAGTGGTGGGACTTTTTCGGACCAATCCAATCCATCCTTCCTGATGAGATTAAGGCGGGATTCAATCAATTTAAATCTAGAATTGAAGAAGGAAATAATCCATTTCATCCTTCCCTTCGATTCTTTTCAAGCTTTTCCTTAGCATGGATTTTTGCCTGGCGCCATGAGTACCAGAAGAATGCAACAAATTTGAAGTTGTTGCCAATGTTAGGGAAACAAACATCAGTCAAATGGTGGGATCAGTTCAATGCCTCCCACGCAAATACCCAAGGAGTAGCTTTATGGTTCAAAAAGAATCCAAAAAGCCTCAAATCGGCAGACCCAGAGACCTGCCAATTCCTCAATCGCAAGGCCAAGATTGCAGCTGCCCTTGCAGCCTCAGCAGACGATGAAGCCTTGGCAAAGAATCTTCATCAGATTTTGACTCTCCTTTCTACTGACTCAGAAACCAGTTCATCCAAAGGAAAGTTGAAGAAAGAAGACAGTTCTTCTGCATTCTCTTCCTCCGGTTCATTTTACCAGATAGAAGAGTCCGACGAAGACTGACTCCAATCTCGCATGCATTTTGCGAAAATCATTGTTCACTCTTGCAGAGCCGCCAGTCACTGTACACTGTACACTATTCACTGTAGCGGTAAATAGAGTTACTGTTGTAATAGTTAAATTTACTGTTGTAATAGTAACTTTTAAATTTCTATAAATTGTAATCGAGGGTTCAGTTGGAAGGGAGTAGAATTTTAGACGAAGCCTCTCTCTCTCTCTGCAATTCTCTAACTCCAATCAATACAACTGTTTTGTATTAATTTCTGCTTTGTTACATTCTGAAATCATCTTTTCGAAAACCTGAGATTTAATGCTCGGTTCACCGGCTGCCTCTTGATACCCGGTCTTGAGCGGACTACCGCCGTGTAACATCCGGTTCAACTGTTGCATGCATAACATCTCTCCTATTCTCTCCTTTTATTTACATTTTTCATATATATATATATATATATATATATGAAAAATGTAAATAAAAACAAAAGAAATCTCAGGTGATGTACATTTGAATGATGAAACAAGTTTTTTGCACATAATGAATGATCAGATTGTAGGAATACATGAAACATCTACTGTTTTATAAACTGTTATGAAAAAAATATATATTTTAGAATACACGACACGATTTTAGTCATTAGATTAATCCAATGTTATAAAACGAGTAAAAATTATGATATAGTTCCCATCCCAAAATCACTGAATATGCCCCCTCAAAATATTTGTGAACCAATACCTGTTAATTACCAATCGTGGATATTTTCCACAAACATTCACATATACGGTTTATTTTGTCATCGCTAATTATATCTTAACAAAATTCATGGATTATACAAGGTGGATTTTTATTTTTGTTTTAAGAAAGATAAAATTTCTCATCCCCACGCCATAGCACAACTATAAAATAATTATTCACCATTACCAAAAAACAAAGATAATTATTCATAAATAGTAATCCTGTAATTAAATACTTGCCTTTACAAAGAAAAGTTGCTTTTGAATTTCCACAGTCTGATTTCTTTGGTATTGTGTGTGGTAACAATCTTCTTCATTCCAACAGCGAGGCATGTAATAGAAGGTCGAGCTGTTCTAGGAATGAGGTCAATATTTATGTAGATATCTTCAGGCAACCTCACTCCTTTTCTTCTTTGAATGGACCCAGAAGGACTTTCAAATGTTGATAACAATTTATTCCCCACAACATAACTTGAAACAATGCATCCATCATTTTGATTTAGCAATCTTAAGATACCATCTATTCCACCAACAGCTAGTGTTGATGTGTCACTCTGCATGTGTTGTAAGGAGTATATAACATTAGGACTCACTCGGTTGCTCCATAACAGTTTCCTTGTTCTGCATGAAGTGACAAACAAGGTTTAGCAATTGCTAAATACAACAGATAGTGGGTCTGTTTGTTTAAAATTAAAAATATAAGCAAATTACAGAAATACTGCTCAACTTTTATTAAATTACATATAACCGTACTCTTTTTTTTATTTTACTAAACTAACCTCCATTTAAGTTTAAAAACATTACACTAACACCTCTTAATGTTTGAAAATTTTACACTAGCACCCTTCTCAAACCTTACACTAACATTTTTATAGAGTGTGAAAGTAATGATTAAAAAAGTAGGACATGCATGTGTAATTACATTGAACATCAGTGGTGTTACTGTAATTTTTATTAAATAATTTAGGCAAACACAAAAAAACAAACAAACATAAAGCTGCTTATTTAATTGAAAAACCACTTTGTTGTAAAAAAATAATAATTAAAAAGCGCTTTTTTCAAGGAAAAAAGTTTAGACATCCTTCTGGTTTATGCTTGCAGTAGAAATCCTTTCTGTTCCATATCAAGAAGACTTACTGACACTGGTCTCAACTGAGTGCTGTGATTACCTTAAGAAGAAGGAATTTTTTTTTTTAATTATTACCTTGTCCAAGAAACATAAAGGAGCCAGATTCTTATTACCCACAAGAAGATATTGAAACAACAATGTAATAAAAATAAGGTCTATTTGGATGAACTTTGCTAAAAGTACTTATGGGAAGTGGGAATGATACAATTTGACCAGAGCCGGAGGAACAACATATAATGTGTTTCATTACATCATTCTTAATTTGTTTAGAATCTTTTAGCATGTTCATTAACATTTTCAGTTTTTTTTTTTTGGTACAAGCCATTACTTTGCTATTTGGTTCCCCCTAACAAAGATTAAAGTTACTCTCCCTCAAATTCATGGAAATGATCAATATATTTTTGTTGTAGCAATTGCTAGTGTAGCAACATTTAACACCTTGTGCATGAATGCACTTAAGGAGAGACCTTTATTACCCATCGGCACATACCTAAGGTCCCAACAATATGTACATCCAACAGCTGATCCTGCGAACAATAGCTGAGAGGAGGAGTTGAAACACAAGGTCCTTATGCCTGTGAGATAAACATGGGATCAGATTCCTTTTCTGCATCAGAAATGTATTGTGCTCTTAAGGTACTGGTTAAAACTAATGATGACACTCTATATGACACAATATCCTCAACATATAAATATCAACAAACTATATTACCAAATAGAACTGGTCCAACACACAAAAAGAACGTATAAAAACTTGAATTATATTTAAAAATGGTGAAATTAAGCTTAAATCAATCTTACAAAACCAACTTGTAAGATGAGGTTTGCGCCTCACTTATATACTATTATTTGATCATATCACTAGCCAATATGGGACTTGAGTTTCTTTTTCAATACACCTCTTCATGCTCAACACTATTGGACTTGGTGCATGGACAAAATGGTAGGTGACCCTTTTAAATGGATCTAGGAAAGACTCTAATACCATAAAAAAATAGTGAAATTGAATCTAACTCAACCTTACAAAACCAGCTTGTAAGGTGAGGTTTGTACCTTATTTATATACTATTATTTGACCATATCACTAGCCAATGTGGGACTAGGGTTTCTTTCCCAATAAATTAAAATGCCATAAGTGCTGGAGTAGACCAACTGAAGCATGTTTGCATACAGGACAAGTGATATACTAACCATGCACCAGGAGAAGCAAGAAAAAAATTTGGAGCAAGATCAAGTGTGGAAACAGAGGGGAAAGGAAAAAAGCAATGCTATGTGTGAAATCATTTGGCTCAAGCACTTACCTGAAGAATTTAAATTTGGAGAGATTACACAAATGATATTCAAGTGTGATAATCAAGCTGCTTCGCATATCACCTTGAATATAATATTTCATTGACTTAGTTGACATTTCATTAGAGATAAGATTCTATCTATATAGGTATTACCACTTGCTTTGCTAAAAGAAATGGCCAGTTAGTAGATGTTTTCACCAAGTCTTTGAGAGGTCCACAGATAAATGAGATACATAACAAACTTGGTGCATATTACCTATTTGCTCTAGCTTGAAGGGGAGTGTTTGAGAATATGTACATGGCATCTAGGCTCATTGTACTAGCTAATGAAATTAAGTAATTGAAGTATAGGTGATTGTAATTGGTATAATTATTATCCTTTTAGTGTATATAATTAAGCTCGTCTAGTTTAGACACAGAATCCATCCATTGTCTCTTGTTTTGTATTCCATTAATATTAACCCAGATGCCAATTGAAAGGGATAAATTATTACCTCTGACATCACTTGATCTAAGTGATGCTACCTGCTGAACTGAGGAAGGATCTGATATTGTTATGCTCCCTGAAGTGGAGCCACTCACTATCAATTGATCTCCAGTCAAACATAAGCATGTTATCGGTGCATGGTGCATTCTGCAGATAGCAAGTTGTACACATCATGAATGCTAGATGACATCTTTAAGTTATATTCCTCAAGCTATACATATAATCAACCTAGACTATTAGTTTCGTAAATGAATGAAGTTATATGTTTTAAGCCACCAAAAATATGACTGCACCTTCCTTTACTTTTCAAACAATATGCAATTCAAATCCAGAATCTTTTCTTGGTAAAGTTAAAAAAATATTGCTGACCATTCGTGGACAGAAATCAAAATAGGAAAGCTACAAAATACCTTATTATTTGAGAACATCTCCTACTGTACATGTCAAAAACACGAACAGCTCCATCATCACATCCAACCACAGCTTCTGGATCAAAGTAACTAAAAGCACAGAACCAAAAAGTTTCAGATATCATAAGAGTAAATATAAAAGGCAATTTCCTAAACATTTAATCATAGCACTTCCCAATTGACATGTAGTTTCCAACAGTTCTCAAGTGGAAACATATAGGTTGATTGCTGCGAACTTGGAATAAATAAAGAAACAAGAGGAGCATCTATACAAAATATGTACGATGAGCTAACTACTAGAGCAAGCATTCCTAAAGGCTAGACCAAGAATTATTTTATTAGGCTAGTCCTTATTTGTTTAATCTTTAATCTAGTGATTCTAGTCTAGGATGTACTACTTATCAAAGTACATGTAAAAGATTATCCCCAAATGCAAGCCTTTTGTGAAAGATATAGTTGAGGAATCAAGGGAAGAAATTTGCTACAAAGTTGAGATTTGGAGCAAAACTTGGAAGTCAAGGGTTTTTACTTATGCAGAAGACAATATCTGTATTGCAATTCTAGAAAAACAAGACAAAAATGACTTAAAGATACAAAATTGGAGAAGATGTAATACCTCATGTTTTTAAGTATATGGGATCAATATTGCAAAATGGTAGGAAATTAATGAATATGTCACATACAGGATACAAGCTAGGTGGTTTAAAATTTAAATGGAGAAAGGCATTGAAGGTTATCTGTGACAGTAAAATATCAAGAAGCTCAAAAGAAGTTTTATTGTACTACTATACAGTCAACTATCTTCTATGGTAGTGAATGTTGAGCTTTAAAGGAACCATAGAAGGAAAAAGTGGAAGTGGCAGAAAGCAGTAAATTAAGATGGATGTGCAGAAATCAGTAAATTAAGATGGATGTGCAGCTACACAAGCAGAGACAAGATAAAAAATAAATGCATATGAAAAGATATTGGATTGACACCTATTAAAAAATAAATGACAAAAAATTGGTTAGGTGGTTAGAACAAACGTAAAAGGTCACTAGATACACCACAAGGAATGTAAGTTCCACGGCTTTTTTGGCCATATAAAGGGTAGAGGGAGGAACAAGAAGGAAATTATTAAAAAAGGATCTTGTGATAAATAATAACCTTGAGAATTTAGTTTTTAACAAAGCCTAATGGTGTTATGTGACCCATGTAACTGACCTAGTCTAGTAGGATAAGACAATTGACGTTGTATTTGAGCCAAAATGGTGTTATGTGCTCCATATATCTGACCTCACATAGTAGCATAAGACCATTGATCTTGTATTTAATTGACAATAGTCATTGCAACCTTATCTATTGTTCTTTTAAACTTTTCAAACACATTGTTAATCAATTGTCTCACCTTTCTACTATATACAATATATATATGATTGCCAAATCTTCAAGGGGGATGTTGATGAGAAGGAGGATGAGTTATAAACAGCTCAAACCACAAAAGTAATATATGTTGGACACTGTTTATATTCCTAGGAAATTAATGTCTAGAATAGTTAAAGAGGCAGATTTTAGTGTCTTACCATTACCCTAGGGGGTTACATTTTCTAATTATTGCTCTTAAATGTAATTCAATCTGATCTGATTTTGATTGTTAATAAATAGAAGAGATGTTGCTTAGTTCTGAGTGCTTTTTCACTCAAGAAACTCACCAAATATTATTATTCAACTAGATTTCCCACCTACTACACACCAGCACTCCACACAAAGTAAGCAGGAATAATTATTAGTATCTTACGACTCAACACAATTTGACTACACGCATCTAAAGTGGTTTTGTATCTTATGCTACATGAATGAATCATATGAATCTAACGATTTACATGATTCAACAATTCATGTGAATCTTACGATTTATTATCATTTAAGTTTTTTTTTTACCAAGTCCCATAAAAGATTTGACAAATCATATAAGCTTAAATCCTATTTTATCCTTCCACTACTCTATTAGTTGCTTATTCATTTAATGCATGCATACTATTTAGTTATTAAATTGTTTTGTTTCCATCCTTCTAAAATAAATACTTAACAAACTCATATATAACTAATAATTTTGTTTTATAAGACTTCTAGTTAAGTTGTTTTATTATGTGTTAACTATTAATAAACAATTTATAACTAATAATTTTGGTCATGAATCTAATGATTCATGATACGATTTGATTCACAATTCAAAAAATAGACCTTCTGATACACAATTTGTTTAAAGATTGAACTACCATAAACAAGATTCTAAATTATGAAATAGAGATAGGAAGAAACCAGAAAAAAGAGTGCATTGATTTTGTTTACCGCATGCATGAACCTTTTATAGATTTGCCTTCAACCGAAGGAAATATGCTTCTTTTCCCATTCCGCCTCCATATGCATAAATGACTACCAATTAGACCAACAATCTGAAAATAAATATTTGTAAAGATTTCAGAAACCATTAAGCATACAAACTTAAGCAAGCCAGCAACTCTAAGAAACTTGAATTTAATATTTTTATTTTATATATATATATATATATATATATATATATATATATATAATAGTGTAAATAGAAAAATGGCAATTCAATTTAAAGTTTAAATATTATTTGCATATTGAAGATAAGTTGGAAAAAGAATGCATTAAGTATTGCGATGAGAGATCATGAGTTATTAAATTTTATTGTTTTTAGCGTTTTAGAATTTACATTTTATCATTTATAAACTACTTTTATACGTAATTTTACTTTTATGTTATTTTGAAGAAACAATGTATGTTTTAATATTTTATTTACAAATTTTTGTGTTTATTGTGTTTTATAGAAAACAAAATAGATTTAAAATATTTTCTTTGTAATTTGTGGATCCAATCCAATCTGATCCATTCTTAATTAAATTGGATCGGATTGGATCACTAACTTTTATATTTTTGCAAATCCGATCCGATCCAATTAAATTTGATGGGATTTTATTTTATCTCAAATCCGATTCAATCCTATCGAGAAAATTATGTATTTAAGAAGTGTGTAAGATTCAGATCAACTTAAAAAAGTCTAAAACAATGTTCAGAACTATAGTAATGAAAGGAAAACAAATATGAACAGTTTTAAGAGTGCTCAGTTTTCCAGCTCAAGAGTTCAATCCTATTTCTGCCTATCTTCATCTATCACACATGTCGATCCCTACCCTTCACCTAGTTCTAAGTAATTAATAGGTGCATTTCCTTCTATACATTAGCTTAATTAGGGGTTCCCTACTGTGGATCATATGATACTAATAGTACATCGCTGAAGTCTTACATATGCTATCTAATCAAAATATCAAATACAAGTTTAAATTTGATAGTAAGGTTTTTCACTCCCAACAATATTTTAAACAGGTGATATCAAATGATTTACAGATACAAACAAATTTCTTGTATGTTTACTGAAGAAAATTAAATCCATAAAGCAGTCATTCAATTACTTCACCTTGCTTTCATCAAAATCAAAGTCAATTAAAGAGAACATATCTGGCATTGAGTGTTCTTCTATGCATTTGTAGCTGTCTAATGACCAGAGACGAATAACCTATCATAACACCAAGGAAATAGTTAGTACAAAAAGGTCTAACCTAGTTAGAAACTTTATCATACCTAAAGCAATAAAAGAAAACTCAGACAAAGCAAAAAACATCTTTCATAATTCACCATTCAAGATTTTAAGAAGTTGATAATCTCTAGAATAGACAATAAAACAACTTGTGTTATGCCAGCAGCTTAGTTGAGGAAACTTTTAACATTCAGAAATTGGAAATATAAGAGATAAAATATTGCCCATACCTTATCACCCACGCCAGTAACAAGCATGCCCATTTTCATTCGACACTGAGCAACCCTAAATTGAAAGGAAAGTATTGAACATCAATATACACCATGCATGTTGTCTTGATGTGCATTTATCATACAGATGCACACAAAAAGGCACACAATAAAGCAAACTATGGATTCATCACTAGTAGTATGTCCAACAGATTCTTCATATAATTCATCAAGATATAGTTATGAAAGCAATGATGGTTGCAGCAGATGTACTGAAAGCAACAAAACTAGTGGTACAGCAGTGTCCACAAAAATTATGGAACTATGGTCCTCATGTACTAATTCCAAGCAAGCTCAGTACAATCATGCCAAATAATATCCGCAGCATTAATATTCACTGCAATAAAAATTCAAATTTGCTTTGAGTTTGATATTTTGAAATTATGAAATAGCAGCCACCAGAGTCTTAAAGTTCTATTTAAAGATTAGAAAATGAAGGCTAAAATAAAATCTATGTCCATAAACCAGAGCCTCATTTGGACCATACATAGATCCACACTACTAAACCATCAATTCTCTCTCAAACATCCTATTAACAGCATGTGAAACAACCATTTATTGTGGAGTGAAAAGGCACCATTTAATGAGTAATGCCTCCCAAATAAATAGATAATGAATATTAAACCAACACTACAAAAACTATCCCGATGGAAGATACCAGAATGTCTCATTATGTTAAAGTGACGCCCATCATAAAGTCTCAATTTTCTCATTTTATATGAGCAATGTGTAAATTTAAATCTGTACAACTATGCAAACCAGTATTGTCACATAAGGTCTGTTTGGATAAGTTTCTCTAGAAACACTTTTAGGAAAAGAAAATAAGAAAAAATGAAATTAGCTTCTCTAGCTTAATTTATGGATAAAAACAAACTTTAGTTTATGGAGAAATTCCTTTCATTTTTTTTTCTTCTATTTTCTAGTCATAGAAGAGTGCATCCGAAGAAGCTTTTCCAATCAGGTCTACTCAATTATTATGTAAAACATTAGTGAAGTCTAAAGGAAAGAGTTAGTTACGTGGTCGAATGACCCTTCCATTGATCAACATAAAAGCCACTACCACACTGAAGAGCCAATCTATGCTGCTCCATAGCCACTTCCCCTACAATCACCCTAAAGGGCTTTTTGGTAATCTCAGATGAACAATTCTTCATCTTCCTCTCACAAAACTCCCGCAGCGACCGGGACTCAACGATGCTATTCCTGCACAAACACACACGTGCGAGTTTCCGAAAGGCACGTGAGAATGGTGGAGTTGTAATTTAGGCTTAATTGCATAACATATTAACACCAGCTTTTATAAATCAGCCATTTATAAACCCAACTTCTAAATTAAGACATTTTCATCCCAATTTTCAAAATTTCCCAATTGATACCAAAATTAAGGGTCCATTATGAAATTTTAATATAATGATGACTAAATTAAGACATTTTTATCCTAATTTTTAAAATTTTGCAATGGATATCCAAATTAAGGGTCAATTGCAAAATTTTAATATAATTGATACTACAGTTAACCTCCATACATTTGAGTATTAATTGTGAAATTTTAGTATAAATTGATACTCCAATGCAATTAGTCTCAAAGTTCGTTTGAATATCAAGTGAAAAAAATTAAAATATCTGTTAATTATGAAATTTTAACATAATGACTAATTAATACAATTTTATCCTAATTTTTAATTTAAAATAATTGACACTAGGCATCCATTTGAGTGTTTATTGTGAAATTTTAGTATAAATTGATACTCAAAACGCAGTTACCCTCACATTCATTTGAATATTTAAGTACGAAAATTTTAAATTGGATCAAAGTACACTAATTTAAAAATTGAAAGTTATAAATTAAGGGTAAATTATGAAATTTTAATATAATGACTAAATTAAGACATTTTTATCCTAATTTTTAATGAGTTTAATTGGTATCTAATCCTAACTTTTTATTTATGTGACTTTTAAAGTAGTAGTGAGTCAAGTCAACAAGTTTACCACAATGGAAGGCTTTAGACGGAGAGTGTATACCAATTAATCTCATTTTTAATATAGTTCATACTAAGTATCGATTTGAGTATTAATGGTGAAATTTTTGTATAAATTGATACTAAAAACACAGTTCCTCTCATATTCACTTACGAAAATTTAAAATGGGGATCAAAACACCTTAATTTAAAAATTCAAAGTTATAAAGCACCGATTTGCAAAAGCTTAGAATCATAAAGTGCAATTAACAGTAATTAAGCCTGTAATCGATTGAAATTGAAATTGCTTGCATGAGAAAAGGAGAGAGTGGAAGCACCAGTGTTTGCAAACGAGGGAGCAGCGAACGAGGTCGAACATGTCGAGGAAAGCGAAGATGGTGCACACGATGTCGGGGTCCAGCGACAGCACGGTGGTCGGAGCTTCACGCCGTTTGCTTTTACGGTCGCCGGTCGCCGGAGAAAGACCCTTCTCCGCCACTGTGAAACTCCGCTGCTCTTTGCTCATTGCACGTGCAAAGGGTATGCGAGGAATAGTGATAAAATGAAAGAGAAGAGATGGTGGTACTAGACAATACTGTAAGAAAATAATATAAAATTTATTAAAATATTTTTAAATATTAATTATTTTAATATAATTTATATTATCTATAATTATAAATAATTTATAACTAAGGTTTAAAAATTGTACGGGTCAAAACTAGGAAGGGCAACGGGGTGAGGACAGGTATGATATTCTCATCCTCATCCTCGCTTCTAAAACTCATTTCCATCCTTATCTCTATACATGACTGGTATGAGATTTATGTCTCCATCCTCATCTCTGTTGGTTATTGGGTATACCTGTGTCCGTTCCATAAAAAACAAAATTATAATAATATTTTAGTAGAAAATAATTTATTTAAATAAAATGATATTAATTAAAAAATTATTTAATAAATACAAAGTTTGTAATTTATTAATTAAATATCAAGTCTTTTTTTTAAAATAAATAAATATTTTAGTCATTAAAATAAAAGTAGGGTGAGGCGGGTAAGGGTACTGAGTGAGTATGTATATCTTCATCCTCGTCCCCATCCTCGATTTAATAAATCGAGTATTCTTCATACTTGGACTCGTACCTGATCAAACCGGGGATTCCTCATCAACTTCTAGACGAATTCGGGAATTACTCACAAATACAGATTTATTTATCATCCTTAGTCAAAACATCTGCTAAAGATCAATGATATAGACCAAATTTAATAGGTATTAATAAAATAATAATAAAAAAATGATAATAATATTAAATAAATATAATATTATAATTTTATAATTAAAGTAAATCAGTCAAAATACACATAAATGCTAAATATAATATAGTATAATAGTTAAATTTAAATTTTAATAATTAAATACACATTTTACATTGATATTTAATTCAATCATAATTTTTAATTAATCATAAATTATTACTTTAGCTGTTAATATTTTAAAAATATAAATAAAAAAATATAATTAAATATCAATATTACATATACAAATTAAACTTTAATTTATAACCTTTAATCTTCATAATTGTAATCTATAAAGAGTATTAGTTTTTTGTCTCCACGATTTCTTAGATGTGTTTTGTACAAATTATCGGATAAAATCAATCTTTGTAACCACACAATCTCCATTACCAGTATCTTTCTTTCTATTGACCACACATTTTCTCTGGTATGTGTTCTTTACTCTTAGGTGAAGATGATATAGACAAGTTAAATATTTTTTGTTTTTAAAATAAATCTTATTTAGTAAATGGGTTTTTAAACTTATTTTTTTAAATTTCAACATCTTTTTCAGCATTTAATATAAAAATCTATTTTATGTCATTTTTTATTTTTATGTTATTATTAATAGTTTAGTATTTAATTTTTTTGTCATTCTCACTCTTAAACATAGTTTGTAATTGTAAACTAAATCCTGAAAGCACAAACTTTATTTTCCTTCTTTCATTATAAATCTTTATAGACTAGATATTAAAATCTATTGAATAAACATCACTCCCTCTGTAAACTTCATGATAATTATCGGATGATACAACATTGGGTAAGTTTCTAACTAGTGGGCGATGTACTCTCTTAAGTTGATACACTTTCTGCTTAACTTGTTTTTAATAATTTTTTTTAGCTAGCTTACCAAAAAATATAAAAGATTAAATTTTAAAAATGGTTTTAAAAAACTGCATTTTAAAAATTGGGTA
This sequence comes from Psophocarpus tetragonolobus, assembly GCA_037954015.1. Taxonomy (NCBI): domain Eukaryota; kingdom Viridiplantae; phylum Streptophyta; class Magnoliopsida; order Fabales; family Fabaceae; genus Psophocarpus; species Psophocarpus tetragonolobus. The sequence continues at coordinate 70,689,644 of CM075690.1, read as the reverse complement.
GGTATATATTAACATTAATTGAAATAAATAACTTTCTTGTTATTATGAGATAGGTATGTCAAACTCTTCTCAAGGTGCATCACATTCATGGTAAGTTTTTTTTTAAGTACTTTCAGAAAAAAATTATAAAATGAGATAGGTATGTCAAACTCTTCTCAAGGTGCATCACATTCATGGTAAGTTTTTTTTTAAGTACTTTCAGAAAAAAATTATAAAAGAAAATAAAAAAAATTGTTCATAAGCTTTTTTTTTAAATGTGAGACTTTTTTTATTAATTTTAATTAATAGAAGAAACTATTTTACAAAATGTGAAACTTTTTAAAAATTAATTTGTAAAAAATCTCACTTCATTTAAAACAAAACTTATAGAAAAGTTGTTTTGAGTTTTTTTTTACATTTTTTCCTAGAAGTAATTGTAGAAAAAAAAATATAAAATCATACCCATGTTGTTTCCACATCTCCTACTTTCCCTTTAGCAAATAGCTAGGATTATAATTTTTTTCTTTTTCTGATCAGAAAAAAAGAGGATTAATATTTTTACATATAATTAAATTTGTTCTAAATACACTTATAACCTAAATATAGAACAATTAATTTGCATTTATTTCTAAAACTATCTTTTGTTTCCCAGCTAAATTTATCCTTACTATATATATGGTGTGTTATAAGTTATAACTAAGAATAGATACATAATCTAAGTATAGCAATGGTCTTTGTGAACTTCCATCTTTATCTCTCAGTTGTGAATCAATGATAATCCAATAATTAAGTTGCTTACTTTGACTTAGTTATATATAGTAAAAACTCATCGGTCAGTGTGTTATAAGTTATAACTAAGAATAGATACATAATCTAAAACTATTAATTTGCATTTATTTCTAAAACTATCTTTTGTTTCCCAGCTAAATTTATCCTTACTATATATGGTGTGTTATAAGTTATAACTAAGAATAGATACATAATCTAAGTATAGCAATGGTCTTTGTGAACTTCCATCTTTATCTCTCAGTTGTGGATCAATGATAATTCAATAATTAAGTTGCTTACTTTGACTTAGTTATATTTAGTAAAAACTCATCGGAACCATTGTGACCTAACAAATTTAAAGTTCATAAAGTGTATATATAACACAAAGAAATTCTAAATCATCTTGCCATTACATAATAATAAATAAAAAAATAAAATGGCGGGAGGTGGGTTTGTATCGGCTTCTGGGGAAGTTCACTTTGAGGCCAAAATCACGTTTGCTGTGATAATATCATGCATATTGGCAGCAACAGGTGGCCTTATGTTTGGTTATGATATTGGAATTTCAGGTAACATATATAATTATGTGATGATGGTTTTGCTTGTTTGGTTTTGCAAAAAAAGAAAAATATATTTAGAGTTTAATTAGTATACACTTATAGTTACAGTAAATCACAACCCTTCATAGATTTGTTCATTTTACTAGTTAGTATTTTAAAAATCACATGAATCATGTATACTAACCCGTTAAACGCGTATATTTAATCAAATGTAAAAGGATAGCCAACTTTAGATTACAAAAGTTTTATGACAAAAAATGCATATCTGAAGGGATTTGCAGTTATAGAAAACAGCAAAATAAATGAATCACACTAAATCCCAACATTATCATTAAGGACTAATCTTCTAATGCATACTTGTTTTTAGTTATAAAAGGAAAATTAATGTGGCCTTATGCTCTCATCTACCTCCATGATTTATTATGCATTTATTAATTAGTGTAAAATTCATGATCAAATTAATGTGTGAATGCAGGGGGCGTGACATCAATGCCTAGCTTTCTACAACAATTTTTCCCAGAAGTATACCTTAAGATACAGAATCATGGGGCGGATAGTAACTACTGTAAATATGACAATCAAAGTCTTCAATTGTTTACATCATCTCTCTACCTTGCAGCTTTGGTAGCCACCATGATTGCTTCTCCCGTCAGCAGAAAAATAGGTCGCAAGCATACTATGATAATTGCTGGGGTTTTTTTCATCGTTGGAACTATCTTAAACGCTGTAGCAAATACCTTGGTTCTTTTGATCATAGGCAGGATCTTACTTGGTTGTGGTGTTGGTTTTGCCAATCAGGTCCTTATTTTTAATTGCATATTCAATTTCATACATGAAACATCACATAAACACAAATACAAACACGTATGACACACAAACACATAGACCTTGATGAAATCAAATATATATAAAGTAACAGTAACATACATATCCAACACAAAAACACATGCAAGACATTGTTTTTGTAAAGATGTGTCAAAAAATGTTTATATTAAAAACAATGGTGTTTGTGATTCTTAGTACATTTTGTTACAATTTTATAAAATTGTTCTTAATTTTTTAGTATTTAAACATTGAAAATCTAGTTTAATGATATAAATATAGAAATATTTTTTTATTTTTATATTTTCAAAACTAACACTTAACAATTAAGTTTATTTTTCTTTTCTTTCAGAAAATAATTTTTAAAAATTTATGAAAACTCTTAAAAAAAAAACCAAATAATCAAAAACCGTAGTATGTCTAGGATTAAATACATATATTATCTTTCTATCCTTTCATGTTGCTAATGTGATTTCCACAACAGGCTGTGCCATTGTTTATTTCCGAAATTGCACCTACAAGAATTCGTGGGGCACTAAACATCATGTTCCAACTTAATATAACCATTGGAATTCTCGTTGCAAACCTTATTAACTACTTCACAGCAAAGTAAGTTTAATACTTCTCATTGATTTGGATTTGAAGGCACAAATATTATATGGCATATAACTATTTAAGCTTTTTTTCTCTGTAATTAACCAATGTATGTGAATTGGGGAATCTAGGATTAAAGGTGGATACGGATGGAGGATATCATTGGCTATAGCAGCGGTTCCAGCACTAATGCTTACAATAGGGTCCCTCATTGTGCATGACACTCCCAATAGTCTTATTGAGAGGGGTTTTGAGGAGGAAGGAAAGGCTGTGCTCAAGAAGATTCGTGGTGTGGAAAATGTTGAGCCAGAGTTTCAGGAGATTGTTAGAGCCAGTAAAGTGGCTAAAGCCGTCAAAAGTCCCTTCAAGAACCTCCTCAAGCGCCATAACCATCCTCCATTGATCATTGGTGTTATAATGCAGGTAACAATTTAATACTTTTTATTTACATTTGTTACTTTTACACTAAGAAACACAAATACAAATAAAAACTTTAGTTATGTGAGTTGGTTGGTGTGTTCAACATGACAAATTAAACCATTTATTTTTTAATCAGTGTTCAACATGTGTTACACACGGGTTAGTGTATTTGAAATGTGTCTTGACATGAAAACACTTTGAACAATAGAAGTGTCTGTGTTTCACTTCAAATGATGTAATTTCAAATGCTTCTTCCTTATTTGTGTTTGGATGTAGGTCTTCCAACAATTCACTGGCATCAATGCGATCATGTTCTATGCTCCAGTGTTGTTCAGCACCTTAGGGTTTGAAAGTGATGCTTCATTGTACTCAGCTGTGATCACAGGAGCTGTGAATATGCTATCAACCTTGGTGTCTATCTACTTTGTGGACAAAGCAGGTCGGAGGGTGCTGCTATTGGAAGCCTGTGTCCAAATGTTTGTGTCTCTTGTGGTGATTGGATTGGTTCTTGGAATTAAGGTTCAAGACCACTCAGATAGCTTGAACAAAGGGTTTGCTATTGTGGTAGTGGTCATGGTCTGCACATTTGTGTCATCTTTTGCATGGTCGTGGGGCCCACTTGGGTGGCTCATTCCTAGTGAAATATTCCCACTAGAGGCCAGATCCTCCGGACAAAGTGTGACGGTTTTTACCAACATGTTATTCACCTTTATTATTGCACAGGCATTCTTGTCCATGTTGTGCCACCTTAAATATGGCATCTTCTTTTTCTTCGCTGGCTGGGTCCTTGTCATGGGCATATTCACAGTGTTACTAATCCCAGAGACTAAGAATATCCCCATCGAAGAGATAACTGAAAAAGTTTGGAGAAACCACTGGTTTTGGAAGAGTTTCATGGATGATTGATTTCATCGCCCACATATGTAAAAATACAAAGATGTACTTATAAGAAACTTACTCTTCATTTAGAATGTGTATTTTCTTGAAATCTAAGGATTGAAATAATTAAATATTACAATCTTAGATTTGAAGAAAATAAACAATGAAGATGATTGAAGAGTAATAAGTCTCTTATATTCATCGAAGATTCTTCTTTTATAACATAAGATATGCTTGCAACATATTTCTCTTCCGGATACACTTTATGTAATTCTTTAATTAAAATATATTGAAAAACAAATTTATATTGGTCTTACTTGTTGATAAATTATTTTCTCTCCTACAATTATAGTTTTAATATATTTTAATTGAATCAAATGTGTTAGGAGGAGTGTGTCATTAACACTTCTCGCATAACATTGTTGGTACCTATAAAAAATATTATTAGGGTTAAATATGTTTTTGGTTTCTATAAAACTAACAAATTTTGTTTTTTGTCTTTGTAATTTTTAATTAAAATGTCCTTGTAAATTTTTTGTTTGCTTTACATATCTTTGTGTAATTAGTATGCTTAATTAGCTTAGGTGTCCTCACTTCTCCCCAGCTATCAGCATGATCCTACATAGAATTAAATTCTTCGACATGAAATTAATAAATTTAAATTTTAAATATTTCCTCTGTCACATAATAATCTTCTCTTATATAATTATTTCTACTACCTTAAAATTCATATTTTATGAAATTGAAGTAAACCATAAAACTATATCTCAATTATATAAAATAAAAAATGTAACTCTAGTTAGTTTCTTAATTAATTTGCTATCAATCATAATATAATGTGAATCAAATTAGATGACACCTTTGTTCCTCTCTATTCTTTCTTCCTCTTTTTGAAATCGTTTTACTATATTGCACTCTCTTTCCGTTTACATAAAAATGAACTGTTAACCTAAATGAAAAGAAAAATAAAGATTTGAGTATGAGATGTGTTAGATGAGTGTATGACATAAATAAATCTTATTTATTTATAAATTTAAAAATAATGATCAAAATTAACTTTAACTTAAACCATTAGAATTTTTTTTATGATTTTAACTAAAATTAATTCTATTATTTTTTTATATTCTTACCAAACATACACTTATGATAAGTTATTTTGGCACTCAATTGTGTTCTTATTGCGGTTTGGTTGAACTTGTAATCTCTTAAATCTTGAACACTGGGGCTTTAGAAAGACAAGTAGGTACCTGCAAAAGAAATTCAACACCCAAGTCAATGTTGGGATAAAAAGTGAGAGAGTTAGTGAGTAGAATATTGTATCTGGAGAAGATTTGGGTTATCCTCTTATGTTGGTATCCCTAAAAATTTGTCCTTAATCACCTTTTTTAAGAAACTGGGCCTTCACATGTTGGGCCTATGCCAAGGTGGGTGAGTGTGTTGCGGACTTTTAGTGCACCAAGTAATATGATGATGACCTCAAGTGTGATGGGTACCGTACCGAGATGCTTGGCGAGTTTCGATATGCTAAAAGGTGTGAGTGTCGATGTGAATATATGATGAGAGGTACACATTGTATAAACTAAAATTAGCTTTTTTAATAATTTGAAAGCCTATAGTTTCAAATATTTTTCAAAAAGACTATTATCTTTAAGAAATTAAGTTATTAAATTATTTAATATGTTAATATATGAAGATGATAATTTCTTTAAGTACATATTAATAAATTAATCATACAAAACGGAACATATTAAATTGTTTAAAAATTTATTAACTTAACTCTTAAAATAAAAGTATTTTAAAACAGATTTTAAAATAATTATAATATCTGTTAGTGTATAATTTAGTAAGTTCTTATGATACAATACCATATAAATTTATATTTCTCATTTTATATTATTGTAAAGGATAGTTATTTCTCAAATCCAAACTTATTTGTCAACAAGAAAGTAGTGGTTGAATAGGGTGTTTGAGATATTATAAACTCTTGATACTATGTTCTATTCTTATTAGGACAAATAAAAATTTCAACTTATTTTTAAAGATTATTCATTTACTAATTTAAATTCTAATATTATTTATTAAGATAAAAATACATTTTAATTAAAATTATTCTTTTTCACTTTAAATTTCCTTGGGATGAAGTATTGGCAGAGAAAATAGTAAACAAAAAAAAATTGCAGGTGATTATAGAAATTAGAATACTGATTATGTTAAAAAAAAGACAGAGGCCTTGTTAGTATATACAGTTGCTAGCTATGGGAGATTAACAAACAGTCTTTGAAGGATTAGGACATGTACAATGACAGAAAGAAAACATATATGTAAAAAGGAAATAAAGTTTAATCCAATGAACATTCACATTACCAATACCAAAGTTCACTTTCTATTATCATACAATATTTCTGCACTACTTTGAACACCTTTGTTGAAATAAGAGAAAAATTTGATAGTTAATCAAATTTTCCTGTATATTCAACTATATATATTTTTTTGAAAGGGTGTTCAGGGTTCATGTTGATTTAGTTTTGAAGAAAAAATAAAATTTAAATTAATTAATTTTAATTAGATTGAGTTGGTTTAGTTTTAGATTTTTTTTCATAAAACCAAATCGATGATGATCAAATTAGTTCAGTTCGACTTCAAAAAAAATTGATAAAAAAATAATTTTTTTTAATTAAATCGTAAAAAATAATTTTATATCTAAAACTAGTCAAATCTATTAATCTATTAAATTGATAATTTTATAACAAAATATTAAGTGTTTCATATATACTAAATTAGTTAAATTAAACTATTAAAATTAAAACATATTTGGATTGATATTTGGGGAGCATCAACAACAAAAAAGTATGAGGTGTACCTCACTGCATAGTAAAAACCAAAAAAGAAAGATAGAAATTATAAACTATGACACTTTAAAGTTTTTTCTCTAGAACACTTCAACAACAGAAGTCCAGTTCAAACAACAATGCTCAACTACTTGTGTTACTTTCACCTAGAACCAAACAAGTTTCTAGAAGAAAAGCTTAAGAATGATCCACAATTAAACATAGCTGCCTTTACACATTTTCATAGCAACCAAAACTAATAACCAAATTTATGATACAAGAGTCACAACCAAAACACAGTTGCATTCACACATCTTCTTTTTGGTGCGTTGATTGTATTTTCTTTAATCTTTTACACAACCTATGATAAGATATTAACTGAAAGTAAATATTATAAATTATTTCATAAAACATAACTTCATAAAATTTAAATTACATTGTTTACCTGATCAATGTCATATGATTAAGCAGTAAGCCAAGTCATCAAATGAAGAATTAGACAGATGAATGAACAAATTAACCAGCAAAAGAAATAGAAGAATTAGTGGCAAGCACTATAGTGTATTTGCCAACCTCATTCTAATCCAACTGACCACATCAAGACTGGTAGAAAGAACGCAAATTGTGGCTAGAAATTTACCAAACTAGCATTGACTAAAGTTCTTAAGTACTAGTCATGAGCAGGAAAAAACTAAAGACAAAAAACTATTCTTGGCTTGCTAATTTTAAAAGGTGCATCTTGTTCATTTCTTTTTTAACCAATTGTGTTCAAAAGAAAATATTTAATTAAATAACATTTGTACTTCACTTAGACAGAGAGGTAGATATAGATAGATTCTTGAAAATAATTTTTAATTGCATTTTAAACTGAATACTTTGACAATGAGATATATATAGAAATTTATTGCCCTTGGAATAATTCAATGTGAAAGTGGGTTCATCAGATCTGAGATAATTTATATGGAAATCAATTAGTAACATAATTGGCCATTAACACTTCAAAAATCAAACAGGTAGTGTTTAGAAATCTAGACTCGCAATTTTCATTTTCTGTTTCATATTTCTATCCAAAAATCAAACAGGTAGTGACTAGAAATCTAGAATCACAATTTTCATTTCCGCTTCATCTTTTTTGTCCAAAAATCAAACAGGTAAAATGCATACATATCTCATAGAAACTACCCAAATTCCCTAAAACTAGAGTGAGACTAACTCTTGTGAGTATAACATAAAAAAAGTAACAAGCAAATAGAAGTGATAGAAAATACAAAGAAAAATGTTCTGTCTAATCAGAATAGAGTCAGAGCGGATGAGACAAAGTGACCAGAGTGATAAGGCAGCAAAGTGATGAAGAGTCAAAGGCGATGATAAAGAAAAAAAATTGCAAACGGAAAGGGGCAAATCCAAATCACATGTGGCAAAAAGACTCTCTAGTAGAAGCGGAAGAGGAAGACAAAGATTGAGTGACTCTCTAGCAAATGTGGAAGAGGAAGCCAGGAAGCAGATGCATGTTAAATAAGTAAGAAGATGAGGAATGAAGGAAGAAAATGTGAAGAGAAAAGAGAAAATGCTTAAGAGTTTAGAGTTAAATGCTGAAACTGAAACGACTAAAGTTACTAAAAATATAAAATAAATTATATAATATATATATTCTCTTGGTTGTTCAGGTTGGGTCAAGATTTTGAAATGTGAAAACTGCAAACAGAACTATACATGGTCAGTTCTAGTCGGGTTGGGTCGGGTCTAAACGTGATTAAGTGAAAAAATCGATCCAAACTATTAAGGTTCGGTTTGGTTTACCAGATTCGTTGGATTGACCTGAACTGATGAACACCCCTAAGTTCCTTGGTGAATAATTAGAAATTCAACTTCATTTCTTCTTTGGAGATCCTCGAGAAAATACTTCTCTAGAAACTTTTGCTTAAAGATCTTTGAAGTAATTGGCCTTCCTTCAAATTGCAGTTATTGTTTGGTGAATTTTAGCAGTTCTTAGCCTCTCTAATGAGTACAAAGGCAAAAAATTTAATCTTATTTATAGTAGAACATCCAATTGCAACAAATATCTTTTATCGGCTATCTAAGATTGAGCACCATCGGGGTCAAAGCCTCACTTAAACTTTGGTGGGTTATTTTTGCGAAATGTTTCCAATCCTCAGTATTCTACTAGTTCAACTTTCTGTCCTTAACTCATATTTTCTAATACAGTCGTCATTCTTTCTAATAATCCTGCATAATGTTTGGTCTAGCAGCCATCCTCTCCTGAAGAGAAATTGTCCACTTAGTCTTTTCTTAGAATAATACATTAATTGAAGAAATAACTGTAGGTTGTAATTGTTACATTCTAAGTTGTTTCCTAGGAAAGAGAGGTGGATCACAACTAACACTCCTTAAGTACCAAGTCTTTCCTTAATTTACTTCTTAATTTACTGTATCTCAACCAATGATAGTAAAATTCTAAGTTTGAATATTTGTCTGGTAAGCCTTCTAGAGTAAGTCATTGTAGGTCGTGATTGTTGTCCTTAATTTCGTACTTTTTCCTAAGTATCTACCTATCTAACACTTCTGTTTTTCAGCAGAGAATGCAAGAACGCACAACACACAACAACGACAGTCAAGTCGATACCCTAGGCTTGACAGGACAACTGCTCTGATACCACTAAATTGTAACGACCTTAATCTTAATAAAAATATTTATAAAAATATGGGAGAAAAACATTTAACCAGTGTTAAAAAGGTATTACATAAAGAACCATAATCATATTTTAAACATTGTAAGCTAAAATATAGTTATTACAAACCATCGTCATATAAAATACTTAACACATAAAAGTTCTAAGTTAGAGTAGTGGAACTTTTTACAAATCTAAATTACTTGAAAACATAACAAAGTAAATCGTTTATAAGTCAGCGTACTCAGAGGAAATCCTTTGAATCCTTCAACATAACTTGTTGAACAAATTCATCTTCTATTCGTACCACGTACATATATGAAAAGAAATACATGAAAGAAGTGAGATTTTTATAAACCATCAACATTAATCTTAATAAATTTAAAAACAATGGGGCCCAGGGTTTGACCTACACAACTCAATCTCACTTTACTCAATGTATGGATATGCAAATTAATTTCTCAGCTCCAAATTTTTACTCCGAGGATATAATCAATAATAATAAATATTGATATAAAAATCAATTTATTTTTAATATTAAAAGACATATTTTCTGATGTGGAAGATTAAATTAGACTGCAACAAAAAAGCATACTTAGATTATCTTTTAAGAAATATAAAATTTATTATGAAATTTTCGTAATTTAACTTTATATACTTATTTCTATTATTTTATTTTACCATGAACATTCAACATATAAAATTAATTTTATAGCAACATTTTGAATGAAATATAATACACATGTGATTAAAATATGAGGTAGTTATTAATAACTTAAAGAGTAATAGATCTTTATAAAATAGAAATGTGTATACAAATATTATTTATAATTTGATTATATGATGGAAAGAAATACCAATAAAATATAAAGTAAAACCTAAATAAATAATAGCAAGGAACCAGAATTTATCATCCGAAAATAATATGATAAAAATAAATTATAGGAAAAGACCAAAATATAACTATTGAAAAATAAGTTAAATAATAAATAATAGCATATGGTCAAACTATAATATATGGAGAATAACTTAAAATAAATAATAGCAAGGAGTCAAACTATAAAATTTGGAGATAAATAAAATAATAAAGGACCAAATAATGGTAATATTTGGAGGATAATAAAATAACAAAAGACTATATGATAATATGTGGATAATAAATTAGGAAATAAAAATAGATGACCAGACAACAATATCTGGAGAATAATAATAATAAAGGACCAAACTTTAATCTTTGGAGAAAAAATAAGAGTTAGAATAGTTAGATATTATTGAACAATAAATTAGATATATGAAAGTAAATGTGAGAATAATTAGTATTTTAATGAACAATTAAACTTATAATCAGAAATAAAATTAGGTATTATCTATACTATTAATAAAGGGAATTCCCCTATTGATGTTCACTTTTCAAAATACCTATTCTACCCTTATACTTATTGGAAAATTAAAAAGTAAACTACTTTATCAAAGTGGGAATTCAAACCCACAACCTCTGTCTCCCTAAACGTAAACTTTACCACTAGACCAGCCATATAACCTTAAGAAAAAATTACTTTAAAACGTTTGTATTGAATATCTATAATTGTTCTACCATCAATAATCTATAATATATACACTATGATATATAATGGGAATAGAAGGTTTTGATGCCGACATTTTATTATTTTATCCTTCTAAACATTTTATGACTTCTCTTACATTAATAAATATAGATATTCACAAGTTCTACCTTACCACAAATTAACATTCCTTAAATGTATACCTTCGATCATAAATATTTTTAACAGAAATGTGAATAAGCATACACGACAATATGTTTAATTTTATTTAAAGTCTCTTCTCTCTCCATTTTCTCAAATTCATTGCAAATCTTACATATTCGTTGATGATATGACATGTTTCTATCATATTAATATAAAAAAAAAAGCATACTAAGCTAAAATTATTGTACACAAAATGATACAGTGAATTATTTATATTCTATCATGTTATTAAAAAAATATTAAATTAAAACTCTAAAATTGTTATAACATATGAAAATAAAAATGCGAATATATAGGTGCAACAATGCCTATGTTTTCACTAGTAAGTAATAGAAGTAATGATAATTATAATAATAAAATATTAAGAGTAGTAAAAATATATAAGTTTATTAAGATTAATACCACAAAGGTTTATAAATCTCACTCTCCTTTACCTTAACAAAAGTTTGATGATGAGTGGTGAAGAACCTTGGAATATAATCAACAACGTTTGAACAATTTTATGTTTTCTTCCATTCTAATCCAAGCTTTCCCCTATTTATAGCTTGAGTATTGACATGTTCGCTGAGCAAAACTTATTTCGCTAAGTAAAAATAATTACACAATAATTTCTCTTAGTGATGGATGGTTTGTTGAGTGACGTTCAACATGATCCAACCTTCTTTTTTCACTTTGCATAGCAAAGGGAGCTTCACTAAGTGAATTTTTGGGTTTGGAGGGTTTTGCTAAGCGAAACTTCCTTCACTTAGCAAAAAAGAATTATTATTAGTGAAGAAAACTCATTTTGCTGAGCGAATCAAATTTTTCTTCAAAAATTTTCTTTTTCAAAGATGTATTTGTTTTTGGGACAAATTCATTGATTGATTTTGAATTCTCTAAGCGGATTTTAAGAGAGGAAAAAAATTTTCAAATGTTTGTTGAAGTAAAAATGCTTTATATGCTAAAATTAATTTAGTTTTAAGTCTCTCATATGCATAATCTAAGTTTCTAATATCTACTTCTAATATTTAAATTGAGATTTAAATATAGATTATGTAACAATCTAGTTATTAAAAATAAGGATGCACAATTGTCGCCTCTTTTTAGGAATTTTGTCCCTAAAATTCACTAGCTTTGTAATAGATGGGGGTATACTTATCTCATATTGCTATCTAACTACATGGTTGCATCTTTGTCTCAATGTTGACTCCATAATACTTTTACTAAAGATATCTTCTTTCCCTGAACTCATTTAATCCTTTGATCCTCGATTCCTAGGTTTTCTCGTATTTGTACTATATTTGGTTCTATCGCATGAGAAGGATCAGAAATTTGTTTTCAGAGTTGAGAAACATGAAATACATTATGAAGATTGGAAAGGTTAGAAGGTAAAGCAATTTCATAAGCAACAAAATCGTTTCGTTTAAGGATTTGATATGAACCAATGAATTTGGGAGAAATTTTTCGAGATTTAAGAGCTCTACCAACCCCAATCATAAGAGTAAATTTCAAGAAAACATGATCTCCTTCTTGAAACTCCACAAGTTTCCTTTGTTTGTCATAGTAACGTTTTTGTCTGTCTTGAGATATTTTATTGTTTCCTTGATCATTTTAATCTTATCTAATGCTTATTGAATTATCTCTGGACCTAAAATCAAAGGACTTCCAATTTCATACCAACATAATGGGGTCCTATATATTCTCCCATGCAGAGCCATATATGGAGAAATTCCTATGCTAGAGCGAAAACTGTTGTTATAAGTAACTTCTATCAAAGGAAAAAAATGATTCTAGCTTCTTATTTGCTCTAAGAAACATGCTCTCAGTAAGTCTTCTAAGGATAGTATAGTTCTTTCAAACTTTCTATCTATTTAAGGGTGATAAGCTTAACTCAGTTTAATCTTAGTTCCTAAGGCTTTTTGTAAACTATTCCAAAACCTAGAGATAAAACAAGGGTCCTTATCACATATAATACTAGAAGTTACACCATATAGTTTGATAATCTCGTTTATGTATAACTAGGCTAACTTTTCCGTAGAAAATCTAATATTAATAGGTAAAATTGAGCAGATTTTGTCAATCTATCCACAATCACCCATATCACATCATAACCAAATATAGTTCTTAGTAATCCTGTCACAAAATTCATAGATATTCTTTCCTACCTCCCTTTGGGAATGTCTAAAGATTGTAGTTTGTCAGAAGGTTTTTGATGCTATATCTTTTCCTTTTGACATACTAAGCAATGTTCAACAAATTCAGACACATTTATCTTCATACCAGACCACCAACACATCTTCCTTAAGTCTTGTTACATTTTTGTGGCACCTAGATGATTGCCCAACCTACCTTTATGTGTTTTCTCCAATATTAACTTTCTCGTACATTCTTCCATGGTTGATGCAATCCCGCTTAGCATGGATTCTTAGCTAGGAGAATTGAGATTAGACATGGTATGGAAGAAGCATAACAAAGACATTTTTAGGCCATAATCTATTTTATTATTTTTTTTTTTGTTGTATTTTTCCTTTGTAATTTGGTAGGTGTAGTTATTATAATTTTAGGCCATGTATTTCGGCTTATTTGCTCCTTGAATTAAGCTAGGGGTGTCATTAGTCTTTTATGTGGAGTGTGTGCATTGTGTTGGCCTTTTTATAGTATAGGGACGTGTGGGTTTTCTTTCCACACCCCTCTTGTTTGTTTCCCACACCCTTTCTAGCAACACATGAAGCATGAGAGACAGGTGAGACCCCCTTGTTCCTTCTAGATGGGCCAATCACCTTCTCTTTCCTAGGTGGTGCCTAGGTGGCCAATTGAAACTCAAATTTGAATTGGAGGAAACATAGATCCACTTTTTTAGGTACATGTTTGGTTTAGGCAAAATTAATCATGTGTTAATTAGCTTGTTAGCCAATTTAACACATGATTATCTTTCCTAAACCGCCCTAGGTGGACATCCACTTTGGCTCTATAAATACACCCCACCTCTCATTGTAATTATTACTTTTTAATGAATATAGATTTCTCTTTGAGAGCTCATCTTGAGTGTCTTGTTCTCTCTAACTTTTAAGAGTTTTTCCTATGTCTTTTATCAAGGGTTCCTTCCCTTGTGACAAGATTCCTTGAAGTCTTGGCTTATCTCCTTGGAGTGGCACCTTCACCATCCTTTTCTACCTCTCTATCTCCATCTTCTTCAATCATTGACCTTAAAGAAGCAAGTTCATGGGAGGAGTAATCCTAGATTGCATTAAGTGGTATCAAGAGCCTACTTCTTAGAGGTATTCTCTTTCACTTGTCTTATAAATTTTTGAATAATGTCTTCATATACTTCATCTTATTCTTCTTTTGTTTTAGCTTGAATTCATGTTGTCTCTTACTTTTCTTAATTTTCTTGTATTTTTTGTCTTGTAGTTTGAATTTTAAATTCTATGCACTATTTTAAATTTGGTTCAATCTCCTTGTTCTTTCATTGAATCACTTGTTCTTGATTCAGGATTCTCTTAATTCTGCTTTTTCTTTTGAGTATTGTGTACCATACATAGTGATTTTCTTAAGAGGTCCTTTGTTAGATTCCACAACCTTGTGGATGAAGCCACACATATTTGGTTAAGGTACCTTGGAGTCATTTGCATTCTTAATTTGTGCCTTTAATTCTCGGTTTCAATTATATTTTTGCATTATAATTTTTATTTTGTAGTCTTAGGTTTTGTCTTAGATCAAGTCTTGAGTAGTTCTTTACTTGTCATATTAATTTCTTGAGTTTAGCCTCTTTAATTTTCTCTAAAAGTGTGTTGAAATCTTCTTTGAAATTTAGCATCTAAAAGCTCTTGAGTAAGTCTTATGAAAAAGTCTCACATGCTTGTAGTCTAAGCATATTCCATTAGAATTTTCAAAAAAAGAAAAATTGTACCTTAATTTCATCTTATTTCTTCTTGTCTTTTGTTGAATTTTAGTAGTTCCTGTGGACGCTATTTGTGAAGTGATTCTTTGTTTGGAATGTGATGAGATGTTGGGCGTGAATAGAGCATAGACTTGTGAAAACAAGAAGCTCTTAAAAACACGACCAAATACTCTAAATACATTACCTATTTCACTTCTAATTTTCATACATTTTTAAGTTGCTTATGTTTTCTTAAATTGCACTTTAATTTCAAATTTTGTGTGTCTTACCTTGTGACTTTGTTCAAGCGTTTAACACCCTTTATACTCACAAAATTGCAAGTCTAAAAATTAATTAGGTGCATCTTCAAAATATAAAAAGAAAAGAATTTAAAAGAAAATAGAAGAAAATCAAAAGTTGAAAAGAAGTACAAAAGTAAAATAAACAAAAACTGATGAACCTAATAGCCAATTAAAAATTGCAAATGGGTACCTAAATTTGGTTGAAATTGCTTGAGATTTGCTTCACTAAGTCTAGGCCATAGTATATTTGTTTGGTGCAATTTTTGAAAATATTTTATATCTGTTGCTTTTTAGTCCGTACTTTATTCTAGCACTTTTCTAGGAATTTCTGTTAGTTGTGCTTAGCTTCCTTCTTTGCTTTTAATTTTAGCTTTGTGTCTATTTTCCCTTTTAGTCTATTCTACAATCTCTCTTTCCACTTGGATAGTTTACTCTTCTTGTCTTTGCATTTTCTTTCTTTCTTTGCTTCTACTCTTACAATTCTTGGTTTGCTTGGTGTTGTGCCACTTTTTTGTAAAGAAACCTTGGATTGAAGGCTTTCCACAAGGGTAGCACATTATGAAGAGTTGAACAATCCAAGGAAGGACTTGATCAAGTGGAGAAGCAAAGCAAGAGTGAAACACCTTGGAGGGAGCTAGGAGGAAAACTTAAAGACCTTTTGTTTTTTCTTTCTTTTGCATAAATTCCTTGTATTAAAGGCCTTTTTTAAGAGGTTTTGGAGGCACCTAAGGATCACCTCTTTTTGTGTGTAATAGCTCTTAGATTTCTCATTTTAGGTGTGAAGGAGATCGTGGTAAACCTCTTCATACCTTAGGTGCACGTTTTAGGTCCCTATTCTTTTAGTTTTTGCCTTTTATTGCTTTAACATTTTAGTTGGTGCATTGAGTTCCAAAGGCTTTTGCATTATTAGGAGAGAAAACATAAAAAGAGTGAGGAGTGTCTCTAGCTTAGATTTGTATTGCACATCTACAATGGAATGTCACACATCTAGTAACAAGAGTATGAACCAAGATGGCTCACCTAAGGTAAACACTGTTGATAAAATTGTCAATGAATTTAGGGAATGGAGAATGGGAGAGAGTAAGGCAAGAGAAGAGAGAGACACAAGAGAGGAAAAGAGAGGGAAGAAAAAGAAAATGAGAGAACTAACGACAGAGAAAAGGGAAAGAAAGAGAGAGAAGAAAGAGAGGAAAGAAGGAGAGAAGAAAAAGAGAGAGAAAGAAAAAAAAAGAGGTGAGATGGAGAAAAGAGAGAGAATTGCAAGAGAAGAGAGAGAGGGAAAAGAAATAAATGAAAGAGAAGAGAGGAAGAAAAAAGAAAGACAATAGAAAGAGGAGAATAGAAGAAAAGAGAAAAGAAAGAGAGAGAGAAAAGAGAAAAGGAAGAAGAGAGAAGAAAAAGGAACGATTATAGGTCTAGCTCCTCTAGGAGTGATATGAGTGAGGATGATGAGTATGAGGGTAAGCTTAGACCTAGGGTAAAGAGAGCCAATCAAATTAAAGATCAAACACAAAAAGAACAAAATGATGATCTCCCACCTTTTCATAGAAAAGATAATGTGGAAGTCTACCTAGATTGGGAGATGAAGGTAAAATAACTCTTCAAATGTTTCAAAATAAGTGAAGAAAGAAAAGTGCCCCTGTAACATCCTCAAATTTAAAAAAAAAAATATTTGAATAATCATTCAGCTAAGAGAAGATTAGATTGTTAAAAAAATATTAAAAGATAAAACTATAAGCATTTTTGAATAATAAGAATACGATAAAATAAACAAAATATTTTATATCACTTTGAATAACAAGATTCAGATAATATTTCCTTTAAAATAGAAATATGATAAAAAATATAGAGAGGGGAAAATCAACCCTAAGCTACTATATATAGGGTTAACTAGTTTCCTCAGAATATCATAGATTAGTTGATTATTTTAGGGTGGAGAAAGAGGGACATAGGAGTAGAAGAAAACAAATTAAAGTGGTGGAATCTCACTTCAAGAGGTGAGTAAAACATCTGTTTTTAATCCTCCATGGTATAGTTTTAAAAATTGTTGTTAATGCGTTTAATGTTTGCAAATTACCTTGATAATTGTTTTGAGATAACTCCATTTGGAATGGGGTGAATTTTGAGATACATGCATTTGGGATGGATGTTTGGGATGGATGTATGAGATACCTCCGTTTAATACGAGGAAGAGATTTTAGATACCTTCATCTGGGAGGGAGAAAAGATTCTGGATACCTCCATATTAGCATGGAGAAGGCAATGAGACACCATTATATGGAATATGAGCTGATAGACCTTTTTGAAGAATCTACTGAAAACTTTGGTTCTGAGAACCGTAGAGTGAGAGTGAGTGATCATGAGTATCACTGTATTTTTGTGAAATATGTGCATTATAAGGGTGTTAATTAAATCACCATTCTCTTATCGTGTTTATTATTATTAATATTATAAATTATTTGAAATAAATTATATTTTGTTTTTAAAAATATATTTTTATTGCGGATATCATGATTTTTTTTCTAGATTTTGCACCATCTGAGAACAACATTATTTGCGAACTATTTTAAAACCCATTTTATTCACTGAGATTTCAATCTCATAAAATTATTGTTTTCAAAGTTAGAAGATGAGGAAGCTGTGGAGGCTAAGAAGGCATGAAGACTTAGTCGTAGTTTAGATCTTCTTTTATGAACATTTTGTTGTTATTATTTATATTCGTTTTAGAGACGTCTACATTTGAGAATTTTATTTTATCTTGTAAGGTGGATTTTATTTATTTATTTATTATTTCGAAAGTTTTTATTTTATGAATTATTTAATTGATACACTTTGGATTATTACTGTAACGACGAACGTTACATTATGATATCAGAGCAGTTCAATCCTAATTGGGTTGTTGAAGTGGGTTTGTCTATTTTTTTAAACAAAAAAAAAATCAAATTTGGTCTTATAGGACTTCTTGTTAGGACTATGAATCTGACATGCTAATCTCTTAGATATTGGGAGTGATCAACCTAATATCTAAGGGATGATGTGCATACTAATCTCTTGGATATTCGGCTTGATCAACCTAATATTCAGGGGTTGTTTGCATATTCATGAAACTAAAAAGAGCTAGCAAAAGGGAGAGTTGTCGCTAGAGCGATAATATCTCAAAGAAAATCCTTAGTGTGTTGAACTATTTGAATTTTGTTGTAGTGAGTGTCGACTGTTTGTAATAATTAAAATTTTGTAATGATAGTTTTAGTTGATATAAAAGATTTTATTTACAATTGTTAAATAATTTGAATTGGTATGTGAATGATATGACTCATGATTGTGTGATTGAACATATTTGGTATTGTTGTTTATAAGTATCTATTTGTGTTTATGATTGAGTATACTTTAAATTATTTGTAGTGCAGAAAAAAATACATTAAAAATCCATGTTTTTGGTGTTTTGAAATTTGATTATATAATTTTAGAGACTAATCTTGCTTCCATATCTTAAAATTTGAAATGGTCTATAATGGTATTATTATTTAAATGTTGAATTAGTTGTTAAGTGGCATAATAATGTGATGACTCATTTTTACATTTCTATATTGATATTTTAGTTGTTATATTAAAAGGATTTATAGTTTTAATTTAACCTTAGAATTAGAAGCATATTAGTAACAATTTTTAATGTTACAATTTATTTCTTTTACATTGGCTTGGGTGATTTTGGGGACGAATTTCTTAAAAGGGGGGAGAAATGTAACATCCTCAAATTTTAAAATATAAATATTTAAATAATCATTCAATTAAGAGAAGATTACATTGTTGAAAAAATATATTAAAAGATAAAACTATAAGAATTTTTTAATAATAAGAATAAGATAAAATAAATAAAAGATTTGATATCACTTTGAATAATAAGATTCAGATAATATTTCCTTTAAAATAGAAATAATATAAAAAATATAGAGGGGAAAATCAACCCTAAGCTATTATATATAGGGTTAACTAGTTTCCTCAGAATATCATAGATTAGTTGATTATTCGAGGGTTGAGAAAGAGGGACATAGGAGCAGAAGAAAACAAATTAAAGTGGTGGTATTTCTCTTCAAGAGGTGAGTAAAACATCTGTTTTTAACCCTCCATGGTATGGTTTTAAAAATTGCTGATAATGCATTTAATGTTTGCAAATTACCTTCATAATTGTTTTGAGATACCTTCATTTGGAATGGGGTGAATTTTGAGATACATCCATTTGGGATGGATGTATGAGATACCTCTGTTTAATACGAGGAAGATATTTTAGATACCTCCATCTGGGATGGAGAAAAGATTCTGGATACCTCCATATTAGCATGGGGAAGGCAATGAGACACCATTATATGGAATATGAGCTCATAGACCTTTTTGAAGAATCTACTGAAAACTTTGGTTCTAAGAACCGTAGAGTGGGAGTGAGTGATCATGAGTATCACTGTATTTTTGTGAAATATGTGCATTATGAGGGTGTTAATTAAAGCACCATTCTCTTATCGTGTTTATTGTTATTAATATTAGAAATTATTTGAATTAAATTATATTTTGTCTTTAAAAATATATTTTTATTGCAGATATCATGGTTGTTTTTTCGGATTTTGCACTATCTGAGAACAACATTATTTGCGAACTCTTTTAAAACCCATTTTAGTCACTGAGATTTCAATCTCATAAAAGTGTTGTTTTCAGAGTTAGAAGAGGAGGGAGCTATAGAGGCTAAGAAGGCGTGAAGACTTAGCCGTAGTTTAGGTTTTCTTTTATGAATATTTTGTTGCTATTATTTATATTCGTTTTAGAGATGTCTACATTTGAGAATTTTATTTTATCTTATAAGGTGGATTTTATTTATTTATTTATTATTTCGAAAGTTTTTATTTTTATGAATTATTTAATTGATACACTTTGGGTTATTACTGTAACGAAGAACGTTACAGCCCCTAGCAACCCTTAGCTTCCAAGGGTATGCTATATATTGGTGGACCACTCTTGATGATGAGAGACACCCCATCATAACCCTCCTATTGAACGTTGGATTGAGCTTAAGGGGTTAAGAGACGGAGAAACATTCCCCTTTATTATGAAAGAGAACTCCTAGATAAGCTTCAAAGATTAAGACAAAACAATATGAGTGTTGAAGATATAGAAAAAAGATGGAGCTTTTCATAATGAGAGTGAGAGTCAATGAAGAGCCTAGGTCTACCATTGCTAGATTTCTTAGTGGCTTGATTTTTGAGATAAGAGATAAGGTTGAATTCTTGCCATGATTTGGTTCAAATTTGCATCAAAGTGGACCAACAAATGAAAAGAAGAAATTTTTTAAAGAAGGACTACTTTAACCATTCCTCCTACTCTTATGCAAATAGGAATCAAATCAAGGGGAGCTCTTCTAAGAGCCACCCCAAATAAGAACCCATCACAAGCATGCATCAAAAGAAAAATCCTAGGCATTCTAGAGAGAACCCCTTTAATAGCTCTTTATCTAAAGCTTGAAATGTTAAGTGCTTTAAGTGTTTTGGGATAGGCTATATTGCCTCCAAATGCCTAAAAAAAAAGACCATGATCATGAGGGGTCAAGACATTGAAAGTGAACCATATTCCTCTTCTAGTGCGAGAGAGGAAGAAGAGGGTAGCATACAAATTGAGGATATTTATCCTTATTAGAGGGACTTATTAATGATTAAAAGGCTTCTTGAAAGCCAACCTTGAAACCCTAACCAATCTCAAAGAGAAAACATCTTCCATACAAGATGTAAAGTTTTTGACCAAATATGTTGTCTCATTGTAGATAGTGGCTCTTGTTGTAATTGTTGTAGTACAAGGTTGTTGAGAAGTTGGCCTTGACTTCCATTCCTCACCCTAAGCCTTACAAATTTCATGATTGAATAAGAGTAAGGAAGTGGAAGTCAATCAACAAGTAGAAGTATCTTTCTCCATTGGGAATTACAAGGATAACATCCTTTGTGATGTGGTACCAATGAAGGCGACCCATATATTGTTAGGGAGGCCATGACAATATGACATGAAAACTATTCATAATGGTCACTCTAATGAGATTATCCTTACCCACTTGGGCAAGAAAATCAGGTTGTGTCCTCTCTCACCTTCTCAAGTGTTAGAGGATCAACTTATTTTGAAAAATAAAAGGGATAAGGAAGATGGAAAAAAAAAGCATTGAAAGTTTATGGAAAGGAAGGAAGTGATCCTTCCAAGACGGTTGTACAAAAAGAGAGCCATTTTTAACAAAAGTGGACTTTAAACATAGCCTCCTCCTTGAACAACCTCTTTATCTTCAACTTATGAAAGCACCAATGAATACTTTCCGAAGTGTTGAGCTTGAACCATTATCCATTGAGCTTGACCATGCATCTCAAGTTCAAGATTTGGGAGAAGTGAAAAGGAAGGATGACCTTCAAGAGGATTGCCCTTTGGACCCCAAAGAGGATCGTGTTGAAATTAATTCTTCTATTAAAGAAGTAGAAGTTAAGGTTGTGCCCATCACCTTTGAGCACAATGCACCACAACCTCAAGCTCTACTTGAAGATAAGGCAAACATAGTTGAGCATGAGATTTAGCCCCAAACTTTTGAGACTCAGCCAATCTCAAGTTCAACTTCAAGAGATCATGCAAGAATGGTTCATTCCTAGGCCCATCATTCTTTGTTGGGTGAACAACAAGATAAGGCTTACTTAGCCTTCTTGGATGAATGCTCCAATGCACCAAGAATAGTCTCACCACCCATTTCCAATTATATGAGACTAGTACTTAATGCATTAGGGGTAGTTGGGGAACTACTGTTTGGAGGCACATGCACCATGAACATTTTTCAAAACTTAGTGCACACTTCCATTACCCTAACCATAAAGGGCTACACCATAGACCCTTTACTCCCCCCAGCTCTTATGAGTCTTCACCTGTTGATTATATTGCTTATCTTTCTGTAGGACTGGAAGAAGAGAAAGAAAGACCTCTGGATTTAAGGTTAAATCCTCTCCAAAGAGGAGGAGATGATGCAATCATAGCTAGCATGAACTCTTAGCTAGGAGGATTGGGAGTAGACATGACATGGAGGAAGTATAGTTAATATATTTTTAGGCCATAGTCTATTTTATTAGCAACACATGAAGCATGTAAGACAAGTGGAACCCCCTTGTTCCCTCTAGATGGCACCAATCGCCTTCTCTTTCCTAAGTGGCACCTAGGTGGCCAATTGAAATTCAAATTTGAATGGGAGGGAACATAGATCCACTTTTTTAGGGTTATGTTTGGTTGAGGCAAAATTAATCATGTGTTAATTAGCTTGTTAGCGAAATTAACACATGATTATCTTTCCTAAACCCCCTAGGTGCACGTCTATTTTGGCTCTATAAATACACCCCACCTCATTATAATGGTTACTTTTGAATGAATATAGATTTCTCTCTAAGATCTCATCTTGAGTGTCTTGTTCTCTCTAACTTTTGAGACTTATTCCTATGGCTTATATCAAGGGTTCCTTCCCTTGTGGCAAACTTCCTTGAATTCTTGGCTTATCTCCTTAGAGTGGCGCCTTTACCATCCTTTTCTGATGTGATCTTTGATGATCACGTGCCCAAAGGATCCTTTCTAAAGTCACTTGGAAGGGAAATGGATTTATGGAGAGGAAAGGAATGGGGTGAGGCACCACAAATATTAGGTTTGATAAGCCAAAGGGGAGAGGCCACAAGGGAGGGGCCCCTTGATAACTCTTAGAAGCTCTCACAAAGGAGAAAGGGGGACACTCAAAGGTAAGAACCTCAACCAATATGGTCTCTAGGATTAAATTCAAGTGTAAAAAATACAAGTGAGGGAGGAGCTCCTATTTATAGAGGTAGCTAACCTCTTGAACAAGATAACCTAAAAAAGAAGGGTTAGGATTAAAAGGAGAGATCTAAGGGAGGAGAATTGAGAAACAATTACCTCCTTAGATCATTAAACTTGGTGCCCAGGTTTCTCAAACCAAGGGCCAAGATTTCTTCTTATTAGCTTAGGGGGTTTATGTAGGAAAAGAGGGGTGTAGATATCAAGGCTACCCCTTATTTCCTTCATAAAAACCCAAAAAGCTAAATCCACCCTCTAAATTCCTAGGACACCACCTAAAAATAAAAAATGGACTAAATACATGTCCCAAATTAAATTCTTAATGCTCCTCAAAATTAAAATAAAGGAAAATTACATTTTATTAACTAAAGTCCCTAACCTAATATCTTCACTCTCCATAGGAGGTGAAGTCTTCCTTTGTCTGCAAGGGCTAGGTCTTCTTCAATCCTTCTAGCTATGGCCCTAGTGATAGGTCCTTGGCTAGGCATGGTCACATCATCTCCTCCCCCTTGAAGAGGATTTGACCTCAAATCCATGGGGTCTTCGTCATTTTCAGCACCTACAAATGAAGATAAATCAGAAACATTAAAACTGGTGCTTACCCTATAACCCTCAGGCAGATCTAAAACGTAGGCATCATTACCGATCTGCTCAAGGATTTGGAAAGGTCCATCTCCTCTAGGGCTAAGTTTGGACTTCCTTTGAGAAGGAAATCTATCCTTTCTCAAGTGAAGTCATACCCAGTCGCCCTTTTCAAAGATGACCTCTTTCCTCCCCCTATTGGCGAAAGTAGCATCTCTCAAGGATTGGCGCTCTATGTTAGCTTTAACCCTCTCATGTAATTGTTTTACAAAAATGGCTTTTGCCTCTCCTTCTTTATGCACAACAACAGAAAGAGGAAGAGGTAAAAGATCTAAAGGAGTGCGAGGATTAAAGCCATAGACCACCTCAAAAGGAGAATGCTTGGTGGTTCTATGAACCACCCGGTTATAAGCAAATTCAATGTGGGGAAGGTACTCATCCCAAGACTTATGGTTGCCTTTAAGGAGAGCCCTCAGCATATTGGATAAAGATGTATTCACTACTTCTGTTTGCCCATCAGTTTGAGGGTGACAGGTAGTGGAAAAAAGAAGTTTAGTTCCCAGCTTAGCCCAAAGAGTTTTCCAAAAATAGCTAAGGAACTTCACATCCCTATCTAACACTATTGAAGAGGGTATACCGTGCAATCGGACAACCTCTTTAAAGAAAAGTCTTGCGATGTTGCTCGCATCATCCACTTTGTGGCAGGGAATAAAATGGGCCATTTTTGAAAATCGGTCCACCACCACAAATATGGAGTCTGCACCTCGTTGGGTTCTTGGGAGCCCAAGGATGAAATCCATGCTAATATCCTCCCAAGGGGCAGAAGGAGCAGGTAAAGGTGTGTATAGTCCATGAGGCATTGCTTTAGACTTTGCTTGCAAGCAAGCTATACATTTAGAGCAATGTCTATGGACATCTCTACGCATATGGGGCCAAAAGAATTTATCTTGTAAAAGCATGAGGGTTTTTGAAATCCCAAAATGCCCCATGAGCCCACCTTCATGACTCTCTTTTGTAAGTAAGTTCCTAATTGATCCTTGGGGTATACAAAGCTTACTCCCTTTGTAAAGATACCCCTCACTGATGAAGTACCCATCATGGGCCTTTAATGCGAATGCAGATGCAGAGGTAGCAAATATGGGGCCAAAATCCTTATCAGATGGATACATAGCCCGAATGTCATCAAATCCCAAGATTTTTGCACTTAAGGATGAATAAAGGGCATGACGCCTGGAAAGACAATCAGCTACCCCATTTTGTTTTCCTTTCTTGTACTTGATGACATAAAGGAAGGATTCAAGATATTCCACCCACGTTGCATGCTTTTTTTTCAATTTACCTTGACCCCTCAAATATTTTAGTGACTCATGGTCACTATGAATGACAAACTCCTTGGGAGCAAGGTAATGCTTCCAAGTTTGAAGGGCCCTAATTAGAGCATAAAACTCCTTGTCATAGGTGGGGTAGTTGAGGGGGGCACCACTGAGTTTTTCACTGAAATACGCAATGGGGTGCCCTCCTTGCAATAAGACAGCCCCCACACCTAGACCAGAGGCATCACATTCAAGTTCAAATGTTTTAGAAAAGTCAGGTAATGCCAAGACTGGTGCATGGGTCAGTTTATGCTTAATTAGCTGGAAGGCTTTCTCTTGTTTCTCACCCCAAAGGAAAGGAACTTCCTTTTTCACCAAATCATTTATTGGTGCGAAGAGCGTGGAGAAATTAGGCACAAAGCGCCTATAAAATCCAGCGAGACCATGAAAGCTTTTGATCTCTGTCACACTCTTTGGGGTGGGCCATTCTTGAATAACTTTTATCTTTTCGGGGTCAACATGAACCCCTTTTGTGCTAACTACAAAACCTAGAAAAACTACACTATCTACACAAAAGGTGCATTTTTCTAAGTTACCAAAAAGATGATTACTCCTAAGAAGAGAAAAAACATGCCTTAGATGTCCTAAATGATCATCTAGGTTCCTAGAGTAAACTAAAATGTCATCAAAGTAAACTACACAAAATTTACCAAGGCAATCCCTCAGTACATGATTCATTAAGCGCATGAATGTGCTTGGGGCATTAGTTAGCCCAAAAGGCATAACCAACCACTCATAAAGACCAAATTTAGTCTTAAAAGCAGTTTTCCACTCATCACCCTCTTTGATTCTTATTTGGTGGTAACCACTTCTAAGATCTATTTTTGAAAATATTTTTGCCCCATGCAATTCATCCAACATGTCATCAAGACGGGGGATTGGGTGCCTATATTTGATGGTGATGTTGTTGATTGCACGACAATCAACACACATCCTCCATTGTCCATTCTTCTTGGGCACTAACAAGACTAGCACAGCACAAGGGCTTAGGCTCTTTTGAACCCAACCCTTCTCCAATAGCTCATTCACTTGAGACTCAATCTCTTGGGTCTCTATGGGGTTGGTCCTATAGGCAGGTCTATTAGGTAGACTTGCGCCAGACACCAAATCAATTTGATGTTCTATACCCCTAATGGGAGGAAGTCCTTTCGGAACCTCATTAGGGAATATGTCATCAAATTCTTTTAAAATATCTTGAACCCTTTGAGGAAGGTGCTCATGTGCATGGGCTGTGGCAGTGCTCTCAATAGAAGAATGCAAAATGGGAGAAGGATTTGATGCTTCTTTGCAAAAGAGGAGATAAAAGGGCTTGTTAGTCAAATGAGCTTCTTCTAAATCACGTTTAGTAACAAATAGGCTCCTTTTACTAATATTCCCTTTCGAAGGGGCATCACCTTCCGACTCTCTCTCTTTACCCTTTTCAAGCTTTAAGGGTAAAACTTGTTGTGCTTTTTTTTGTTTTTGTTTTTCCTCAACTCTTTTCTTTTTCATCGCAAATTGATCCTCAGCCACTTGAGAAGGTGACAAAGGATACAATTTGAAGCGCTTTTCATTATGGGTGAGAATTATTTGGTTGGAGTGACCATGGTGAATAGCTTTTTTGTCAAATTGCCATGGTCTCCCCAACAGGATATGACCAGCCTCCATAGGAACTATGTCACAAAGAATCTCATCATTATAAGATCCTATGGAAATTGGAACCATAACTTGTTCATTGACTACCATCTCCCCTTGCTCATTGAGCCATTGCAATTTGTAAGGTTTGGGATGGGGCATGGTAGTCAAGGCTAGCTTTTAAACCAACCTAGAGCTACAACAGTTACAACAGGAGCCACTATCAACAAGGAGAGAACATACTTTGTCATTTACTTTACATCTTGTATGGAAGATGTTCTCTCTTTGTGACTGGCCAAGCTCTAGAGGTTGGCTTCCAAGAAGCCTTTGAACCATAAGGAGGTCCCCCTCATAAGGAAAAGCTTCCTCACACTCTTGTTCAAAAGTATGTCCCCCTTCTTCCTCACTCTCACTAGAGGAGGAAGATGAGCTATTCTCACTACAAATGTCTTGTCCCCTCATGATCATGGTTTTCTTGTTAGGGCATTGAGAGGCAATGTGGCCTCTCCCAAGACATTTGAAGCATTTGATACTACTTTGCCTCTCAGTAGGCTTAGTAGTAGGGGTTTTTCTCTCTACGTGAGGTGCTTTTGTATCTTGAAAATGCTTGGGTTCCTCTTTGGGAAAACCCTTGAAAGAGTTTCCCTTAAGTTGGTCTCTCTTTGAGTAAGAGGGAGAATATTTTTTAAAGCTTTTTCTCTTGAGTTGATTCTCAGCTCTTACACAAAGTTCTACCAACTCATCAAGGTTTGAGTATGAAAAAAGCTTTACCTTATCTCTAATATCAAAGCTTAATCCACAAAAAAACCTAGCAAGGGTGGCATTGAGTTCCTCAATGATATTGACCCTTAGTATGAGAAGCTCCATCTTTTGTTTATACTCCTCAATACTTAGGTTATGTTGCCTAAGTCTTTGGAGCCTATCCAAAAGATCCCTCTCATAATATGAAGGAATGTGCCTTCTTCGCAAACAAGTTTTTAAATCATTCCAGTAGCGAATGTCAGGCATTTGTTTACAGGCCCTATCCTTGACTAACCCATCCTACCAATGCAAAGCAGAACCTTGAAAACTAAGGGAGGCCGAAGGTACTTTCCTTTCTTCCCTAATTTCATAGCATCGAAAGAGTTGTTCCACTTTGACTTCCCAATTTAGTTAAGTCTCAACATCTTCCCTACCATGAAAATGAGGTAGGTCTACCTTTGGTTCCCTAGCATGATTTATGTTCTCTTGAGGAGAATGATGATTGTATGATGAATGAGAGTGATGCTTATGTTGATTTCTATAGTATTCTTCTTCACTAGAGCTAAAATGCCTAGATGGGGATCTTATGAGAATTCCTTTATTTTTTCTATCACTCTCCCTCCCATCTCTCCTCTTACTCTCTTTTCCTCTCCTTCTCTCTTCTTCCTCTTTTTCTCTTTTTCTTTCTAGTTCTTTCCTTCTTCTCCTTTCTTCATCCTCTCTTCTCTCTCTTTGCCTTCTCTCTTCTCGCTCTTTTTTCTCTTTTCTCATTTCCAACATCTCTTTTTTTAACTGTTCCTTCTCTTTTATTTCTTTTTTTCTCTCTTTTTCTTCTCTCCTTTCTTGTTCTTTAGCCATCCATTCCCTAAATTTTAAGTTAAGTTTTTCAAGAGTGTCTCCCTTAGAAGGTTTTCTTTGGTGACACTCTTACTTGATGAACAACTATGTGCACTAGAATGTGCGTGGGAAGTCATGGTGCTTGGATGCTAAAAACTAAAGGGTAGGCCAAAAACTTTTTTTTTTTTTGTTTTCTCACCTAAGGTGGCTTGATGAGTCTTTGGAACTCTTAGCTTCTACACGTTTTTTAAAATAACATAAAATAAAATAAAAGTGCAAGAATGTAAAAGAGAAAGGGCTCTAATCGTGCTCCTAAGGTGTTGAAGGAAGTGTACCACTTTTCCCTTCTTCACCTAATTAACGAGGAACTACGCTAAAATTAACCAAAATTATTACAAACCAAGGGAGGGCCTTAAGGGCACTCAAACTCCCAATCTAAAATTAAGTATACACAATACAAAGAATAAAAAAAATAAAACAAAGTCTTCACTCCAAGCTTTTTGGTGTTTGTCTCCTTTTGATCAAGCCCCTTTGAGTTGCATCAACTCACCCCAAGAATGCTACCCTTGTTTCCTCTTGTTTGGACTTGCCAAAATTTTATATATGGAACCTTTCCCAACCTTTCCTTACCAAGGCCGAAGACAACACAAGACAACAAACAAAGGTGAATAACAAAACAAGGTTCACAAATCCAAGTGGATAGATTAAACAATGACAAACTCAAAGAAGTAAAAAAGACAAGCAAGAAAACATAAGGCTCACAAAGGAAGGTAGCACACAAATAACTTTCCTAGAATAGCTCTAAGAGTAGAGATGAAAAAAGACTCAAACAAAAAAAAATGAAACCAATAGTTGCACACTTAATAAAATTTAAGTGACCAAAACTAAAAAGCTTACTCAAGTATTTTTTTTTTTTAATCACAATTGGTTCCTCATATCAAATGTTTCTACTATTAGGTACACAACTTCAAATTTGTCTTTCTTTTGAGTTCTTTATCTTCTTTTTTTTTTTAACTTGAACTTTTTTCTATTTTTTTTAACTTTTTCTAATCTTTTTGCTGCACCTAATAGCTTGTTGAATTGAAATTTTAATGAGGATGCTTGAAATAATAACGCTTGAGTGAATAAGCACAAAGTAAGGTCACACAATTTTCAAGCAATGCATGCAACTAAAGGCAAAACAACTTAGTAGTTCCAAATACCACTGAACTAATGGTGCTTAACGAATGATTTAGGGCTGATTTTGAAGTAAATTGATTGCTCAAATTACTAACACAATTCACCCAAGCTAAAATTCCATAAAGAGGCACCAATAGTGAAGGTAAACCAAGTGGAAAGCTACTAATAATTCAACATAAAACAAGAAACATATAAAGATTGAATTGAGAAAATATTTAAGAACAACAAAGAGATTAATATGCTTGAACTAAAAGCATAAAAGACTTAACAGACTCAATAAGAGGTTCACCTCTTAGGAGCTCAATTCAAAATATTTTTGAAGGCTTTTTTGTAAAAATTTTAAGAGGCTAAAACCTATGGAATTTAAATGAGACAAAATAGGAAACTAACATGACTAGTATTTGACAAAACACAAGATTAAGAAAAAATAACACACCTAAAAATAGAGCAAAAATTTCAGCAAGAGACTCAAAACAAAAGGCACAACAAAGTGGCCAAAGTTGATCACCACAATGGTGTGGAAAAATCCTCAACCATGTGGGTTTAATGGTCACAACTTCTTAGGCACATTTTAACATAAGAAACCAAGGGAAAATTAAGAAACTTGAACACGAAAATAAGATGCAAAGAAAGGGATAAATAAAATCGCATAAAATTAAATGGAAAATAGGCGCGTAGATAGAAAACAAAAGCGCATATAATAGCAAGAATAAAAAGCTATACTACTAGACAATAAAGGAAATAGAGATGACAAAAAATGAAGGACTTTAAAATAAAGAGATCAAAGAGATAAACAACAAAGAAAAAAAAATTGAGAAAGAACGTGACCTTTAGAAAGTGGCTCTAGATACCACTTGATGTGATCTTTGACGATCACGTGCCCAAAGGATCCTTTCTAAAGTCACTTGGAAGGGAAATGGATTTATGGAGAGGAAAGAAATGGGGTGAGGTGCCACAAATACTAGGTTTGATAAGCCAAAGGGGAGAGGCCACAAGGGAGGGGTCCCTTGATAACTCTTAGAAGCTCTCATAAAGGAGAAAGGGGGACACTCAAAGGTAAGAACCTCAACCAATATGGTCTCTAGATTAAATTCAAGTGTAAAAAATACAAGTGAGGGAGGAGCTCCTATTTATAGAAGTAGCTAACCTCTTGAACAAGATAACCTAAAAAAGAAGGGCTAGGATTAAAAGGAGAGATCTAAGGGAGGAGAATTAAGAAACAATTACCTCCTTAGATAATCAAACTTGGTGCCCAAGTTTCTCAAACCAAGGGCCAAGATTTCTTCTTATTAGCTTAGGGGGTTTATGTAGGAAAAAAGGGGTGTAGATATCAAGGCTACCCCTTATTTCCTTCATAAAGACCCAAAAACCTAAATCCACCCTCTAAATTCCTAGGACACCACCTAAAAATAAAAAATGGACTAAATACATGTCCCAAATTAAATTCTTAATGCTCCTCAAAATTAAAATAAAGGAAAATTACATTTTATTAACTAAAGTCCCTAGCCTAATATCTTCACTCTCCATAGGAGGTGAAGTCTTCCTTTGTCTGCAAGGGCTAGGTCTTCTTCAATCCTTCTAGCCATGGCCCTAGTGATAGGTCATTGGCTAGGCATGGTCACATCATTTTCTACCTTTGCATCTCCATATTCTTCAATCAAGAACCTTATATAAGGAAGATCGTCGGAGGAGAAATCAAAGATTGCATCAATAAGTATGCAAATTCTATCTCTAAACTTGATAATCCCACTTCAATCCTTATGAAACTCTTATTGTTTTCCTTCTATCCTTCTTGTAACAACAAATCTCTTTCTTATGTTTCTTTATTTAGTTCTAGAAATCTATTTGAGATTTTCAACGTTCCTAAGTAAAGACTCTTGGGCCTTTCTTCCACAAATAAGTTTGAATCTCTGAATAATTTTAGCTATTTTAAATCCTTTACCATCATCATATATGCATGTAAGAATTTTCGACTTAAAGCCTCTCCTACAACATTTGCCTTTCCAGGATAATATTACAGCTCAAATTTATAATCCTTAATGAATTCCATCCATCTACGTTGCCATGTCCAACTCTTTTTTATCAAATAGATATTTCAAGCTTTTACGATTCCTGAATACTTCAAATCTTGCCCCATATAAGTAGTCTCCAGATTTTAAGTGTAAATACTATTGCAGGCAATTCTAAATCATGTGTGGGTTAGTTGAGTTCATGTCGTCTAAGTTGTCTTGAAGCATAAACTGGTACCTTTCCTTCTTGCATCAATATGTATCCTAATTATTACCCTGAGGCATCACAATACACTTTAAACTTTTTAGTAGGATCAGGTAGAATTAATATAGGTACAAATGTCAATGTTTTCTTTGACTTCTGGAAACTACTATCAAATGCTTTGTTCCATTCAAAAGGTTGACCTTTACGTGTTATCTTAGTTAAAGACATTGCTAACTTAGAAAATCCTTCAATGAATTTTCTCTAAAAGCTACAAATCCTAAGACACTACATATTTATGTCATATTTGTTAGTTGTTCATGACTTAACACAACTTCAACTTTTGAAGATCAATTGCAATCTCGTCTCGTGAGATTACATGTCCCAAAATTGAACTTATTCTAACCAGAATTCACACTTCAACAAGTTTTTGTACATCTTTCTTTCTTTCAGGATTTTTAGTATGATCCTCAAATGTTCTTGATGTTCCTCAAGACTTTTAGAGTAGATTAAGATGTCATCAATAAAGGCTAATACAAATTTATCAAGGAATTAATGAACAATATAGTTCATATAATCCATGAAGATGACAGAAGCATTGGTTACCCATAAAAGCATTACTAAATACTCATAAGAAATGTATCTTGTCCTAAATGTAGTCTTTGGAATATCTTCCGCTTTGACTCGAATTTGTGATAACGAGATCCAAGGTTATCAATATTGAGATATTATGTAATTCGTGGGAGTCCTGTAATCTCAACTTGTAAACTCGACTCGTAAACTGGTAAGAGTTTTCTTCACAAAAATTTAGTAATTAACTACCTATAAATAAAATATATAATCACAAATTTAACATTTTAACAATATAAATATACAATAATACCATGATTACCATCAAATTCCAAACATAATTCCAAAGTCCAAACATAATCGTTGAGTTTGATCGATTTCAATTTAGAATAATAATTCTCAAATCTAAGTCATTGAGTTATTGAGTTTGACAGAATCAGAATAAGTAATTCAGCATAACAGTTTGAGAAAATAACAATTTTCAAATCCAAGTCATAAGCAACTCAAAATAACAGTTTGAAAAATTAGAATAAGAAACTCAGTTCTCATATTCAATTTAATTCAAAAAGCTAATAGACTAAGAGATTGACTCCCCGAGAGTGAGTTGTGGCAAAAAGGGGCTTCACTAGAATCGGAAGCATGCATAATTGGAAGTTGTGGCAGAAATGGGCTTTGCTAGAATCAAAATAGGAGGCATGCGAATGACATCAAACCAGGGACAACAGAGGAAGCTATGGCACAACTGCATGAGAACAGAGGAAGCTATGGCAGAAAAGGGCTTCATCGGAATCGGAAGGTTTGTGCAAGGTTCGCTGGAATCTCATCGGAGGCTGAGCCACGAATGTCAGAATCTATGGTCTAGGGCTCTAGGCATTGCATCTGGCTAGGCAGAATCATGTCCAGCTCTTGTCGTTGGTAACGAGTAAGGGGTAACAAAGTGAAGAGAAGAGAAAACTTAGGCCCTGACGCAAAAGGACATTGTTTTAGGTGTGTAATGGCTATATGAAGACTTCTGTGTGATATCGTGAACTCATATGTGAACCTGCGAGTTTACACGAGTTTACCAATATTACCACAAGTTTACCAAGTTTTCTAAAATAACAAGTTTACTAACAATTTAACTCGCTAAGGGTAACTAAACTCATAAAATCGTATGATTTTATGAGTTATAACGCGTTATTGATAACCATGACTAGATCTCAAGTCAATCTTGGATGTTGGTCCCAAAGGGGAATCTAGAAAAAGGGGTTGAATAGATTCACCAAATTATTTTTCAAAACTTTTTTATTCAATAGTATCAGAGTATTTTAAAAAATAGTCTCTTTCAGAAATTTCCAAAATCTACCTCCTGCTACAAAAATGGGTTTTCAAGAATTTCACCCTTAAAGCAAAACACCAATCAATTCAATTCCTTCAATAATGATTTCAAATGTAATAGAAGAAAAACTTAACAAGAATCCAATTACAAGTAATTCGAAATTAAAAGGAAAGATTAGAAAGAGTGAAAATCAAATCCACAAAATATGGGTCAAAACCGAAATTCAAATCAAGCAAATGAATGTAAAGAATTTGATCCACCGCAAGAAAACTTAATGAATCAAATACAGTTGCAAAAACCCATTTATTAGTGCTCAAAGAATTCAATAAAGACTGAAATTAAAGAGTATAAAGAAGAGAGAATTTGCACAGTAATTTATACTGGTTCGGTCCACCTGATCTATATCTAGTTTACAGACTTAGCCTTCCGCTAATATTCTTTCCACCAAAATCTCAGTACGTACACACTACACATACATATTTTAATCCCAGAAAGATTTAAACCACACAAAAGAGAGGCTTCCTCTTACAACCCACAAGTTTGCTACACCGTGACACCCCACCACTCACAATGCCTCACTTGCAACACCCTGCTGCAAGATTTCCCAACAATGTCAAAAACACCTCAAGAGATTGTCAAACTTGTGCAAAAACACAAAGAAGAGTATAGAACAATATCACCTAAAGTGAAGAATACCCAAACGGAAAGATCAAAACTCAATAAAGTCTCCTTCTTGAATCTTGAAGTTGAAGCACTTTCAAACCATAAAAAATGGGCATGAATCTTGGAGAGAATTCTGTAAATCATACAAGAGAAACAAACACTTGATTGGATTGATCAGAAGTTTGTTAAAATAAATTTTGAAGATGCTTTTATATCAGTTTTGATGCAGGGTAATCGATTACCTACTTGATTACTTAATATCCTGCACAAAACTAGTTCAAAGTGCCTGTTCTCAGGAGTAATCGATTATTGATTTCAGGTAATCGATTACCACAAAGAGCATAAATTCCTGATCTTAAAATTCCCGCAAGGTAATCGATTACTATTTTTAGGTAATCGATTACCTTACTCAAAAACCTATTTTTGAAGCTTTTTTAGTAAACCCAGCCTATGTAACCTTTCAAAAACCATCCCAAACACATTCTCAATCCTATCCAAACACACAATACAAGTACCACAACTATAAATGTGTTTCATACCATAAAATTGATTTAAGAGAAAAAACAAGAAGAGGAAAAACAAAACCAAAACTTCACCAAATCTTTAATGCAATGCCTCTGGTTCCAACATTGGATAATATCGAACCACCTCTTAATTGATCCATTAAATCATCAATTCTCGAAAGATGATATTTATTTTTAATGGTGATCTTATTAAGTTAGGAGTAGTCCATACACAACCTCATGTTGTCATCATTCTTCTTAACTAACAATACTAGAGCACCCCTAGGAGAAACATCAAGTCTAATGAATTTATTATCCAATAGTTCCTTTATTTTCTTTTTTAATTATGCTAGCCCTAAAGGTGACATTTGATAGAGACTGTCAAGGTCAATACCAAACAAACTAGGTTTCTTCAATTTTGTAATATAGGGAATGAACCTAGGTTATCTCTCAAGGATACAAGATATATATGACTTAGATTCTATCAAGAAAGTAAGAAAATATGAGGGGTTTTGAATGCAGAATGAATCAAGAAACTTGTGGAACAAGAAACACAATTCGAAAATGAAACAAAAAGAAAATACCGATCCGAGGTTCTAGCAATGCACTTGAGTAATTCTAATATTCATGTAAAATTTCATCAACACTCACATGTAATTCAATTGAACGGGATCATGATTGCAACCTCAAGATTCTCATAAATTTTAAAAAATCTAATTGATTGAAAATAAGTTCTCAATCGATCACCTAGCCTTTTGTAATTCTAATTGATTGGTCTAAATCTATCCCTAGCCAATTTGTATCAAAACCCAATCAAAATTCTACATGAATTGGAGAGGAGAAGAAAGTAATAAAACTTAAAATTCGCAAGAAAGAGAACATATAAAATATCGAAATTCATGCTTTTTCCATGAGACGCATTAGAGACCTCAAATTGATTCAGAAATTAGCCTTCAATGGAGATCTCCATGGAAGCTTATGTGAGAAGGAACAAGATGGAGGAGAGAAAATGAAAATTTTAGAGAAAGCTAAACCAAATTTGAAACTAATTCTAAAAAGGAGCAAAAGTTGTTACAAGTGGTTATGAGAGACTATTTATATTCTTTCACTAAAATGGTCTCTAAGAAGGTTTGAATTAAATTAGACTTTGGCCTAAATGAAATTATTCGAAAAAAAACAACAAAGGCTACTAGAAAGTAAAACTAAAAAGTATAATTTTTAAAGAAAAATTACAAAAAAAAACATAAATATGAAAATACAAAAAAAATATGAAAATACAAAAGCAGCCAGCCCAATGAAAATTCTAGTTCAAGGAAGTTCACTAACTTGCAAAATAAGAGAAAATATATGAAAAAGGCTCAAACGCAACCTAAATATGAAAATGAACTAAAATAGAAAATTAAGAAACAAATACGTAATTAGAAGGACCAAAAAACATATAAAATATCTATAATAAAATGCTCTATCAAATCCCCCAATTTTGAACTGTTGCACTCTTGGGCAGAACTAAAAGAAAACAAGAGAAAGAAAGAAAAGAAAAGAGAAATGAAAACAAGAGAGGAAAAATAAAAGAGAATAAAAGAACAGATAGGAAAAGAGAAGAGGACAAAAAGGAAAGTGAAGAGAAAAGAAGGAAAAGCAAAAATGAAACTAAAAAGAATACCAAAATAAAAAGAGAAAATTTAAAAGTAACAAAATAAAAGTGAAAGGAAAAAACTCAAAACACAATCCAAAAAACTTCAAAGTTGTACAAAAGAAAGAGAATACATTCAAACCAAGAATCTAGGACACCAAGCAGCATGAAACCAAAGAAAAAGCAAAGGGCAATGGAGAATAAGTTTAACTAAGCATGAAAGAAATCCCACAAGAGTAAAGTGAACAAAGAGACAAAACTAGTAAAAGTAGAAACTCAAATTTAACTCTTTTTTTTTTACTTCTTTTTTTTTCATTTTTCTCAGATTTTTTTTCTTCTTTTTCTTAGGTTGAACAAGATCATATTATTTTTTTATTCTTTTCAACAACACAATTTCTTTCTTTCTTTTATTTAAACTACTAACAACAAAACACAATCACTACTACTCAAATGGACAAACCCCCACACTTATTAATGAACTAATTCCCAAAATAATTCCAAAGTCCTTTTCTCTCCTAAGATAAGGATAAACATGCATGGTTTTATGCTCAAAGGCTTAATGGATAGGGTAATAAATGAAAAGGGTTAAAGGCTAAAAAAGGTAAGCAATGGTAATAATGATAGGGAAAACTATTTGATTAGAGACTAAAAAGAAAGAAGGTCTAGATCATTTCTATTATGCATGTGAATAACAAGTAAAGAAAGAGTCAAGGCAAAACTAGAGTATATAGAAACATAATTGTATACACAAAAAAAGAATATGGTGAAAATATCAATGGAAGCTCAAATATCTCATCTCACAAGGTAAAGTTTCTATCACTAAGGTCCACAATTAAATTTCTAAATTACTTGATATACTAATCATGCAAGAAAAGAACAATGAAGCTAAGAAACCTATCAATTACGGAAAGAAATTATCTCTATATAAGTTCACAATTTAGAATTCAATGAAAAGTATAAAAAGAAAATTAAAAACAGAAAAAAATAGAATAAGAAAACAGAAAACAGAATTTAAAAGCAATAAAAATAGAAAAACATAAACTTCAAAAACAGCAAACAAAAAAAAAATGAAAACTGCAGAAAAAAAAAATCAAAACAGAAACAGAAAACAGCAAAAATAATTTGTAGGAAACTGCAACAGAAAACAGCAAGACAAAATATAGAAATAACAGAAAAACAAACTGCAAAATACAGAATATAAAAACTGCAGAAACAGAAAACAGAAAATTCATAAACAGAGTGCAGAAAATGCAAAAAAATACACAAAGACAAAAATTCAACTTCCTAACTAAAAACAACAAACTAAAAATAGAGAAACAAGAATGTAAAGAAGTTAAACCCCCTCCCCCACACTTTGAAATTTGCATTGTCCTTAATGTAATAATAAAATTAAACGACAAGGAAAAAGGTAAGATAAATCGAAAGGGGTAAAACTCTTCAAGAGACATCTTCCTCACATTATGAAATCAATCTTGCTCAAATAGTCAGCTACAAGTTTGTCTGTCTCATTCTTTTGCCCGACCTCAATGTCAACATTTTACATCTATTTAATTTTAACTGTTAGTTTGGGAACCAACATATTTAGTAGGAATTTCATAACTGCATAATGGTAAAAAAACCTAATAAAATTTGAGCCAAAAAAATAAATATGAAATTTTTTTAACAAAATCTCTACTCCAAAAAAAAAACTATTTTCAGTTACTTCTTCTCTGCCTCAATGTAAATGTGTTTGAGATATGTAGGTAGAGGCTTCATCAGTAGCTTAAATTGAAGAGAGGTGACTTCAACTGCAAAAATGGTGGATGAAAAATGGGTGACAATAGAGATGTTTCAGATGGAAAAGGTGCAACAACATCAAAATGTGCTTGAAAATCAACTGCTATAGTCTCATCAAAATTTGCTGCACATGACAACTCAAAACTTGTTGTAATGTTAGTTGCAACTTGCACCTGTAACTCAGAATCAAAGTCAAAGTCTACACCTACAATGGTATGACTAATTTCTGCACAAATGGAACACATGCTTGACTCATCACAAGTGCAAACTATCTCCCCAATGTCATTAAAATCAATAAATTCAGAGAACTCAAAATACAAATTAGTATGATAATTTGTGAGTGTTGTTTTGTATTAACAATGTCAAAATGCACCTTGTTATCTCCAATCTCCATAGAGAGGGTCCCATTAAATACATCAAATTTTGTCCTAGTTGTCTTAAAAAAGGGCCTCCTTAGTATTAATGTAGAGCCATGATTAGAAGACTCATCTTATATATCTAAAACATAAAAATAAGTAGGAATGTCAACTGTATGACCATACTAGTAGGCTCTTAAACACCAAGCTTAAGGGACTTAAAAACCGAAGAAGGCATGACATTAACTGAAGCTCCCAAGTCCAGTATGACATCTGTAAAAATGCAGTTTCCAATGGTGCATGGAACTGTGAAAGTGCTAGAATCTTTGCACTTTTGAGGCATAGTAGACTGTGTAATGGTAGAAACATTTTCACTTACAATCATTGCAAACCCATTTCTTCCCATTTTCACTTTCTCATCCTTCTTCAATAGCCTCTTATTATACACAACTCCTTGAGAAATTTGTATATTTTGGAATTTGCTTGATTACATCTAGATGAGGAATATTAACTTCACCTTTTTTAATGTTTCTAGTAGCTCATTGTCAGCATCAAATATCTTTGAAAGAGTTACTCTAGTCGGAAAAGGTCGTGAAATTTGCTGCAACCTGGAATCTGTAGAATTATCATCTTTTGAAGATTGAGGACCAGTGGTTGAAGGTGCAATAAAAGGTGCAACAACACTATTCTTCTTTGGCTGATTCTTCAAATCTCTCCCATTCCTTAAGGTAATGGCACTAACATTCTACATAGGGTTAATCACGATGGAATTTGGCCAGAATCTTGAGATTGTAGATGGTTAATAGTGGAAGATAATTCGCCAATTTAAGTTTGCAAATATTTAATTGTGGCATTTATACTCTGTTAGAACTGCAAATTATTGGTTTCCATCTTGTTGAAAATTCTTCTGATGAAGTAGAATGTACAACATCTTGTTGTGGCTGTGGAAGGAATTGTGCAACCAGTTGTTACTAGTATCGTTGCTAGAATCTCTAAAATGCTCACATCATGCACTAGGACCAAGACTATATCTCTGAGTTGAATTTTGTCTCTATGGTTGCCTATAAATTCTAGCAACTTGTGCAATAGGCTCAATATCCTAAGAGGTAGGATAGGCATTAGTGGGATGCTCCATGGATGTGCAGATGATACATGCTTTGGCTGGAGGGCTAGGATGGTGTTGTCCAATAGCTAACTGTCTAACCAAAGAGGTCAACTCAGTCAGCCTATTTTCCAACCTTTGAGTATCTACAATAATTGCAACATTAACTTCACTCACGCCTCTAATTGCAGTAGCTTCTCTAACACCAAACTATTAAGTATTTCTTTCCATGTTAGAAATTAGATATCTAGTGGCAACTAGTGTCTTGCCCATCAAAGCTCCACCATTAGCAACATTAATCATATTCTTGTCCATAATCATCAAACCTTCATAAAATACTGAATCAATAGTTGCTCATTAATTTTATGATGAGGACAAGCAAAGCCCAACTTGCTGAATCTCTCCTAGTATTCATATAGAGTCTCTCTAGAAAATTGCCTTATGCTACATTTTTTTTTCTGATTGAAGAAGTTCTGGAGGTTGGGAAGAATTTCTCTTGGAACATCCACTTTATATTAATAATCATTTGCAACACCATTAAGGGAAAATGGAAATGTCTTCATCTTTATGTAATCCTTAGGAATTTCATGTAGCCTCATGGTGTAAGATATAACATGGAACTCCTTCATATGTTTATAAGGATCCTCACCTGCAAGATCATGAAACTTAGGCAACAACTGAATTAGACCAGGCTTAAGCTCATAGATTGTGCCTGTTCTAGCTTAGGATATTGGATACACCATGGCTGAAAAACAACATCAGGAGATGAAGAATCAAAACCAAGAAAACCATAACTAAAAGAACTAAACTCAAAATCAGATTTAGACTTAACACTGTTACTAGCACTGATGCAAACCAAGTTTGCACTCCCTTGGTCTTTCTCCTTGAGGTTCCACACACCAAGAAATGGATATGGAAGGGAAACAAATGGAGCTGGGAATGATGCCACTCTTGGAAAGGATAAGCCAAAAATTTACTACTAGGAAGCTTGCCACAAGGTAAAGAACCCTTAATAACCATTAGGAAGAGGTTCCTCAAGAGAGAGGATCCTCAAGACCTTTTCATGCATTCCTCCCTAGCAAGGGAGCTTGGCTAGGAGGATTAGAGAGTACATAACTAGGAAGGAGCTTCATTAAGACTTTAGGGCCATAGTCTCAAAATTATGTAAATAAATTGTGTAGTTTATATAGTATTTTGAGTGGGTGTATTTTAGTAATTTTAGGCGTTGTATTTTGTCCTATAGTTTTTATTTTCTCTAGGAGGTGTTTTTAGTCCCTTTAAAGGAGTGTTTTAATTAGTTGGGCTTGGCCTAGAAGAATTTGGATGTGTGGTTTCTCCTTTCCATACCCTTAATTGCTTCTAAAACCCATCTAACCAACACATGAAACATGTAGGAGACATGTGGGGCCCTTTGTTCCCTTAGAGTGGTGCCACATCACACACCCTCTCCTACATGGCTTTTATTGTTGCTTCTTATTTGAATTTGAATTTTGGAAGTGCCATGTCACTTCCCTCCAAAATTCAAATTCAAACTAGAGGGAACATAGATCCTAATTTTTAGGGACTTGTTTGGTTTTTTCTTCTTTTTTATTTCCCTTACCATAGGTGGACGTCCAAGGCCATGGAGTCCTCTATAAATAACTCTCCACTCACTCTTGTATACACTTTTGATCATTATATACAAATTAGAATTTGTGAGACTCTTGCGAGTGTCTTCTTCTCTCAAAATCTTGAGAGTGCTTCTATGGCTTTTATGAAGGGTTCCTTCCCTTGTGGCAAACTTCTACATCCAAGGCTTATCTCCTAGAAGAGTGGTGCCTCCATCAAACTTTTCTCTCCTATTCATCACCATCTTCTTCATCTAAGGAACCTCTTGAAGCAAGATCATAGGGAGAGCACTCCAAGAATGCATGACCTTTTACTAAGAATGTGCTCAACAAAGAGACAATTTGCATTCAATTCAAAGGTGAAGAATACATGGAATGATGGGGGCTATTTGTAAGGGAGTGGGTGGTTAGGATTAGGAAAGCAAAACAGGGTTAAGCTACCTAATAGTGGATGTCCAAGCAAAGCTTAACCATAAGCTAGATTAGCCTAACTAACTAAGATTCCCTCCCTAACTAGGCGCCTATAAGTAGGGTGCAAAAATGGTGTAGAAATGACCCACACTCCAAAATATGGGTTGCATCTCTTTCTACACACACTTCACACAATTACTCAAGGTACCACTAGCTTTTACAAGAGAAAATGGTCAAAATACAAGTCCAAAATATATGCTAATCTCATGTCCTAATTCTACACTTAATAGAAATTACTTACAATCTAAAAACAATGAAGACAATGACTTAAATTCTTCAATAAACTCATTCTTACCATGCATTCCTCCAATCCTCCTAGCCATGATGCATGCTAGGTGAGATTGCATCAATCACTATGATGAACTAGCCTATTATTTAACAACCTATGAAAAATTTTGTCTATTTTTGGGTCAAAGTCAAGCAAAGGATAAGAATTGAACCTAGTCATGCACTATAAAGCACCAGAAAAGGCAGAAACCAAAAAGTCAACTAAAAATTCAACAAAACTACTAGAATACACCTACAACATGCAAACTACAATGAAATGAATTTTAAAAAAGCAAGACCACTAGAACACCATTTCATGCGATATTTTCTATTTTTGGTGATTTTTAAAAATAGTCTAAACAAAAAAATTCAAAAAGTGGTCTAAACCATGGAATTTCGCAAAAAAAGACCCCCAATGCCCAATTTACAATGTAACCTCAGGCACCTTGATTTATAATTTTCCTGCACCTTCAAGAGAAGTTTTAGGTCAAATAGGGATATTTTACAATACCTCTACCGAAAAACTAGTGTGTTTTTACCCTTGGAGATCACGATTCACACTAAAAAGAATGTGAGTCCATGAATGTAACATTAACAAGACTAAACTTAAACCAACATATTAATGATGATGGAATAAAATCACTTACAAATAAATATGTCAAGAATTTGATTAATTTTGTGACACTTATCAAATTGTTAACTTTCAACCAAGTTTATTCACCTATTTTTTAATTTGTTCTTAATGATTTCTCTATCATTCCTAATACCTTAGAAAGAATCTTTCAACAGTTTGAATTAAAGCTTATAATGTATATCAATTCAAACACATAGATCTCAATTTATCCCTAAGCACAGTTTCTATATGGAGGTCAGACATCTCTTTGTATCTTCTCTTAGGGAGGTCTATCTCACTAAGCAGATTTTTGCCTCTATTTGGTTTCTTTTTGGGTGGGATTTCACTCAGGGACATCCTTCTCGCTCAATGATGAAGCCTGGTTAACACTTCTTCACCTCTAGAAGCAGTCTTTGCACTCATTATAATCCTACAAAAAATATTTCTCAATATATATCAATTAACTCTTAAAATAGTCCATTTTAGTAATAAAACTTGAATGTTTGAATATTTACACATTATGAAAAAATAGATAATTGTGACCTTTTTCTAATTTACTCAAATCTCATAAGTTATCAATCACATAAAAAATTTATTATTATGAAATTTGAAATTGTATATTTATTTATTGTCAAGTTATTTATTTTAATTACTGATGACATTGTTTATTTCTACGTATAATTAAAATATGTGGTTATTGTACCAAATTTAATAAAAAAAACAAATTATAGAAAAAAATAATTTTTTATTTTAAAATAATATCATTAAAATTATTTAAATTTTGAAAAATAATTTTAAACAATATAATTTTATTTAGAAATTGATTTTTTGTAGCCGTGCACTCGTGTATGTTTCTCCTTTGAACAATCTTAACATTTATTCTATTTTTCTATTTTTGTGCTATTACATTTTGAGCTACTTTA
Organism: Psophocarpus tetragonolobus; assembly: GCA_037954015.1. Classification (NCBI taxonomy): domain Eukaryota; kingdom Viridiplantae; phylum Streptophyta; class Magnoliopsida; order Fabales; family Fabaceae; genus Psophocarpus; species Psophocarpus tetragonolobus. The sequence goes on along the minus strand of CM075690.1, from coordinate 70,646,005 downwards.
CTTAAACAAATAATTTTATCAAAAACTAATTTATCAATTTTCAGCTACCAGCTTTCAATTATTTTTGTCCCACATGTTACTATAAGCTTCCAACTTTTTAGCTAGCTTATTAGTTTTAGCTACTTTAAAGTAGTTAATGTTAGTTGTATTCAAAACACTTACAAACATTCTTTCTTGTTAATTAATTCATTTTAAATGGATTTACACACCACATCATTCATAAACAACTAAATTTTTACATGTTTGTCCCAACGGTATATTCTTATAAGCAGTCTAAACTTTTATATTTTTATTTCAATTAACTTATTTTAATAAATTAAATATTTAACTTAATTATTATATATAAATATTTTACAAGCTATGAATTGGTGCTTATATAATAACTAATGTTTATTTTAAGATACTATGATCTATGTCATCAAATTCCTTCAATACAAAATTCTTACGAATTAACATTTTTTATTGTTAAGAAACTCAATAAATTGAAGTTGCTCTAACAACTAATTTCATCAATCAGAACCATACAAAAGCACTCATACTTTTAATTAAAATCTTAATGAATCAAACGTTGGAATCAAAGCCATAATAAATAATATATTATTTGGGTAATAAAACTAAACAACATAATAATTATGTTGAAAATATCACAATAAATTAGTTTTTTTTTTTAATGGATAGGAAGAGGAGTGCCGTCTAAAAAATGTTTGACCAGAGAAAAGGCTCTTTTTGGCTGGTAGCTTGGTACTTCATGTCCTGCTTCTCTCACTGTGGCAAAAGTTAAACCTCCCTTGTATACTTGAGTATAGCCACCAACCTGATTCATGAGAAATTTAATTAATTAGAAATTATTTAAGTAAATTAAATTTTAATTGGATGATAGTTTGATTTGCATAGAGAGACTCCATTAAATTAGCTTAGTTTTTTAGTGGAAATTAGCAATCAAGATAAATCAATAGATATTTTAAACTATTCTCAGATTCAAAAACTTTAATGGGATGGAAAAACTAATATTATATTAAGTAACTTATACATGCATCTTTTAAGAATTAATCTTTCGAGTCTAATTACTATACAATGTCATGTAAAAATTCTTATATTAACATTATCAGTTAATATTTTTTAAAAATTATATAAATAAAAATATGTGATTAACTTATGCATACTAATTAAATTCTAATCTTTGTTACACTTGACATTCTTTTATATAAGAATTAATCTTTATTAGACTTATCACTCTTCTATTTTTAATTACTTTTAATCCTTAAGAGATCCATGTAATAAAATAAAATGTCAAGAAAATCCGTGTAATAAAAGAAAAAATAACAGGTCCATGCAATTTAGTCTCATACCCTCTGTAAAGCAAAATTGAGGACCTTAAGCAACATCAACAGATAATGATATGAATTTCTTGGACAAACATTGACCTTTCTATTTGTACATACCTCTCCAAATAAAAACCAAGGTTGCCAGATAGTTTCAATTGGAAGTTTCATCTTTTTAAGTGAATACAGTGTCCCTGTAACAGGTACCACTGAATCTATATCACCACTGTATATCATACAAGAGAATGATTAGTTACAAATAATGATAACAGATCCATATAACTATTGATGTAAAAACATAAAATATAAAGATAAAATATATTTTCAGTCTCAAAATATCTCAAAATTTGATTTTGATGATGTAAAAAAAATTTAATATATTTTACTCGGATGCAACAAATTTTTATAATATTATATAAGTTTAATTGGTATATACACTGTCAATGTAAAAAATTTAATATATTTTACTCGGATGTAAAATTTGACGCTCTATCATAATTTTTTATATATGTGACTTTTAAAATACTATTGATTAATAAAGTCAACAAACTTATCATGAATGAAGAGTTATAATTGAATGTCACTGTAAAAATCTTTACACTAACAGTGTATACCAATTAAACTTATGTTATATGATATTGCAATTCAAATTAGAAATAATTTAAGAGAATAAAATCATATTTTATTTAAAAAATTTCACAAAAAGACAAAGGAAGCGAATTGAATAAAGTAAACCACTATTTTGTTCTTTAAAATTTAGAAGCACAAGCTCTTAGATAACGGGAATAAATTTTTATGCAAATTAATCCTTTAATAATTATGTTATGCAAATTTATCTATAAAATTAGATACTGCTTTTAAAAGTATTAAAAGTGCTATTTTAAAACATTTTAGAGACTAACTTACATAACAATGCTGAACAACATTTTTTATGAACATATCAGTCATATCTATCATATTTCAGGGATATTTGAAGATTTACTTGAATGAAATAATTACAAATTTGTATACAAGAAAATGTTACCTATAAATCCAAACCCTAAGTCCCTTATTTTGGAATTCATGTAAAAGTGGAATAATTGTTGTAGCACTATCCCCCCATTCAATGATATCGCTACAGCCCTCCCAATCGAAGTTGAGTTTGGTGACATTGGCATGTAAGGCTTCTTGAACATCTCCTCGGTTAAGATATGCATGCACATAATCATCACTACAAGGATCAAAAACATCCTGCAACATAAGTGAGCAATGCATAATACTTAGTTACATACTTTATACTAAAACGTTGTTTAAAAATTAACTACAACAAATATTCTCTTAACTTCCTGTATTTCATAATTAATATATAGTTTATAAGAATGCACTCTGTTAAAAAATGTTACTTTATCAATCAGTTTCAAATCATCATTTATCAATTTTTCAGGTAATTATTATCAATGTTGAGTAGTCAAAGTGAGTTTGGATCTAAGGAACTGTTTATAGCCCAAAAAAATAGTTTATGCTAGATTTAATAAATTTAAGTTCATATAGAACCAGTCCTAAATAAACTCGTTGACTAATGATGACCAAGTTGAGTTTGAGAAATTTAAAGTCATAAAATTAGACCTATTTGAACCCTACATTATTTTTTTTTATTTTTCGCAAAATTTATATAAATTTAGACAAGAAATTAAAATAAAAACAGACTTGTTTATTAGTCCAACAGGACGCCAAACTTGGATCTAGAAAATGCAGTTTATAGTGAATATTGATCGATCCGTTTTTGAGCTTGATCCATTGAGCTATGCTGGATCAGTCTACCCATTTTAACAATTCCAATAAAACTATAAAAGTCACTAAAGTTATCAATTATCATGATAGTATATAAAGTTTTAAACATAGAAAATAGTATAAAGTTGTTTTATACTATATATATCTCTTAATGTAAAAAACAAATTTTGAATTGAATCTCACCGAATTCTTTTTTGGGAAGGTAGTGAGGCTGCTATCATGACACAATGGAGCATAGATGTTGTATGCATCAATGAAATTAGTATCATAATCAGCTTTGGCTAATGCATGATTGCAGTTATTACTCTGATTGACGACTGAGAAATCACAAAAATCGTTGATATCTTGAGCTGTTTGATCAGAGATGATTGCATGGCTACCAAGAAAATCATATACTCCTCGGGTGTCTGTTTCACTATTGATCACTGCATTCCCAATCTGCATAAGGTAACAAAATTGTATATTCATAACAATTTTTTTAACTATGTTATTGGTATACAGTAGTCATCGTGTGAGTAATAATGACTAATATCGATAAGAAACTTGAGTGAATACAATGTAGCAGACATGTATATTTGAATCGATATAACTTTTGTAATCATGATATATTAGTAGTTTGTAACAAAAGGAGTAGTTTGTTTGATAGTACTGATTAATACAATTTGAGTGTACAAAAATGTAACAAAAGGATATATTCGAATCAATATAACCTTTGCTTTTTATAACCGTAGTATGGGTACAGAATGGTTTTTGCTGGTAACAATAATAATACTGTGGGAAAACCTGAGTATATCAGATAAACTTTAACCATAGGAGATGTTTTAATGAATAGATGGTAGAGAAAAAAAAGTTAGAGAAACACATACCATTATTCCCTTGAGGTTGATGATTGTCTTCTTAGCCCTTTTGTTATGCCAGAGAATTTTGTGTGCAATTTGAGGGATATAATGCCCTGCATAACTCTCCCCAGCAATATAGAAATCTCTATTCTTGTACTCAGCAAATCTCTCAAGCCAATTCACCAAGAACACATAGTTATCTGCTGCTGTTTTTCTATCCCCATTGATATCATAATCAGATGATTTGTTTGAGTAAGAAAACCCTACTCCAGCAGGTGATTCCAGGAACAAAACATTTGCAGCTTCAAAGTTGAAAATCAATCGTGTGAGAAGCTTATTTAAATATGTTTTGGGTCCATTATATATTACTGATATTATGTTGGGTTTTTAATAAATTTTTGGTTCTGGTTAGATTTTTAATAAGGTTGTAGCTTAAATAACATTTGAGTCTCTAAAAAGTAGAATTTTTTTTTATTTGCTACTTTAAAGATTTTTTTTTATTTAGTCCTTTGGATTTATTTTTGGTTTAGTCCTTAATTAGTTTAGAGCAAACATATTTTTTAACTGATTTTTGCACTTCATCAACTTAACATGTGATCACGGAGTTTGAAGGAAATAGTCCTATATAACTTTCTAAGAAAAATTATATATTTTATTTATCCAAAGCAGTTTATAGTATTAGAATTTATAAAAGAGTTTAATTGGTATATATTATTAGTGTAAAAGATTTTTACAGTAACATTCAATCACAATTCTTCATTTATATGATTTTAAAGTAGTAGTGAGTAAAGTCAACAAATTTACTATGAATGAAGGATTGCAATTGAATGTATATATAACTGATAGTGTATACCAATTAAACTCTTTTTAAAAATACATTTTACTTAAGAAAATTACAATTTGTTATCTTGTTAGTTGACTTTGCAATTACATGATAAGTCATTTAACTACTAACATTATTGTTATGAATCACTTAACTTTGTTTCTTGAAAGCTGAAACTAAACTAAATAAAAACATTTCTAAAGGACAAAATTCAATAAAACAATTATTTAAAGGACTAAAATAAAAAAAAACGTTATTTTCTGACAACCAAAAACTTTATTAATATTAAGCCTAAAATTTATCTTTCTTTTAACCCTTAAAATGTTATCTAAATAATTTTTTAAAATATTTTAAATTAAACAATTTAAGTGCTATCTAATAAAGTGCTTAACACAATAAACAAATTATTAGACACTTTAACACAAAAATTTATTGAAATCCAACACATTGTCTAATATATGATGCATGGATGCAATGCATATTTAAGCCACCTTAAATGAATTGTTTTCAATAGAAAACGAAAGTAGGATTAGTTTAGGGATATACCATAATTCCATGAATATCTACGTATGTGTAGCGTTTTTCCATCACTGTTCACACGGAAGGGTCCAATTTCTTGCATAGCTCCATAGCCAAATGATGAACAACCGGGACCTTAAAATATAAGTTAAATAAAATGATTAATAATATAAGCCACAATACAATTTAATAGATTCATTTTCGTTTTGTATTTCATATTTATTGTTTTATCATATAAGTATATGATATTGGTCGTAGAATGTGGGATTTAGTAGTAAAAGAATATGAAATTTTAGAATTAAATCAACTCTAAAAGTGTCTAATATATGATGCAATGTGGGTATTCAAGGCATTGTTTTGTTTCTGCATGTTTCACATGTATCTTGTTTTAATGTATGTTGTATCATTGTTACAACCTCTCTTATGTCTTATGATAGGTGATGGATTGAGAATAAAAAAACTTTGTCTTTTTAAAAAAAAAAAAAAACTCTAAAAACTAACTTGCAAGGTAATAATTTTTGTCTTATATTCTTTTTTCAGATTTTATTTTTTACTAAACATTATTTGTTTATTTTGGCTTAATGTTAATTTTGGTCCACTAGTTTTTTTTTCCATTTTGGTATATTAGGTTTTAAAAATTTTATTATAATAACTTACGTTTTCAAAAGTTTCATTTAGTCCATTCTATTGTATTTTAGTTTTCAATAACTATAAAATTTTGAAAACAGTTAAAATAGTGAAAGCACTATTTTTTTTTCAATCCTATTAATTTTCTCAAATCATTTTTATCATAAAAATTATTACTTCCCGTGACATAATCATCTTCAATATCACAATCATTGTCGTTGCGCATAATAAGTTTTCGTGAAAGTATTTTTCAATAAAGGACTAAAATGAAATTTTTTAAAACATAAAATATCAACATGAAACTTTTAAAACTTAATCTACTAAAAAAAAATACTAGACCAAAATTAATATTTAGCCTAATTTTTTTCAATACTTATTTGGATAGTCAAAACTCTACTACCAAAATAATAACTCGTGGGCATATGGCTATGTTGTTCTCAATTGTCATATGCAGTTTTTTCTTATTTGCTTGTGTTTTATATGACACTCTTCTACTCTAAGATTTTAATAGCAAAAATTAGAGAAAATTAAAATTAAACACGGATAAAAGAGTGTACATGAACACATACTTCACTTTAATAATTCTCAAGAAAACTCAATGTTATAAAATTATAATTCTCTTACAAAAATAAACAATAATTAAAACTCTTATAAACCATGATTACCAAAACAACAATTAAGGGTTTGATTGATTTTATTTTATTTTTATGTTTTTAAAAAGAGTTTTCAAAAACAGTTTTCAGGAAGAAGAGAAAAAAATTTTTTGTTTGGTAAGTGTTATTGAAAATTGTTTTAAAAATGCAAACATAAAAAAAACTTGTTTATAATTACAGAAATGTCATTAATTAAAGAAAAACAATATATATATTCTCATTATATTTTAAGTTTTCAAAAACAAAAAACAGAAAATTGAAAGTTGTTTCTATTTTTTAGTTTTTAAAACTAAAAACCAGAACTTTTTCAAAAGTTGTTTTAAGAAAATATTATCTAAACGAGTTTTTTATTTTTTAAATACTAAAATACTAAAAACTGTTTTCAAACAAACACTAAATCTTTATAATAAATACGTTCCATACTAATTAAAAATAATTAAACATCGTAATAGCTCACTGCCTCGACGTCATATGCATATTAGAGCAACCTAACAACTCAAGTCTCTTCCTCAATACCAACTCATACCTCTTCTAGTGCCTTTTGACCTATGGGTGTTCAACCCCACAACAAAACAAACAACATAACAAGGAAATGGGTGAGAACTTGACTCGTATATATTAAGAAATGGAAGGAATAACACCACCCCTTATATTCCACATATAATATGATTACATGGTCACTTACAACTTCTCAATCACATACATTTATATAATAACATATGAGAACATGTTAACAACACTCCCATACAATTTAATGTTCAAATATCAAACACATGCAATTAATCTCTACACAATGTGTCACAATCATGCACATGTTATCTCATGCAAGTTCATCCAAGGGATACGCATCTTCTACGTCAGCCGCGTATAGGTTTTAATAGGCATAAACCTCTTCTACACTAGCCACGTGTAGGTTCCAATAGGCAAAAGCCTCTTCTACACTAGCAACGCGTAGGTTCCAATAGGCATAAACCTCTTCTACACCAGTCACATGTAGATTCCAATAGGCATAAACCTCTTCTACATTAGCCACATGTAGGTTCCAAAAGGCAAAAGCCTATTTTACACTAGTTATGTGTAGGTTTTAATAGGTAAGAAGAATTGATCTGGAGTACTGCACTCCCCTAAGTTGTCACTATGCAATATGTTCATCCATGTTCATGTCACAATTATAACAACATCCCACAATGGTAATAAATTCCATTCTCAATCACAGTTGGAATGGCTCCCTGACTCATACCATCAATCACATTATCTCAAATCATGTTTATGTTCATCAATATATTACACACATTTACATAACACACATATACATTATAAATTACTCAATTTACAAATCACACATATCGTCTTAACATTATGTTCACATCCTTAACACATCACATGTATTTATAAATTAAATAAAACATTTCATCTAATACTCATTCGCATAACATAAATCCAATGATTTACAAATTTTATGTATGCTCTAGACGAAGTCTATTATTGGTGTAAGGTTCTAGAAATACAACTCTTACTCTGACTATATTATCTCTCAGTTTAGATATTATTTCTACGATTTCACTGTTGAAAATAAATATTAGTTATTCTAATAAACCCTATTTTATAACCAAAATATCATATTACAAAATGTCTATTTTGTAATACATATTAAAAAATAAGGAAAAAGTTAACTAGTGTTCCAAGAAATTATATTGTGTAGAAATTCTCATATATATATATATATATATATATATATATATAATCTTTTTTTTTTATTATATTAACATAATTCAAAGGAAAATATATTATTTAATTTCTAAAGATGTTCTTTGAAAATTAAATAATATCCTTTTCTTTTATTCACATTAAATACCAAATAATAACGCACCTTAGCAAGATGGAAAAAAATATTTATAAAACAGGTCATTCAAAGTTAACAATGGGAAGTAGTATCTTGAGAGTTACATATAACTTTTTAACCGAAAATTAAATTTTATATGGTGAAAAAAGAAAAGAACTGGTGGCCTTCGGAAATTATGATAATTAATCATGTTACATGTTTACGACAAGTATCCAATGCTACAGTAGATGTCTTGATTGGGAAGAAAATACAAACTAAATGCATAAATTAGGCATAAAATTAGCTTTGCTTGGCTTCTCTTCTTCTAAATTCAATGTTTCTACCTCAAATTATATATACACACCGGATCTTAACTCTTAAGGGTTTTAGACTTGTATGCATGGGAACAGATTAATCTAGGATAAAGCTATTGAGCAACAAAATGGACTATCATAGCTCAAATATACCTTCGTTAGAGTGTTTATATATAAAAAAAAACACTTAAAAAATAGAAAGTTTTATACTGAAAGTTAATCAATCTTTTTATACATAGTAATTTTATTAATTTTACTAATTAATTATTTTAAAAGTCATGTAAATGGAAAATTATAATTAACCGTATCAATTAATATATCTACTCATTCCATCCGATTTTGATAGAACAGATATGATGAATAGAAGACGAGTTTGAGTTCGGACTTTTTCAGTTTAAAAATTAGGAACATAAATAAATTGGGTATGTTGGTCTCTGTCCCACTTCGGTCTGGCTCAATGATACTCTCGACTGTGATACAACCATTAATCACCAAACCAAATAATACCAAATTATCGATGTTTATGGTTTGAATGTCTAGAAACCTAGGTGTATCGTATATATAAAATCATTCGCATAGCATTTCAGGTGCATTATTAACATGATGGATTTTCATATTATTGCCATTGAAAACAAGAATTAATGATATTATATATCCAATCACAAGTGTTAAAAAAATACCTCCATTGAGCCAAAGGAGAAGAGGCAATGTTTCTTTAGAACGTGGAGCTTCCACAAAGTAATAATAGAAGGCACGCCCTGCCAATTTATCCACTGTGACATACCCTCCATATTGAGAGAACTTAACATGTGGTTGCCCTGGCAATTTCTTGATTTTGTCTTTATCTTTTAGACCCAATTGGGAATCAATCTTAACATGATGCACAATATGATCATTGGTATCAAAGTGACTACTCCTATCATTGACTTCGGAATTTGCTTTGAATAACTTGGACTTTTGAAACTTGTGAAGAACTTGACGTTGCTTCTTGACCCCATGAATTTCAGCAACAAATGAAAAAAGAATAAGAAGGGATAGAAGAAACCAACAACTGGTTTTGCTCATTTTGTTTGTTTTGTTTCTCTATAGAGATAAAACCCAAAGGAATTATGCACACAAAGATCGGAGGATGATGGAAATTTAAAGAAATGATAAATTGTTACCATGCGTTACAATGGAATCCTAAAAAAAAATAAAATAAAAAGGAAAACAATGAAATACTAAAAAACAAACAACAAAGGAAACAATGGAAGACACAAATTAATTATTGTTCCATATAAATTAAAAATAAATATTCTAAACAGGGATGAGGTGGGATGGGGCAGATTTGTCATTTTCATCCTTATCTCCAACAAGTTCGGGGCAAGGGTAGGGTCGATTTTAAAAGAGGTGAGTATAAAATTTTAATTCCCATCCCGCAGAGTATTCTTAGGTTCAGATATATCCAGGTTTCCCATTATATTATTTTTATAATTTAAATTTAAATTACTTATAATTTATTAAATAAATGAAATAAATTATAAGTTAAGTTATTATATTTAACTAATTAAATAAATTATATGTCAAGTTATTAATTATATTTTAGTTTTAATGACCTATAGATGTGTGAATTTGTACATTGACATAATGTGATATTAAAATTATATGAATAAAATTTTATTTAAGATAGAAATCGGGCAGAGACAGGTATGAGGTACGGGTGAGAACCAACCATGCGGGTTTTCTCTGTCAAAATCGGGAACGGGGCAGTTTCAGCGGGACGGACATGATTATCATTTCCAATTCTAAATAATATTTTAAAATACTAATATGTATTTGAATTCAATTTAAAAAATATATACTCACTTTCTCAAATTAAATAAATATATTATTCTAACAACCATGAGTTACAATGGAATCCTTAAAAAATGGAAAACAATGAAATCCTCATAAAAAAAACAAAAAAAGTAAAAACTATGAAAGGCACAAATTAATTATTGTTGATGAATTTTCCATACAAATTAAAAAAAAAAGTACTCTAAATAATATTATTTATTTGAATTCAATTTATAAAATATATCTCACTGTCTCAAATTAAATAAATATATTATTAAATGTTTCAAGGAAACAATATTGTTAAAAAGGGTAAACTGGAGTAAGTGTATTAATATAAAAACTAAAAATTAATTGATATAAATTTTTTAATGACGTGAACTACGATAACTTTTAAGATTTGTTACAAATTTTAATTATAAAAATTTAATAGATATTTTATAACTAATTAATAACCATGTATTAGCTACGAATCTATTTTCATAGTTTATTTTTCATATTACTACAAATCAACTATAGAATAATTATAATTTTTAAAGAATTAGCTTCAAATTAATTAGGATTATTTTTTCTAGTTAATTAGCTAGTGATTTTTTTGAAAAAAAAAAAAACTAGTGATTTTATGTTACCAATATTGTAGCATTTTATATCTAAATATTGTAGTTAACTCTTTTTTCTCAAAATTAACTATAAATTAGCTACTAACTTTTTTATAGTTAATTTGAAATTTTTTTACCGTGTTAGAACAGAGAAAAAAAATCATTAAAAACAAATTCATGAATGGGTTTAGATACATATATCAAATTCAAAATACCTTTCAAATACGCGTACCAACCATACAAATATTAGAACCTATCCACATATGGTACTTCATAAATACAAGATTCAGTCATAAATCATAATTATTTTATACCTAAAATATATCCATGTGGAAAATGCTAGATGTGAGTTGTGTGACATGGAAGCAGAGTCAGGTAATCATTTATTTTATAATTTGCATAATGACTGAGAAAATTTGGGTTGAGCTATGTGTCTAGTGAGAGATATCAACGACTTTTCTTAACATCAGTCAAGGTCATGAATTACAATTCTTGGCTTTGGTCGGCAGTAACAATGAATTATAGAAAGTCTGCTCTTTTGTGTGATTTGTGACAATATGACCTATTTAGAAGACTCGCAATGGTTCAGTTTTTAATTATACTCAACCGATCATTGAGAATATATATAGTGCTTGCAGCTTAATTGAGTTATTGGGAATGAAGTAGGATAGCAAAATTAACAACACATAGTTTTTCAAAGTGGGTGATGAATGTGTCCTATTGTGTGTAAGGAGTTGAAAGGTTCAGTCGTCAATTATCTGTGTATGGTTAGTTAAGTTTTTTGTCATTCTTGTATCTTTTCTTAGGTGGCATATCATGTGTTAGCCTATATCATACATTAATAAATTTCTGGCTTGTAAAAAAACCCTAAAATATATCATTAATAAATAAATCAAATAATAAATTAAACTTAAATATTTAAGAATATGAAATATATTATAATTAATTAGATACTAGAATGTATATGATACATATAAATAAATGTATTTAATGTGATTAATAAATGTATTATGAAGGAAATGCTTGTACCAACGAAATAACTTGTGTGAAGGAAATGCTTAGTTGTACAAAGGAAATAACTTGATCAGGAGGAGTGTTAGGGAAAATTGGAAAACCTAAAACTCTTCCAAGAGGTCATAACTTATTCTCTCATTTAGGGTGGTGACTCACTTTTTAGGTGAGTGATTCTTCTTATCTTAAAAAAGTTTGGTTTATAAACTTAACATCTTAATCTTACTTAAGAAAATAAATATCTAATTTACAAATAATATCTTTAAAATTTAAACAAATCATATAGATAAAAATTATCTATCCTAAACATTATTTTGGAGATTTGAAATTAAAATAATTTGAATTGTTTTCCATCAATTCCTTCCTCAATTAAAATTTTTAATTTTAAGTTCAATCATGATAGATGTTTGCAACAATATTTTTCGTTGCAAGTTTGGGTATATGTTTTCTCCGATACTTTTCGTGATACCTCTGTTTGAATATGTTGTTTGACTTTAATCATCATTGTTTTCATTAGACTTTCTTTAATAATCTTGATTTGCTGTGATTATTAGTTCGCAAGATCAATAAGCTCTAATGTCAATTGTACGTTGGGATAAAAACACAAAACCAACAAATTTTTCTTTATTAATCATGATATGAAAAACACCTAAACAATAAAAATTAAAAACCAACTCCTAAGCAAAAAAAAAAATAACAATGTTATTTTGTTCATATGATTCATACCTCATGTCTATATTCATGATACTTTTTCAAACAACTAGAAAACCTACAAAATCCTCCCCTAGCTTTTTATTAATGTAGTTCACACCTCATTTCTATATATACGACAAGTTTTTTAAACAATTAAAAAATCTTTAAACATTCTCTGTACATCATAACCTCTCTTCTTATTTAGGTGGTGACTCCTATTGAATCTAAACCCTAGTGGTTATGAAAATGACAAATATAAGAAAATCATTAACGGTTGATGAAAATCAATTATAACTTGCTATACCGCTAAATGTTTGTGTTGCTTAAAGATTAGTAGATTCAAGAACAGTTGAGGGAGGCAATTGAAGCAAGTTCAGAAAATAAATGCATATTCACATAAGAACATGATGCCTTGAACAATACATATCAAAACTTCAAAGGGACTCACAGAAGATCTAGTCACAAAAATCTGAATATATTTGAATTCACATAAACTTAGAAAACATGTGAAGATCTTTAGAAGAATAAGGCTCGATTAGAAGTACGTGACATAAAAGAAAAATTAAGGAATTAAGGAGATATTCAACAAAAAAGTGTAAAAAGGTTAGTTCTGTACAAGTGAGCTGTGATCTATGCATGAAGTAACGTAGATAAAACGTTATATTGATTGTAAAAGGTTGTTTCACTCCTATTCCAGACCTAGGTTTAGTTGCTGTGAAATAGGAGGATGTTGTTTAGCACAGGGAAGTGTTGTCATGTATTAGCAAAGAGGGAACTATACAGTGGTTTCAACAACCAAGAGGGTCGTGGTGTGTATTTTCGAGCTGGTTGTAGCTAGTGTATTTCTCCACTAGCATTGCTAGTGTACTTAGTGAAATCTCACCAAGTTAGGTGAGGATTGGATGTAGTCTTATGATTGGGTGAATCAGTATAAATTGTTTGTATTTGTTATCTCTCCTTACTCTCCTCATTATAGCTTTTTAAGTAGACTTATTATTCATATTTTTTGAAATAATTTTATTAACAAATATTTAAATGGATATCATCATATCACTTTTAAAAATATAATCTAATCTTACTCAAAATCATAACTGAATATTATCTTGAATAGAAGTTATGATCATATTCTCCTAACTTCATAATAGTTATTCAGAAATGCCTTTTGATTATTAGTTTTTGGGACAATTAGACAACCTACAAATCCTCTACATGTCATAACCCTTTTTCTCACTTAGGGTGATGACTTCCTCTTTAGGCTGAATGATTATTCATATATCAGAAACCCTATTTACAAGTGGGAAAACTAGTTTGGATGCTATGTTAAGTTCACAAAAAAATTTATGAATAAGGCTGGTTTGAGATTTTAAATTCAAAGGTTAAGAAAAATTTAACCAAGTTTTTCTCTTACAATAGAAACCCCAAGTCACACCTTGTTACATGTTATCATTGTTTACATAAAGGCCACAAAATAAATGCATGCAAAATTAGAAAATTTGGTGTACCTTCTGGTCAATATAAATGGATTGTGAAAGTGAAGAATGTTGTTATAACCCCATAGGACCCAAAATAGTTTGGGTACCTCAATCCACTCATTAATTGTGTTTTGTATGTGTGCCGAACAACCAAAGCTGAAAAATGGTATCTTAATAGTGGCTACTCAAGACACATGATCAAAGACAAAACAAAGTTTGTCTTATTCAAAGCAAAGAGTGGAGGTTATGACTCATATGGTGACAACAACAAAGGAAAAATACTTGGAGCAGGAAAAATTGGTAATCTTAACTTTATTTGCATTGAGGATGTTTTATATGTAGAAGGTCTTAAGCATAACCTACTAAGTATTAGTCATTTACGTGACAAAGGCTGTGATATCTCTTTTTCTTCTAATCAATACTTGTTACATGATTTGAAAAATAACACCAAGCTGATTGGAAAAGGAATAGATAACATCTACATGTTAGATCTAGACAAAGCATCCATGGATAAATCTATTTGTTTAATCTTGAAAAAAGATTATTCATGGCTTTGACATTGGAGACTTGCACATATTAGCATGAAACTTTTGAACAATATCTCGGCCAAAGATCTTGTAATTGTCTACCAAAATTAAGGTTTAAGAAGGATAAGTTTTGTGACGTTTATCAAAGGCAAATAAATCAAATCTTCTTTCAAATCCAAAGGAGTTGTTTCAACATCAAAACCTTTGGAGCATTTACACATAGATTTATTTGGTCCTTTAAGAATCATGAGTCTAGGAGGAAATTACTATGCACTTGACATTGTAGATGATTTCTCAAGATTTACATGGACACTCTTTCTATCTCACAAAAATAATGTTTTTAAGTCTTTTAAGAAATTAGCCAAGATAATTCAGAATGAAAAGGATTTAAAAATAAAATCTTTTAGAAGTAATCATGGAGGTGAGTTCCAAAATGAGTTCTTTAAAATTTTTTGTGAAGAAAATGGAATTTCTCATAACTTTTCAGCACCTAGAACTACACAGCAAAATGGGGTTGTAGAGCGCAAAAATAGGTCTCTTGAGGAACTAGCTAGGACCATGCTAAATGATCCAAATTCCCCCAACTATTTTTGGGTTGACGTAGTTAGTATGACTTGTTATGTTCTAAGTAGAGTACTTATTAGACCATAACTGAAAGTTACTCCATATGAACTCTATAAAGGAAGAAATCCTTATGTACCACATTTAAGAGTATTAGGTTCCAAATGTTTTGTTTTAAACAATGGAAAAAAGAATCTTGGAAAAGTTGATTCTAAGCCTCATCAAGCAATATTTTTGGGTTATTCATTAAATAGCAAGGCATATAAAGCGTTTAACAGAATAACTTTAATTGTTGAAGAATCAATTCATGTTTCTTTTTATGAACTAACCGACTATGAAAATGCCACTCATAAGTCAAAAGAAATTTTAGATGATGATGCATGCTCTAATGATAAAGTTGAGCTATACAAAGATGATAGTGAACATGACGTGGAAGAAACTCTTGAAAGCACAAAGCCACAGTCAAATTTAGACTTACCTAAGCAATGGAGAACAAGAGAGGGACTCTCCTTGGACAACATAATCAGTGATATAAATAAGAGAGTTTCTACTTTAGTTCTTTAATAAACTTTTGCAACTATATGTTTTTTGTTTCAGAAGTGGAACCTAAAACAATAGAAGATGCCCTACTTGATGAGCACTGGGTTATGGTAATGCAAGATGAACTACATCAATTCTGAAGGAATGATGTGTGGGATCTTGTCCCAAAAGCCAAAGGTCAACAAGTAATAGGCACTAAGTGGGTTTTTAGAAACAAATTGGATGAAAATGGTTTTATTACTAAAAATAAGCTCGTTTAGTTGCTAAAGGGTATAGCCAAGAATAAGGAATTGATTTTTATGACACTTATGCCCCGGTTGCAAGGCTTGAGGCTATAAGACTTCTTCCAACTTTTGATTCTATTATGAATTTTAAGCTTTACCAAATGGATGTTAAAAGTGTTTTTTTAAATGGTTTTATTAAGGATAATGTTTATGTTTCTCAACCCCCCGAGTTTGTGGATCATGAATTTCTTAATCATGTTTTTCAAACTAAATAAGACACTTTATGGACATAAGCAAGCCCCAAGGTCCTGGTATGAGTGTTTGTCAAATTTCCTTCTAAAGGAAAATTTCACTAGAGGCAAAGTTGACACTACACTTTTCATTAAGAATTATGAAAAAAGACATAGTACTAGTGCAAATTTATGTTGATGATATAATTTTCGGTGCTACAAATGATTTACTATGTAAAGAGTTTTTTGAGATCATGCTTGGTGAATTTAAGATGTCTATGATGGGTGAGCTGACCTATTTCTTAGGACTGTAGGTCAAGCAAACCAAAAGTGGAACTTTTGTTAGTTAAACTAAGTATTGTAATGAAGTACTAAAGAAGTTCGGCATGGATAACTCAAAGGAGTCATCCACCCCTATGTCCACATGATGTACCTTGGTCCTGGTGAAAAGGGTAAAAGTATTTGTGAGACAAAATTTAGAGGCATGATAGGCTTTTTATTAGATTTCAAGCTGAACCTAAAGAATCACACCTAGTAGCTGTGAAAAGGATAATGAAATATCTTAAAGGCACTTCAAAATTTAAACTTTGGTATCCAAAGGCTGCATCGCTCAGTTTAGTTGGATATTTAGACACGGATTATACCGAATGCAAGGTCCAAGAAGAGCACTAGTGGCACTTGCCATATACTTGGAAGTGCTTTAATATCCTGACATTTGAAAAAGCAAGCTTGTGTTACTCTTTCCACCGTCAAAGCTGAATACATAGCAGGAGGTAGCTGTTGTGCTCAGATTATTTGGCTAAAGCATTAATTGGAAGACTATGGTATAAATCTTAACCATGTCCCCTTAAAATGTGATAACACAAGTGCAATTAATCTTTCAAAAAATCTAATCATGCATTCTAGGACTAAACACATAGAAGTTAGACATCACTTTATAAGAGATCATGTTTTAAAGGGTGATTGTGAAATTGAATTTGTTGATAGAAATAATCAATTAGCTTATATTTTTACTAAACCATTAGTTAGAGACAAATTATTCACAATTTGGAATTAACTTGGAATTCTAGATGAGGCTTACTTATGCTAATGTTTGGTATTCCTTTATTTATTTGCCCATATGTGTTAGATCTCTGTAAAAATTGAAATGATTATGTTTGGATTGATGTTTTCATGATGGTTGTATGAATTAGGTCATGTAAATTGAGGTTGTTATACTTTAAAATGTATAAATATTGAAACTAGTATAAACATTGGTCATTTAATCTATTAAAAGCTAACTTTAATATATTAAATCGCAAGTTTCGAGCTTGGAAAATTC
Source organism: Psophocarpus tetragonolobus (assembly GCA_037954015.1). Lineage (NCBI taxonomy): Eukaryota > Viridiplantae > Streptophyta > Magnoliopsida > Fabales > Fabaceae > Psophocarpus > Psophocarpus tetragonolobus. Next base: position 70,628,326 of record CM075690.1, on the reverse strand, counting down.
TTAAGCCTCTGTGATAATCCACTAATTTTAATCTATTAAATCGATTATCCACTAACTTTAATCTATTAAATCGCAAGTTTCAAGCTTGGAAAAATCTAATCGATTAAAATTAGTGGATAACTGATTAAATTGCCATGTTTCAGAGTTCTGGATGCACAACTCTCTAGAATAGTCAATTAAATGAGGCTCTAATCGATTAAATATACCAGAAATCGCAAATAAGTGATTTTCTACATGATTTAATTGATTAAGCTAAGTTGGCAATCAATTAAAATAGCAAGCTTGCATCTGATCTTTGCAAATTCACGTGTTTTGAACCTTGGCGCCGTTTTTACATGCAATTATCGTTACCTTTCAACGTTGTACCCCTTCATACTCCCACTTTGAGTAATATTTGTCTTTTTATCTTCACACATTCACTCACTTATACACATACCACCTTCACTTTATTCTACACATAAACCCTAGCCCCTTTCAATCTCTTTGCTAAAAAATATTGCCTCTTCTACCTCTGGAAAATGCCTAGGCAAAGTGGCTACAAGGAATAGAGTAAGAGATCAACCTCCAAACATCATTGATGAGCCCATGACTGATGCCTATCTGTTGTTGTTTGAAGACCCATTTGAGCAAGAGAACTTCAACACTTTCTGGTCAGAATGAAAGTTGGTTGCCTACAAGTATTTGGAACTACAATGGTTCAGGGATGAAGGCTTCATGTTTCAAGAAACTTTGGTGAAGCACGGGTTGAAGCATTTCACTGAGATGCAAGGTAACTACTTCCCTGATCTTGAGAATGCCTTTTATTCTTTTGTGAAGTCAATGCGTGGAGAGCTTGTTGCTTATGTCAAGGGGACTACGATAACTTTGAATGAGGAAATCTGGACCTCTATTAATAAGTTTCCTAAGGAAGGTTATAGGTGGTGTCGATAATTTTAAGAAGGGATTCGCTTACAAAAACTTTTTAAGGAACTCACCAAGGACAAGAAACTTCAATTATTTTGGTGTTGGTAATATGAGAATGAATGATAGACTTCTAGTTTATGACATAGTTTAGATTCTTATAGCAAGGGGAAGCAATCATGCTCAATGCACAACTAATGACTTGATTGTTCTACGTGATATGAAGAATGTGAATCTGAAAATTGATTGGGTTGCACTAGTAGTGGAAAATATGTTGAAATCAAAAAGTCTTACTGATTACCATTTACCTTATGGCGTATTTCTATCTACAGTTTTTTAGCATTACAAAGTGGATTGGTTAAGGTGAGGAAAGACTCTATGACAGTTTACTGTTCAATGAAGACAAAATTCTTAAGGCACATGCATTTGAAGTTTGTGAATGACATGTGGGTATATCAAGATAATTTTGTGGACCTGGTTCAGAGAAAGAAATGATTTATCTCTAAGGCAGAAGCTCAAAATTTGGCTTTTGGAAATGCCATTGTTGAGATTAGGTCTCCATCTTTTGAGCCACCTCTAATTTCATCTGATCAAGTTACACACACTATTAACCCTAATGAGTCTGAAGAGATGAACAAGGATGAAGCTAGAGAAAGGCCACTCACTCCTTTTGAGAAGACTTTATTGGCTAAGATGGATAGGCTGTATGAATGGCATATAGCAAATCAAGAATTTCAGAGCCAATTTGTTCCGAAAATTCACGAGATGTTGGATGATATTGAAGCTATCCTTGAGCATCAATTTGGTGCACTTGAAGAAGAGGAAGAATATAAAGATAAGGATGATTTCTAGGATCTTCAGTTACCTTTTAGGCACTTAGGCTTGATGTGTGTGTGCTAGTTCAAATTCTGCTATGTTTTTATTATTTGGCTTGTTTTTTTTTTTTTTTGCTGCTATTGTTATCTTGTCATTTTGAAGCTTTTTAATATCTTTTTGTTCTATATGTTATGCAAATTCTCAAGTAATGATGTAGTTTGGTGATTAATGAATTTAATGTTGCAGAATTGTGTATTCAATATGCAATATCAATGAACATTCAACTTTTTATAAGGACTTGAGCATATTATTTCACATTTCTCATTCATTCATTAACTCGATTAAAAAATAAAGATTAAATCTGCAAAGTTTTATAATTTCACTTCTCGATTCTTTTTATCATGCCCAAAAGAGGTAAAGGGAAGGTTTTGTTTTATTTTTGTAGAAATTGATGAATTGATGGATCAAATTCTGATAATAGCTTACACACCTCATTGGATAAATTGATGGAGTTTTTGGTCGTCATAAAAAAGGGGGAGTTTGTTGAAGAACTCGAGAAAACAAAAAGAAGATCAATCTCATCTTGTAGAGTTATTTGTTTTGATGAAGAACACTAGTAATACCTAAGATGAATGTTATTATATTATGCTTGAATCATAACATGCATCATATAGATTTCGCTATTATCTCATATAAATCATACTTAATCTTTCTTAGATCCTTGATGAATCTTATTATGATTATATCATGTTGCATAAATGAGATTTGATACCTCTAAAAGTGTTTCAAATTAGTTAAATGTCATTGATGTAGCATTTGCACAAGGTTATTGATTCATGGGATGATTAAATAGATTGAGGAATGCAAAGCCACTATTTTAATCTATTAAATCAAACCATAATCAATTAATTTGCATCATTTAATTGATTAAGTGCTTATTCTAATCGATTAAATTGATCCTGCAAACTTAATCTTGGCTGAAGAACAATTTAATCGATTAAGCAACTTAAGATAATCAATTAAATTGATCTTGTTGGTTCTAGACTTGTGCAAAGAACAATTTAATCGATTAAGACTCGATTTAATCGATTAAACCAGAGGCAAAAAGTTTTTTCATATAAAACGAAGAAACTCATTTGAAGAAGAACGAACAACACTTTTCAAAGTTACTTTGAGATTGAAATATTGAGTTTCTAGAGAAAAGGAAAAAGCACAAAACCTCTGAAACAACAAGTCTCTAACAAAAATCAAAAGAGCTAGAGTTGATGGAGGAAGATCTCACCTTCTCATGCGCATAGAGATTAGGCCTTAGTCCTTATTTTCATTCATTTTTCCTTATATTTGCTTTGTATTTTTTTCTAAGTAGAGTGGCTTATGTTCATTTTCCTTGGTCTTGTATTTGGCCTTTATTTTCGTGCATTTAAGGTTTAGAAGGTGCACCCCTAGTCCTTTTGTGGAGTGTATTAGATAATTGGCCTTATTTAGTGGTCTTGGTGGGTTGTTTTATTAGTCACACCCCCTATTTTCTAATTAAAACCCAATTAGTTAGTGCATGAAGCAAGGAGGAGACAAGGTGGAGACCTTGTTCCATCCTTTGGGCCCTTAATTTGAATTGTTTCCACATGGCATCCTACATGAAAATTAGTTAGATCTAAAATCCCTGATTTTAGGAGCATGTCCTTAATAATTCAAATTTGATTTTCCCTCTATTCTTTCTTGGAATCTCACGGCCTAGCCCCCTTAGTTAGCTATATATAGAGCCTCCCACCCTCTTGTACATTTTACACTTGAGTTTATGAAATTTGAGAGCATTTGCTTCATTTTGAGTGTCCCTTTATTTCTCATCTTTGAGAGTATTCTTAGTGCTTTTATCAAGGGTTCCTTCCCTTGTGGCAAGCACCTCCACTTCTAGGCTTATCATTCAATTGTGGCGCCTCCACCTTTACTCCATTTCTCATCCACCAATCTGGTTCTCTTTGGCCTTTCAAGGAAATGATCTTGGGAAGCAAAGCATCTAAGGAAGGATGCATCATTTGGTGTTGAATTAGTAACTGTGACAATGGCATGGCTTCATATGATGATTTGTGGTTTGTTATTCTGATTATTTGATAGTTTGGATCTGTGATGCTATAATTAATGGTTCTGAGACAAACCTTTGTGAAATCTAAAACATAATTCTTTTTTTACTTTAATTCTTAGTTTGAATTTATCATTTTCATTTGATTACTATATGGCCAAACAAGTACATTTGCTCACAGATTCAAAATACAATAGATGAGATAATTTGAGAGTTTACATGATAAAAAAAAAGTAAAATAGCTCAATGATAGAAAGAGTAAAGCAAGTTGACAACAAAACACTCCTACCTTATGCAAATCATCTTATGCCTTAATCCTTTTAAATTATTCTTCTTACATGTGTTTTCAGGTTCTTTTCCTTGGGGCCTTCTTCTTCAGCTTCATCTGTCTTTGTTCCCTTCTCTTTTTTTTTCACTCTGTCAATCTTTTGAATTGCTTAAGTTTCTTTGTGGATTTCATTTTTTATTCTCTCCTTTTACTCTCTTTTTTCACTCCATTATCTTATCTCATTTTTTTTCTGATTGGTCTTGTTTTCTTGAATTTATAGACAAACTTTTGTTTGCTTCACTTTTAAGAAAGGTTGTAGAAATAAAAAATAATCCTAGATTAGGTTCATCCTTGAATAGAGCAGGTTGGAAAAGTGGCACAGTGAATGGTTGATGGAAGAGTGGCTTTAGGCTAGAACATAGCACATGTATAGAAAAATTGCACTAAAAAGCAGCTCAGATAAAGCAGAGCAAGTTGAATTGAGAGATTGAATTTGGACTTACAGACTGTGGACAAGCAGACAAGAACAAAGAAAATTTTTCTTTTCCTTTTCTTTATTTTCAAAAGCTATTTTTTCTTCTGTTAGTTGAATGTTTTTTTTCTTTTTTGTTGGATTTAATTTAGATTCAAGTAGTATGCCAAAGTCAATTGATTTTTTTCATTTTTTGCATAATTTCTATTTACAACCTCCAATATGATAAATACGCTCCTCTAATGATCTGGGCTTAGAATTCACCTTATGTACCTTTCGTTTGCACTAAGTACACACCCATTTTACTTTAGGGTCCAAAGTGCATTTATTTTTAACCCTTTTAAGTACACTCTAAATTCTGCTAAATACCACCTTATCTGCATTTCGACTTACTAAATTTCTCATGAATTCTTAATGTTTTTGGTGTTTTTATTTTCTTTTTTTTATATTAAGAATTTGAAAAAAAAGTATTTATTTGAGACACAAAATAAATGTCCAAAAATACCAAAAATCTGGACAAAATTAGGTGACTACACCGAGGAAGATGAACATGGTGGAGGTGTTGGAGCTTCTTTTCTAGGGGACGTAGATGAAGCCCTTAGTTGTGAGTCTTTATGGTTTGCTAGTGTTTTGTTTATTTTGTGTGTTTTCCTATGTGGTGTTATAACTTGTGTTTATCTTATGCTTTTCAGCTATCATGGAGGGTTTTTATTTTAAGAAGTTTATGGGGGATGCTGCTAATCTTGAGGTGGAGAAAGAGTGTGCTAGGGAGGAAGAGTGATGCAATCCTTACTACCAAAGGTCCCATCACAAGGGTCATGGCTAGGAGGATTGAGAAGGACATGGCTAAGAAGGAGGATGGAAGACCTCAACTCCTCATGGAAGTCAAGATTATTAGGCCATAGTCCTTTTGTGCCTTTGTCTTTTAAATCATGGAGGCATATTTAGTTTGCTTTTTGGCCTTGCCTTTTGGCCATTTTTCTCTTTAGAAGGGAGGTGTAGCTAGTCTTTAATGTGGAGTGTGTGTATTAGGAGACCTTTTTTGGCCCTTGAGGACATGTGGTTTTTATCTCCACACCCTCTTGTTAGTTTTGAACCTCTCCTAGACACACATGAAGCACAGGGACATGTAAGACCCATTTATTCCCCCCAAATTGTGCCACTTTACCTTCTTTTTCCTAGTTGGCACATTCAAATTCAAATTTGAATTTAGAGGAGTCTACATGCACTCTCAAAATTCAAATTTGAATTTCAAGGAAACATAATCCACATTAGTAGGTCCTTGTTTGGATCTTTCTAGAATTAACTAAGTGTTAATTGACTCTAGCTCAATTAACACTTAATTAGTTCTCCCTAATCCCTGCTAATGTTGGATATCCAACCTCACACTCCGTAAGCCGACTAATTTCCTGTAAATAAGCACCTCCAGCCCTTGTAACATTTTTACACTTGATTGAATACACTTACCTTTTTATAAGCAATTTCTTGAATTTCTTGTTCTCCTTTTTGGAATTCTTCATGAATTTTATCAAGGGCTCCTTATCTTGTGGCACCTCCCCCTTATTGACCTCTCATCTTCTTCAAGGGACCTCCATAGAAGTTGATCAAGGGAGAAACATTTTCGAGGATGCATCATTTGGTATCTAGAGCCTAGCTTCTAGAGGTCTACTCCTTCTCCTTTTCTTGTTTTAAATTCATGTTCATCTTCTTCTACTCCATCTATTTCTTCATTTTTTTTTCAAATTCAATCCATGTTGTGCCTAACTTTCTTGATTGTCTAGTGTATTTTGTCTTGTTACTTGCATTTCTTGGATTCTATACATTTTCTCTCAAATCTTTTGGTTCAAATTGGCTTAACTTTTCATTGAACCAATTATTTATGTGTTAGGATCTTAATTCTACCTTACCTAATTTTTTGAATCAATTTTGGCTTGAATGATGCTCCTAAGAAACACCAAAGCGTGAATCCATACTTGTGCACTCAAGGAAGAGTAAAAAAAAACAAATTAAATACTCTAAAACACTACCTATGTCACTTTTAAATTTAGTGCACTAGAGTTACTTGTAGTATTCTCTCTAATTTCATTTTAGTAGAAATTTTATGTGCCTTTGTTTTGGTCCTTAGCTTGAGCAAATAGTACCTCCTTGTCACTCTTAAAATTTTCAATTCAAAAAAGTAATTAGATACATCTAAAAGTATAAAAAAAATCAAATCAATCAAAATTCAAAGAAAAAAAAAAAAGAAACAAAAGTGAAAAAGTACTAAAAAGTAAATAGTAAAATTAGGTGTACCTAATAGCAAACAAAATTAATTGCAAAAAAGTACAAATATGGTTGAATTTTTCTTGAACCTAGGCCTTAAGCTCATAGCCATATCTTATCTTTTTAGTGCAATCTTTGAAAATATTTTGTGCCATTTTATTTTTCAGTCCCTAATCTACTCTAGTACCTATCTAAACTTCTTAGTGTGCTTACCTTCTTCTACATCTTAATTATATTTTTGACTTTTATTCTACTATTTCTAAGTTTTATTCATACTACTCTTTCATTTGGATATTTCCTTTTTTTGTTGAGCTTTTTTTGCTTGTACTTTTGTATCCTTGTTTTTTCTTGGTGTGGTGCCACTCTTGTTGTAGAAAAACTTGGACAAGAAGCCTACTACAAGGGTAGTATTCTAGGAGGTTTTGACCAAGCCAAAGAACTTGATCAAAGGAGGAAGCAAGGCACTGAGTGAAACACTTGGAGGAAGACTTTTATTTTTCTTATTTTGCTTTCATAAGTTGTATAAATGGCCTTTCATAAGTTGTATAAACAAGTTTGTGTGTAATAGCTATAGATTCTCGTTTTTAGGTGTGAAGAGGAAGTGGTACACTTCTTCACACCTTAGGAGCATGCTTTAGGTCCCTAACCTTTAACATTTTGTCTTTATTTTTCTTTGCCTAAACGCTTAGTGAGATTAGAGTTCCAAAGATTCATTGTCTCATAGGTGAGGAAACACAAAAAGAGAGGAGTGTGTGCTTGCTATATCTCGGCCTAACTTTAGTTTTTAAACCATCCTTGTACATGGCTCCTAAATCACACACAAGTAGTAACAAGGGTGTGAACCAAGGGGGTTCTCCCAAGGTGAACTCTCTTGATAGGTTTGTTAATGAGTTTAGAGACTGAAGGGCGGAGAAGAGTAATTTGGGAAAAGAAATAGAGGCTAGAGAAGAAATAAGAATAGAAGAAAAAGAGAGAGGGAAGAAAAAGAAGAAAAAATAATATAAAAGAAAGAGAGCGAGAAAAGAGAGAGAAAAGAAAGAAGAAGAGACAAGAAAGATAGAGAGAATAGAAAGAAAAAAAGAAGAAAGAAAAAGAAGAGAGGGAGAGAAGAGAGAAAGAGGAAAAGAGGAAAGGAAAGGGTTATAGGTCCCCCTCTATTTTTTATAGTATGAGTGAGAGTGAATATTATAAGGGGCGACCTAGGGTGACGAACAACAACATAACTCATAACATGCATGAACATATGCCCCCTCCTAGGGAGCAAAAAGTTGACCTCCCCCCTTTCCAAGGAAGGGAAGATATGGAAGCCTATCTTGATTGGGAAGTTAAGGTAGAACAATTGTTTAAGTGCTTCAATGCAAGAGAGGATAGGAAAGTCTCCTTGGAAACCCTTAGTTTCCAAGGGCATGCCATGCATTGGTGGACTAGTATAGTCGATGAAAGGATTAGAACACATACTCCATCTATTGAATATTATAATGACTTGAAAGGTGCTATAAGAAGAAGATGTATCCCTTTTTATTATGAGAGAGAACTTTTGGACAAACTCCAAAGGCTTCGGTAATACAACCTAAGTGTTGAGGAGTATAGGAAAAGCATGAAACTCCTCATAATGAGAACGAGAATCATTAAAGAGCATAGTGCTACAATTGCTAGGTTTCTATGTGGTTTAAGTTCAAACATAAGAGACAAAGCTAAGCTTTTACCATACAGGGACCTAGATGCCTTGGTCTAACTTTGTATAAATGTTGAGAATAAATTAAAAATAAAAAGTTCAAAGAAACAAAATCCAACCTATACAAAGAGGGATTAAATCAAGGGAAGTTCTTCTAAGAGCTTCCCTAAGAGGAGCAACCCAAAGCATAAAAAAACATAGGCCATCACATAATAAAGAACAACCCCCTACTGCTAGTTCTACTTCTAATTAAATTCTTTAAATGTCTTAGGAGAGGCTAAATTTCTTCTCAATGCCTCACTAGAAAGACCATGATCATGAGGGGTCAAGACATCTGTAGCAGTGAGGATAGCTCACCTTACTCCTTTAGTGAGAGTGACGAAGAAGGGGGTCATGCATCAAATCATGACATGGATGAGCTTTATGCTTGTGAGGGGGATCTCCTCATGGTAAGAAGGCTTCTTGGAAGCCAACCTTTTGAGCTAGACTAATCCCAAAGAGAGAACATCTTTCACACAAGATGTAAAGTTTTAAACAAAGTATGTTATCTCATTGTGGACAATGATTCTTGTTGTAATTTTTGCAGCTCAAGGTTGGTTGAAAAGCTAGCCTTACAACTAACTCCCCATCCTAAGCCATATAAGCTTCAATGGCTTAATGAAAAAGAAGAGATGGTTGTTAACAACAAGTGAAGGTACCAATTTCCATTGGAACATATGAAGATGAAATCATATGTGATGTGGTTCCAATTGAAGCTGGTCATATCCTATTAGGGAGACCATGGCAAGCCATCTATCATGGTCTCTCTAATGAGATTATCCTCACCCATAAGGATAGGAAGTTCAAGTTGCATCCTCTTACACCCTCTAAGGTGGTAGAGGATCCGCTCATCATGAAATATAAAAAGGATAAGAAAAAAAAGAACAAAAAAAAAAGCTCACTCCTAGAGCTTAAAAGGGGTAAGGAGGAAGAGTTGGAAGGTACAAAAAAATATAGAAAATGCTTTCTTGCTTAACAAACCTTTCTATCCCTGTTTTTGCAAAGGGGCAGCATCTTGCACTGCCACATGTCTTGAGATTGAGTTTCTACCACAAAGGGTTCAAACTCTTTTAAAATAATTTGATGACCTAGTTCGTACAAAGGTTCCTAAGGTTCTACCGCCTCTAAGGGGAATAGAGCATTAAATAGATCTCATTCCTAGTGTTAGCTACCCAATAGGCCTGCATATAGGCCTACATATAGGACTAACCTCTTTTAAAAGAATTTGATGACCTAGTTCGTACAAAGGTTCCTAAGGTTCTACCGCCTCTAAGGGGAATAGAGCATTAAATAGATCTCATTCCTAGTGTTAGCTACCCAATAGGCCTGCATATAGGACTAACCCCTTTGAGACCAAAGAAATTGAGTCTCAAGTTCAAGATCTGTTGGAGAAGGGTTGGGTTCAGAAGAGTCTCAACTTTTGTATTGTGTTAGTCTTGTTGGTGCCCAACAAGGATAGCAAATGGAGGATGTGTGTTAATTGTAGAACAATCAACAACAATACCATTAAGTATAAGCACCTAATCCCTAGGCTTGATGACATGTTGGGTGAGTTACTTGGGGCTAAGATCTTTTCAAAGATTGATCTTAGAAGTGGTTACCATCCGATAAGAATTAAAAAGGATGATGAATGGAAAACCCCTTTTTAAGACCAAGTTGGGCCTTTATGAATGGTTAGTGATGCCTTTGGGCTCACTAATGCCCCTAGTACCTTCATGCACTTAATGAATCATGTCCTTGGGGATTGTCTTGGTAAGTTTTTTGTTGTCTAATTTGATGGTATCCTTGTATATAGTAAATGCCTAGATGATTAGGACATCTAAAGCATTGCATTCTTAGGTCAAACCACATCTTTGCAAACATGGAAAAAATGCACCTTTTATGTGGAGAGTGTGGTCTTTTTAGGATATGTGGTTAGTGCACAAGGGGTCCATGTGGACCCTGAGAAAAGCAAAACCATCCAAGAATGGTCCACCCCTACAAGTGTGACTGAAATAAAGAGCTTTCATGGTTTGGCAAGTTTTTATAGGTGCTTTGTGCCTAATTTTTCCACACTTGCTGCACCACTCAATGAGTTAGTGAAGAAGGATATCTTATTCCTTTGGGGTAAGAAGCATGGAAAAACCTTTCAGCTTATCAAAGATAAACTCACTCATGCACCAGTTCTAGCTCTCTCTAACTTTTCTAAAACTTTTGATCTAGAATGTCATGTATCAGGGGTAGGTGTAGGAGCTATTTTGTTGAAGGGTGGGCACCCCATTGCATATTTTAGTGAAAAGCTTCATGGTACTGCGTTTAACTAGCCCACCTATGATAATGAGTTTTTATCTTTGATAAGAGCCCTCTATACTTGGCAACATTATCTTGTTTCCAAGGAGTTTGTTATTCACAATGACCATGAGTCACTTAAATATCCGAAAGGGCAAGGTAAGTTAAACAAAATGCATGCTAAATGGGTGGAATTTCTTGAAACATTCCCTATTTCATTAAATAGAAAATAGGAAAAGCCAATGTGGTAGTTGATACCTTATCTACAAGTCACACTCTCTTAATCACTCTAAGCACTCAAATTTTAGGATTTGATGATATTAGGGACATGTATCCCTCTGACAATGACGTCCCATTTTTGTTGCCTCAACTTCCAAAGCCCATGATGCTTATTATCTAACTAAGGGGTATTTGTTCAAAGATGGAAACCTTTGCATACCCCAAGGATCCATGAGAAAATTGCTAACAAAATAGAGTCAAGAAAGTGGGCTCATGGGGCATTTTGGAATTAATAGAACCCTTTTGGTTTTGAAAGAAAAATTCTTTTAGCCCTATATGAAAAAATCCTTTGCCTGCTCTCTCTACACCTTGGATGGATATCAGTACAAACTTTGTCCTTGGTATTCCTAGAACCCAACGAGGTGTAAACTTTATCTTTGTGGTTATGGATCATTTTAGCAAAATGACCCATTTTATTCCATGCCACAAGGTAGATGATGTAAGTCACATCACAAGACTTTTCTTTAAAGAGGTTTCCAGATTGCATGGGATACCCTCTACTATTGTGTCTAATAGAGATACAAAGTTCCTTAGCCTCTTTTGGAAAACTTGGGCTAGGCTAGGAACTGAGCTACTCTTTTCTACCACCTGCCATCCTCAGCCTGATGGGCAAACTAAGGTGGTGATCTTTATCCACAATATTAAGGGAACTTCTTAAGGGCAACATAAGTCTTGGGATGAGTACCTTCCCCACATTGAGTTTGCATATAATAGGTGGTTCATAAGACCACCAAGCATTCCCCTTTTGAGGTTATGTATGGGTTTAATCCTCTTACTCCTTTAGAGCTCTTACCTAATGCAATATTGCATTGCCCTCCCTAGTATCTTGATTCAAGAGGTTCCAATGGTGTAAGAAGATGAAGATGAATAGGAAGAAGATAATGATGCAGGCACCACTCTAGGTAGAGATAATCCTAGTTTGTAGAAGTTTGCCACAAGAAAAGGAACCCTTAATAAAAGCCATAGAAACACTCTTAAAAGATAAACAGAAAAAGACTCATAAAATACTAATTTCATAAAATTATCAAAAGTCATGTACAAGAGTGACCTACCATAAAGGTCAGACTAACAGAACCTACCATAGAAGCCAAGTTGCCATCCAGTGCCAAGATACATACTCAGTACTCCATTCAAAAGAAACATTCCCACTATAAAGGTCAAACTAACCGGACCTACCATAGAAGTTGAGTTGGAATCCAGTGCTAAGATACCTAACACAACACTCCACTCATAAGAAGCATTCCCACTACTATAGGTGGTTCATAGGACCACCAAGCATTCTCCTTTTGAAGTTATGTATGGGTTTAATCCTCTTACTCCTTTAGACCTTTTACCTGATGTAATCTTGGATTGCCCTCCTTAGGATCTTGCTTCAAGAGGTTCCAATGATGAAAGAAGATGAAGATGAATAAGAAAAATATGGTGATAGAGGCACCACTCTAGGTAGAGATAATCGTAGTTTGTAGAAGCTTGTCACAAGGGAAGGAACCCTTAATAAAAGCCATAGAAACACTCTCAAAATATAAAGAGAAGAAGACTCACAAGTCTCTCACAAAATACTAATTTCACAAAATGATCAAAAGTCCTTTACAAGATTGAGTGAGGAGTTATTTATAGAGGGGAGGGGGAGTGTTGGACGTCCAACATAGCTAATGGAAGGAAAACCAAAAGATCCAAACAAGTCCCTAAAAATATTGATATAGGTTTCCTCTAAATCTAAATTTGAATTTTGGAGGGAAGTGACATGGCATTTCTAAAATTCAAATTCAACTAAGAAGCAACAAGAAAAGCCATGTAGGAGAGAGAGAGTGATGTTCCACCACTTATGAGGGAGCAAAAGGGCCACATGTCTCTTACATTATTCATGTGTTGGTTAGAAGAGTTTTAGAAGTAATTAGGGGTGTGGAAAGGAGAAACCACATGTCCAAATCCTCATATACCAAGTCCAACTAATTAATACACTCCACTAAAGGGACTAATCACACCTCTTAAAAAAAAGTCGATAGGCCAAAATACAAGGCCTAAAAATGACTAAAATACACCCATTTAAATTACTACACAACTACACTATTTATTTACACAATTTTGAGACTATGACCCTAAAGTCTTCATGAAGCTCCTTCCTATCCATGACCTCTCTCTAATGCTCCTAACCAAGGGTCCTTAATAGGGAGGATTGCATCATTACCTTTGCTTACTTTTCATTTCTTTCATCAGGATGGAGAGTTAAGAGTTGAATTTATAAAGAAACTACATGAGACGGTTAAATCTAACATACAACATCAGTCAAAATTGTATGCTTCTTCTACCAATAGAGGAAGAAATGAATTAATCTTCAATAAAGGGGATTGTGTTTGGCTTTATCTGAGAAATGATCATGTTCCTTCTAAAAGGGAGTTAAAACTAAGCCTTAGAGGAAATGGTCCCTTCTAAGTCCTAGAGAGGATAAACAATAATGCATATAGGTCCAAAGGACTATAAAGTCAACACCACTTTTAATGTTAGTGATTTATCTCCTTTTGCAAGTGCTGAAGAAGAAGAAGACCTTGTTGATTTAAGGTCAAATCCTTCCCAAATGGGAGGGGATGATGCAATCCTTCCTACCAAAGGCCTCATCACAAGGGTCATGACTAGGAGGATTGAGGAGGACATGACTAGGAAGGAAGATGGAAGACCCAACTCCTCATAGAAGTCAAGATTATTAGGCCATAGTCTTTTCTTAGTGCTTATATTTGTGCCTTTGTCTTTTATATCATAGAGGTGTATTTAGTTTTCTTTTTGGCCTTGTATTTTGGCCATTTCTCTTTTTTTATTATAAAATAGGTGTAACTAGTCTTTTAATGTGGAGTGTGTGTATTAGGAGGCCTTTTTTGGCCCATTGAGGACATTTAGTTTTCATCTCCACACCTCTCTTATTAGTTTTGAACCCCTCCTAAACATACATGAAACATGGAGACATGTGGGTCCATTTGTTCCCCCCAAATGGCACCACTTTGCCTTCTCTTTCCTAGTTGACACATTCAAATTCAAGTTTGCATTTGGAGGGTTTAGGGTTTAGCATTGGCTTAACATTGGCTAACTAGGCCAATTGGACGACCCTAGTGTTTTCTTCTCGGGCAATATGCCGAACTTCGAATTCAATGAATTGTTCCCTAACTGCTTAACTAGATGACAGTACTACAAGAGGTAGCTTCCTTGACCTGAAACGTGCCATTGATCTACTCTGCCATGACTTTAAATTTGAGACACTTAACATGTTCCATGTCCATGTCCTAGTCCAATTGCAAACTGATTACTAGGGCTTCATATTCAACTTGGTTATTCAATGATTTGAAGTTGAACCTTAGTACTTGATCCAACATTAGTTCCCTAGGTCCTTCCAGAATCACCCCGGTTCCATTACCCTGCCTATTTGATGATCCATCAACCCGGAGAGTCCACTAAGTTCCAATGAACCTTCCTCTGGGTCTCATTTATGCAATCAAATTAGCTAGGGCTTGTGCCTTCACTAGTATATATGGTTTATAACGTAGATCAAACTTCGATAGTTATATCACCCATCCAGTCATTCAACCGGATAGTTATAGCTTCTGTAGCATCTTTGTGATTGAATAGTTGATTCAGACAATGAACTGGTGCCTCTAAAAATATTGGCAGAGCCTTCTTGTTGTTGTAACAACTGCCAATGTCACTTTTTCAATGACTTGGTGCCGTTTTTTGGCGTCTTCTAGAGTTTTGCTAATGAAGTATACTAGGACATCCTTACTTCCTTTGAACTGAACTAAGACAACACTAAGGGTGTGATGTGTGATTGCTATGTATAGGATTAACCCAATGGTTGGGTCTGGCTTGGCTAGGATCAGTGGAGTAGACAATACTGCTACTTGAGCTTTTGAAAACAGAGTTCACACTTAGGAGTCTATGCAAAATGATTGACCTTTTTCAATGCTACGACATGGGTCTAGTGGCTTCGGCCAAGCAAGGTAAAAATCAGGCTAAAACTTCCAACCGATCCGTTAATCTCTACACCTCTTTAGTGTTTCTTAGGGCATGTCTAATATTTATCTAGGTTGGCTTCAATCCCCATATTGGTTAGCATGAACCCCAATGATTTCCTTCCTTCTGGATTCAGCTGCATATTGTATCATCGAATCAAGGCAAATACCTTTCTTAGATTCCTGGTATAGCTTTCTGGTATTTCAAATTTCACTGCCATATCATCTACCTACACCTTTAGGTATTTCCTGATTAGTAGACAGAAGATTTTCTCTATTAGCCTTAGATAAGTGGCTCCAACATTCTATAGTTTGAAAGGAATGACTAGATAACAAAAGTTAGCCTCATTGGTAATGAAGGTAGTTTTAGCTTAGTCGATCGAGTACATCTAGATTTGGTTGTACCCCGAGTATGCATCTAAAAAGCTCAATAATTGGCGTCTGACTGCACCATCTGCCAATGTGCCTATGTTCGAGAGGGGTTAAGTATCATTTGGATAAAATTTATTTAGATTTGTGAAGTCAGTGCACATTCTCCACTTGTCGTTTTCCTTTTTTACCATTATTATGTTAGCTAACTAGGTAAAGTATAGGATCTCCCTGATAAATTTGGCCTTGAGCAACTTTGTCGTTTCCTCTTGTATAACCTTGTTTCTATCTCCTCCTATCTATTTCTTCTTTTATGCCATTGGCCTGGCCTGTGGACTAACCATCAGGTTATGGTAGTGGAATCAAGGGTTTATCCCCAACATTTCAGCTGTAGACTAAGCGAAAAGGTCAGAGTTTTAGTTGACATATTCTACTATGGCTTGTCTTATGGCCTCCGGTAGATTGAAGCCTATGTTTGCGACCTACCCGGCTGTGCTCTGACTTGGAACGATTCGATAGGCACTATTGGGTCAGCATGATAGTCAATAGTCATGCTACGATCGAAATCTACCATATCCTTATTGGTCAGGTGCATCTAGATTTTGTTGTAACCCGAGTATGTGTCGTCTAAAAAACTCAGTAATTGGTGTCCAACTGCACCATCCACCAATGTGTTTATGTTCGGGAGGGAGTAAGCATCCTTAGGACAAGCGTTATTTAGAGATTGAAGTCAGTGCACATTCTCCACTTGTCGTTTTCCTTTTTACCATTGTAATGTTAGCTAACCAAGTACAAAATTGGATCTCCTTGATAAATCTAACCTTGAGCAGCTTCACCGTTTCCTCCTATATGACCTTGCTTCTGTGTGCTCCCATCCTTCTCTTTTTCTGTGCCATTGGCCCGACATGGGGACTGACCATCAGCTTATGATAGTGGAATCAAAGGTCTATCCTTAGCATATCAACTACAGACTAGGTGAAAAGGTCAGAGTTTTGGTATGGCCTTCGATAGATTGGGGCCTATATTTATGACCTGCCTGGGTTGTGCTCTGACTTGGAGTGGTTCAGTGGGCACTATCGGCTTGGCATGATGGTTAGTATTCATCCTGGGATCTAAATCTATCGTATTCAAAGGTTGTGCTCCCTCCATTGCCACCAGTTGACTCAGGGTCTCTGCTCTTCCACTACAAGGTCACCTTGAGGTTGGCCACGTAACACTCTCGAGTTGTCCGTTGGTCGGCGTGTATTGTGACAACTTTTCCTTTACCGTATGGGAACTTCATTGCTACATGGAGGGTCGACACAATGGCTTCCAACATGTTTAGAGAGGGTTGGTCTAATAGGAAGTTGTACAAGGTGTTAGCATCCATTATTATGTATTAGACCTTTATCACCTGTTTTCCTTCTCCTTCCAAACCAAACTTTGTGAATAAGTCGATGCACCCTTTAGTGCTCACTCTTTTTGTAGCAAACCTTACTAATAGTTCATCGTAGGGCATCAGTTCTCCCTCTAAGATTTTCCAGTTGCTTTAAAGTCTTCCAATACAAAATATCATAAGAGCTTCCTTGATCCACCAACATCTTCCAAAAAAATGCAGTTTGCAATCTCAACACTAATTACAATAGGGTCATCTGGCATCAAGTCAGTGGTTTTGAAGTCCTTATTAGTGAAAGTGATGGCTGACATGCGGGGGCTCCCACATTGGCAAACCATATTGACGGTTTAGACTTAGTAAAGGTGTCTCTTTCAGGCATAATATGTGTTTCCTCCACCTGCAAAGCCTTCCGAGATAGTATTAATGACTCTTTTTGTCCCTTTGTTTTGGATAGTTTCTGTTGGCCTTTCCCTGGAATAACTTTAGCTCTTTCCTCTTTCATTCCTGTTTCTATCATAATCTTTTCATCTCCTATACCAATCAGGGAATCTTCTATTGTCACCTCTGCGGTTAGGACTTCTTTCATCCCTCTACCCTTGGGAAGGTTTCAGATCTTCCCATATGTAATTTCTCAAGTGACCTGCTTTTATTAGGTTCTCGATCTTGTCGCTTAATGTCACAGACTCTTTCGTCGAGTGTTGTGATTCCTATGGTACCGACACTCCCTTGCTTTATCCACACCAGGAAGGGTGTGGGCCTTCTTAGGTTACGATATGAGCTCAACCGAGATGGTATGTTCCAACACTCTGGATCTGCTTGCATTGAGAGGAGTGTAATGACACATTTTGATCTGGAATTTTTTTCTTTGGGGGCTCTCATTCGCCCTTTAGGCCAGTTGGTGACGCCATCCTTTTTGCCTGCCCCGATGGTGTGGGCCCTAACTCAGGACTTTCCATATCTTCCATCTTCATATACGAGGTGACTCGTGCACACAGTTCTTCTACAGTGGCTACTTGGTCCAAACACAGGCTATCAAATAGCTTACCTGGCTGAAAGGCAACTATGAACATAAGGATAATAGTGTTATGAGCAAGACCTTTAATCTAAGTTATTGTTTTCTCATAACGATCCATGAAGTAACGTAGGGATTCGGTCTTTCCCTATTGAATCTAATGGTGTTAGTGGGGTTAGCTGCTGGGGACACTAAAGGGAGAATTTGTTCATAAATTGGGATAACAATTCCGCAAAAGAAGATATGGATCTTGCTAGGAGTTTGGCAAACCAGTCTAGGGCTTGACTAGCTAAGCAAGTGGGGAAAATTTTGCACAATATATCATCAAAGGTGGTGTAGAGTCAAGTGCGTAAGAAAAAAGGCATTGACAGTGGCTACTTGTTCCCATTTGCTGGGTATGGGGCTTTCCATGATTCCTGAGACAAAAAGATGGAGCTTCTCTTCCCCTTTAGGGATTCTGGTAGCTTGCGACTTTGTCTCTGTAGTGACCTTGGTAGACAGGGACTAGGAAGAGACTGTGTAGTATAAGCTGAAGGTGTAGGCCTAGGGGGTGGTGATGGCCAGATCAAGGGTGAATGCCTGGTTGAATGTGAAGGTCATGTCGACCCTCGATGTTGCGAGGTCACCTCATCCTCCCTTCCCATTTTCATGTTGTTGACTTCCTTGCGCAACCTCTCATTTTGTTCCTAAGCTTGACCATGTTCTGCTGCATTTGCTAGAAAGCTTCACGCTAGGACATGTCTCTCCATTTTCCTGGTCGTAGGGGATAGGATTCTTGTGTCGAGGGTCACACAAATCTCCGGCATTGTTCCTTATAGTCACCATTGTAGTATTCACTTAGTCTTCTATTTGAGGTTGAAGGGTATATCTTACTCGGCTCTAAAGTGGGTGCCATGCCAATTGTTCCTGTACGTGTTGGGTAGGTTGCTCTTTTGTTGCACTGACTCCCTATCTAGTCATTGACTCCAAGCCAGTACAGGTAGAATATTTGCAAAAACATTCTGATGCTCAAGTTAGAGGGGAGTTGACAAATGTATTAGAAAATACAATGTGTCAAGAGGAAAGTAATATGATAATTTAGTGATCAAACTTGTACATGTGCTCTATTATTTATAATATTTTTACTTTTTTGTGCTTGGGTCTTCCAAGGATGATTTGGGTCTATCTTTACCTAAAGAAATTAGGATTAAGAGACAATTATGGTTTATCTCCTATCTTATCGGGGACAATTTAGTCCTTTTAGCATAATAGGAATGCTTATTCTAAGTGGAGTACTAGGTTAGGTATCTTCGGACTAATCGGACCTACCATAAAAGCTAAGTCGACATCTAGTGCCGAAGATACCCGACTCAGTACTCCACTCAAAAGAAGCATTCCCACTATAAAGGCTAGACTAACCGGACCTACAATAGAAGTCGAGTTGGCATCCAGTGCCAAAGATACCTAACCCAGTACTCCACTCAAAAGAAGCATTCCCACTACTATATGTGGTTCATAGGACCATCAAGCATTCCCCTTTTAAGGTCATGTATGGGTTTAATCCTTTTACTCCTTTAGACCTCTTACCTGATGCAATCTTGCATTGCCTCCCTAAGATCTTGCTTCAAGAGGTTCCAATGGTGTAAGAAGATGAAGATGAATAGGAAGAAGATGGTGATAGAGGCACTACTCTAGGTAGAGATAATCCTAGTTTGTAAAAGCTTGTTATAAGGGAAGGAACCCTTAATGAAACCCATAACATAAACACATAGCATAGTGGTCCTATAAACCCTAAATTTAGGGACTTGTTTGGATCTTTTCCTTTTCCTTCCCTTAGCTATGTTGGACGTCCAACACTCCTCCTCCCCTCTATAAATAGCTCCTTACTCACTCTTGTAAGGGAATTTTGATCATTTTATGAAATTAGTATTTTGTGAGAGACTTGTGAGTTTTCTTCTCTTTATCTTTTGATAGTGTTTTTATGGCTTTTATTAAGCGTTCTTTCACTTGTGGCAAACTTCTGCAAACTAGGATTATCTCTATCTAAAGTGGTGCCTCCATCACCATCTTCTTCCTATTCATCTTTATCTTCTTACACCATTGGAACCTCTTGAAGCAAGATCATAGGGAGGGCAATCCAAGATTGTATTAGGTAAGAGGTCTAAAGGAGTAAGAGGATTAAACCTATACATAACCTCAAAAGGGTAATGATTGGTGTAACGTCGTTACAGTGATAATGCAAAGTATATCAATTAAATAATTCATAAAAATAAGAACTTTCGAAATAATAAATATATAAATAAAATCCACCTTACAAGATAAAATTCTCAAATGTAGACATTTCTAAACGATTATAAACACTAGTAATAAGATATTCATAAAAGAAAACCTAAACTACATGTTAAGTCTTCACGCCTCTTTAGTCTCCACGACTTCCTCCTCTTTTGACTCTGAAAACAACACTTTTTAATGAGATGGGAATCTCAGTGAATAAAACAAGCTTTTAAAAAAAGTTTGCAAATAATATTGTTCTCAGTCGGTGCGGAATCCGAAAAAAACAATTATGTTACCCACAAATAAAAGATGTTTTTAAAGACAAAATATAATTTATTTCAAATAATTTCTAATATGAATAATTTAATAAAAACAAAAAGAGAAGGGTGTTTTAATTAACACCCTCATATTGCACACAATTACTGCAAAATATAGTGATGCTCAGGATCACTCGCTCCCACTCTATGGTTCCCAAAATCAAGGTTTTTAATAGATTCTTCAAAAGAGTTTATGAGCTCATATTCCATATAATGGTGTCTCATTGCCTTCTCCAAGCTATTATGGAGGTATCCAGAATCTCTTCTCCATCTCGGATGGAAGTATTTAAAACATCTTCCCCGTATTAAATAGAGATATATCATACCTTCATCCCAGATAAATGTATCTCAAGTTTCATCCCCATCCTAGATGGAGATATCACAAAAAGACAATTACTAAAATAAATTTCAAAACACTACATTGAAATTATTAACTCATAGTGTCAATTATATTAATTTTAAAACATGATTTAAGGTATTGTGCAATAATTGTAAGCATATAAATTACATGAACATTACACGTGCATTGCATTACTGCCTAACGATATTAGAAATAGTATATACATAATAATATATATATATATATATATATATATATATATATAATATAATATAATGATTAGCGGAAGTTAAAGAAAAGTAACCGCATATGTATGTTCTCATGAATCATAATCCATCCATGTTATTTCAATTCCAATAAGTAATAATTTGAATTATCAACACAAAACTTAAAATTGATGCATTGCAACTATTCAAGTCAAATCGTACACAAATCATTATGATAATTTAGAACCAAATTAAATATAACTTATGTGTGAACCATGTTGTCGTCAATTTTTCATTCCCCAAGGCTATATTTGAATGTATGTATATTGTATGCTAGGAAATTGAAATTTAATCTTCACAACTATATGCTAAGAAATCAATTAGATTATTAGAAGGTAAAGCAAATAAAAGTATACCATAATTAAGTTTAAAATACGTTTTACTCACCTCTTGAAGTAAAATCCTATAACTTGAATTTATTTTCTTCAGTTCTTTTGTCCTTGTATCCTTGAATAGTCAAGTAATCTATTATGATATACTGAGAGAATTAGTCAACCCTGTATATAATAGTTTAGAGTTGGTTTTCCCCTCTCTATATTTTTTCTATAAAAGATTGATTTTTTCAGATTAAATCCAAAATAGCATCAAATCTTTAATTATTTTATCTTATTTCTATTTTTTAAAAAAAACATTATCTTAATTTGGTTATTCAAAATTCAGTTTTAATCCTCACGACTATATGCTAAGAAATCAATTAGATTATTAGAAGGTAAAGCAAATAAAAGTATACCATGATTAAGTTTATAATATGTTTCACTCACCTCTTGAAGCGAAATCCCATAACTTGAATTTATTTTCTTCAGTTCTTCTATCCCCAACCCTTGAATAGTCAAGTAATCTATTATGATATACTGAGAGAATTAGTCAACCCTATATATAATAGTTTAGGTTGATTTTCCCCTCTCTATTTTTCTATAAAAGATTGATTTTTCCAGATTAAATCCAAAATAATATCAAATCTTTAATTATTTTATCTTTTTCTATTTTAAAGGAAACATTATCTTAATTTGGTTATTCAAAATTCAGTTTTAATCTTTTAATATATTTTTTTTGCAACCTAATCTTTTTTTCTTAACTAAAGGATTATTCGAATGTTTGAATTTTGAATTTTAGGATGTTACACTTGGTTGTCCTATGAATCACCTATAGTAATGAGAATGCTTCTTCTGAGTGGAGTACTGGGTTAGATATCTTCAACAATGGATGCCAACTCGACTTCTATGGTTGGTCTGGTCAGTCTGGCCTTTATAGTGGGAATACTTGTTTTGAGTGGAGTATTGAGTCGGGTATCTTCGGCATCGGATGTCGACTCGACTTCTATGGTAGGTCCAGTTAGTCCAACGTTTATGGTAGGTCCAGACTTAGGACTTGGTGGTCCTATAAACCCATAGCATAGTGGGAATGCTTCTTCTAAGTGGAGTACTGAGTTAGGTATCTTCGACACCGGATGCCAACTCAACTTCTATGGTAGGTCCGGTAAGTCTAGCCTTTATAGTGGGAATGCTTGTTTTGAGTGGATATTGAGTCGAGTATCTTCGGCCATAGATGTCGACTCGACTTTTATGATAGGTTCGGTTAGTCCGACCTTTATGGTAGGTCTAGTTTTAGGACTTTTCTCTTGTACAAAAAATATCAAACCTGATAAAACATATTTTCTAAATATTAAAATCTTAAAAATAAAAATTATTTTCAAAATTTAAATAGAAAACATAACTACCCTTAATCTCTTAATAATTACTTTTGAATAATTAAACTTTTTGTGTCTGAAATTTCACTAAATTTCATTTTTAGTTCTTGAAAATGAAATATTTTTTTTTTTTAAATTTAGTTCCGAAAACAATGTTTATTTGAAATTTTAAGGATAAAAAAAATATTTTTAATTTTCCATTACTAACCAGCAGAATTTAGTCAAATTTCAAAAACTAAAATTTTAATTAAACCTTATATTTTTAAGCAAATTGATATTTAAAGCACATTTTAGATAATATTTTTTAAAATTTTTAAATATGATTTAAAATATTTTGGGAAGGAACATACTTAAAATGTTTGATTGTACTTCAAGCCATGTCCAATTGGACCCGTTGTTGTCTTTGGAAGTGCAGGTGCAACGCCGTGTTTGAAGTTTAGACTTCTCTATGAAACCGAGTTCCTAAACAGTCACGAAATATGGATATAGGATAAGCACGTTTGACCGCCGCTAAATTAATGTTCTCATGTTTCTTTCGTGTTTTAAATCACCAAAATTCTGTTTTGTTGGCACACCTCAATTTTTTTCCCTTTTCTTTTTCTCTTGGTAACTCTTTTTTTTTTTTCTAGATCATGGATCTCTTCTAAAGAGGGAATTTTAAGGCAAGATCATTATGAGTGACAGTGTTCTTGGTAATCCAATTTATGTATAGCAGATATTTTTGTTAGGATTGTTAGGAATTTTTTTTCAAAGTCTCTTTTAGAATTTTTCTCTTTAATTGACAAAAATTTTCGTTAGAATTCACTAACTTAAAAAAAAAGGAATAATTTAGTAACAAGTAAAACTCAGAAAAATTAGTCATTTTTAATAAGTTATAATAAATTATATGTACAATTTCAAAAAAAAATTTTCCAAAATTAATACTTTTTAATAAATTCTAACAAATTACACCTTTTATTGTTTTATTGTTTACATTATTTTTTATTTATGAGAGAATTAATATAATGAATATAAAACTTCATGCAAAATCAGTATAATAAATATAAATTTAAGATAATTTTCTAATTAAAAAAGAGTTTAATTGATATACTGTTAATGTAAATTTTTAGACTGATATTTAATTACATTTTTTATAGTAAATTTGTTAATTTTTTTATTATTATTTTAAAAATTATAAAAATAAAAAATTATTATTAAATCTGAGTATAAAAAATATATATTAATTAAACTTGTTAAAAATGAGACTTGTTAAATGCAATAAAAGGATCTTGAAATTTGTAACTTATTCTATTTTTAACGGCATAGACATCATATATTATATAGCTTAGCCAAAACGCAACCAAACTTTCAATCCTTTCTTTGAATCCTAGTTGTCAAACACCCCTTTTTAAAGCTTTGAAGCATCTGTTTTATTGTAGCTACCTTTCAATAACCAATGGTACTTTTGATAGAGAAATTTGCAAAACACTACTTCAAGCTGGAGAATCACCACCATCCCCTCACACACCCTCAGCAAGAGGAGTTATCATCTTCTTCACTGCTTGCTTTCAAATCTCATGTGTCTAAGGCAATTGACCAATTAGCATTAGATTTGATACCAAACTCAGAAACCCTGTCCTTGACATGGTTTCAAAGGTGTTTAGGCCTCTTGCCCTTCATCAACAAGGCTTTTGCAAAGCTTGTGTTGGATATTGACTATCCAATGAGTAAATGGGAGGTTGGTTCCACTGAAGGGTATCTCAGCTACACCTTGAGTTTGCTAGAGCTTTTGAATTCTATTTCTTCTTGTGTTTCTCATCTTGGCCAAGCTAGGCTTTCTCTGGCTCATGGTTTGACCTTGGTGGAGAACTCACCTTCTATGGCTAAAAAGCATCTAAAAGCAATACAATCTCAACAAGGGTGTTTTAGTGCCAACTTTGGTAAAGATCATCATGAAGCAAAAGCAAGGGTTTTCTGTGGCAAGGAGTGGATTGTTCACGAGGCTGTGAAGGAAATGAGGAGTATTGGTTTCTGGGTATGTGGGGTTTTGTTGTCTTGTTTATATGGTGATGGTAAGCCATACTTGGAGTTGAGAAAAATCGGTGGTGGGTTTGATAGTTCTCTGGTTGCCACACTTGATTTCAAAATAAGGCAACAGTTGGTGGAGAAAATACCAATCTTGAGTGAGATCAAAGAGGTAAACAATGCGGTTGCTGACCTTCTTGTTGCTTCTGATGAAGTAAGACATGACGCAGCCGAGGGATTGCAGACACAGCTCTGTGTGCTGGAGAAGCTGTCTGATGATATAAGCAATGAGGTGGATAATCTGTTTGCCAATGTAATGACTCAGAGATCTCAATTAGTTGATGGCTTTCGAGTACAGAACCAGCCACAAAAATCAATTGGCTGATTAGATCAATAGATTTTAATTAATTACTTTTGTGATGTTTATAAATTATACATTTCTAAAGTCGTGTAAATGGTAAAGTCAGTGGTTGTTTACACACTGAGGAGAACATGTAATAAGAATAACAAAAGTTATGGTTCTTAAAGATACATTTTGTAATACTATCAGTGTTTTGTTTTTATTTAGAACTTGTATTTTCAATGGTATCATTTAGTTGATTGAGCAAAGTGATCATATTATTATAAAATCTTGGATAATTTATTAAAAATTATGTAACTTAAACGTTTGTGTTTACCATAAAGCCCGGAAGAAACTGATTAAGAACTTAAGAAAATGAAAGGAATTAAGGGAAATATGCTTTAGCACATGTTTAGGAAACTTATCTTTTATTAAATAGTTCTCTTTCTTCTCCACAGTTCATTGATAAGAAAACAATTATGTTATAAATAAGCAATGAAAACAGACTTAATCATTTCTAATTACTAGCTTTGGTTACCTCCCCACGGAAGACAAGGAAAATGGTTCCTCTTTCATGTCACTCGTCTTTCAATATTTAATCAAGTCTATTTTCGTTTACAAGAAAAGAAAATGCGAGAAAAAAAAAGAAATAAAATAAAATAAAAATTAAAGTTGTTTGAATAAATAGAAAATCTTGTGAAAACAAAGAAAGTTATAAATTAAAATTATTGTAGTTATAAAATTACTCATTATTTATTAATTTGATTTTTTATGAACAATTTTATATATATGACTAACATGGTAATTTTGTAAAGATAAATACTTTGTATACTTTTCTTCATTACTCTATATCTTGAACAGAACCGAGAAACATTGACTTTTCAGTCGGTTCCTTACTACTTTCTTTTCTACTAACCAAAACCAGAAAGATAATGATTTTCTACTTATTTTGACTTTTCTCACAAAACTTTGAGAGATAAATAAATAAATATCATCTAATTAAGCACTAAGGAGAGAAAGGACAATTAGTCAACATTTTGAAGCATAATTAAAAATTTGACATTAAATATGATTTTCCTATCGTTTACTCAGACACACTAGAAGCATCAACCCAGATGTACATTAAACGAGAACTGAAAATTAGGCAACTTTTTTGTACTGTTACGAGCATCTGTTTACACAAAAATTGCAAAGACAATTGAAATGTACAATTATCTTGCATCATTCATCAACCAAGTTTGGGGTTGCACATGATTTTAAGACAGAAAAGAAAACATAAAGATTAATGTGGGACAGGAAAATAAACCTAAACATTAAGATAGTAGCCAAGTAGGAGAAATCATGATATCGGCTTTGCAACCAAAGTTGGTGGTTGCACATGATGGCCTGTCAGCTAAAGTTCTAAAAGCACTTCTAGAAGACAAAAATACCAAAAAAAATGTCAAAAAAGTTTCTCTATAAACTATTATAAAAGATGTGGAACTTTTTTCAAGTTAATTTTAATTAATAGTAAAAGTTATCTCACATACATGTAAAAAGTTCCACAATTAAAAAAACTTTTAAAAAACCTGTTTTGACCTTTTTCTGTGCTTTTTTCTTCTATAAGTACTTGTGCCCTAAGACACAAAAAGAGAACATAGAGAAAGATTAATGTAGTGTAGAACAGTAAAAAATAAACTAAACATTGTCTTCAATAACCTTTTACAGTTAATTAGGCTAGAATTTGGTAACAAAAGGTCAATCTCCATCTTACCAATATTCTAAAATAGCCAAATTCCAATTTATAATTTGAGGGTCACTTTTGGTCATACCTTTTCTCCCTAATCTATATTGTACATACTACAACTGCAATAAATTAGTCTGAAATTCTATTTTCCCTGTTGAAATAAGAATACCACAGAACTAGGCTGAGTCATTTGAAAAGGTTTCTTTCTTGGGGCCCCTCCTCTTGAACACCAGCAGGCAACCTACAGAATGAGACCAGAAAAGTCGGGAAATGAACATAAAATAGGAGGAAGATCCCTCAAAAATTTCCCCGAGTTTTAGTGCATTAAAATCTTTTAATATGTGTAGCTAACTAATGAGCTAGCTAGTTTTGAAATACTATAAGTAAAAAACTGAGGGAAATATTGAGAAAGGAAAAACTGTTGAAAACTTGAAATCAAATATACAACTAGCAACAACATAACACTATGTTGTATTCATGTAAGAGACTTGTTTGTTAATACAAGCTTAAAATGAAAACCACTGATAGTACTGATCATCTGTGGCTTCAGTCGCTTGAGACTGTTTCTAACCCCGTTTATAGTGAAGGTATTTGATCCATGAACATAAAAGAAAAAAAAAATATTGTTTTTAGTTTCACACAGCAAATATAGGCAGACAAGAATTCTAAGTAGCACAGACATGGACATGGACATGACACAAATCTGATGATAAGCTGATGTCTAAAATATAAGACTAGGACATGGGGACACACCTTACATCCATATAAATAATAACATTCTAATGAAAAAAAACATAACATAACAAATTAACTAATGTGGTAATGTTCTCACTTATTTAAACCAATTTTTTATGATAATAAGGCTAAAAAATGTCTAACATTATTTTTTTAATAATATCAGTGTGTCTATCTATGTTGAGGTGTCAGTTTAGGTATCTCTAAGTTGTATACAAATATGACTTCAAGTTTCTAAACAAAAAGTAATTAGTTGAACACCTAATTAGAAAGGTTCAACATGTGTGGTACAACTGTCAGAGTTCGAAACGTATCCAACACAAAGACACTTCAAACAATAGAGGTGTTTATGCTTCTTAGGCCAAGATCTAATACAATTTACTTAAAATTGTGGCAATTGAAAAACAAAGTACCCCAAATGAAATGCTGTGTCTGAACTTCCTTTCTCGTTTCCACAGTTATTGCTCAAGTTGAGACATCTGGCACCAGTATTTACAAAAGTATTCTTTCTTTCAGTATTTGGCAATTGAAATGGGACCACAGCTTCTGATTGTGGAAACAGACAACGAAGCTCCTCAATCTATAACATGATATAGGGTGAAAGATAAAGCTATTAGTGGCATGCTCTATTCAAAGATAAGAGATGCTGGAAGATCAAATTGCACAATAAGAAGAGCAAGACAATAATATTTGCCTGTCTGCGCAAAGTTTCATTCTCCAACATAACCCGCTGTTCCTGGAAAGAAAAAACAAAACAAGTTACTTTGAGTCTATGACAAAAAGGAAGATTTTCCTTTTTCCTTTACTATGACAAAGTAACTAGTATATTGCCAAGTTATGTTAAAACCTCAAATAGTTACACATTTCAATTTTATCCACAAGTTTCCGAGTACTAAAATCAAATTCTTCAGCCTTTAATGTGAGGACCCTGTTGGTAAACCGTAAGTGCACATTAATGTGAAAAGTCTAACATGCTGTGGTACAGTTAATAAATATCAAATATGAAACTCTATGTTTCTTCTGAAGTTATTGATTTAGCTATTTCAGAAAAATATGTTCCATATTGAAAGAAACATGTTATCTTTTCTTACAGAAATACCAAGAAAAATACATTTATTGGATTTCCTTTGAGATTAACAACTATTTCTCTAAATGATTGATTTCCTATTTACAAGTCATATATTCACTACTACGTAGGATGGCAGACAGACAGAGAGCATCATTTAGCTAAATGCTTTATGTGTAGATATCACTACATCAGACCTATAATAAACCATTTTCACATATAATCTCAGCACTATTTTAGAATTTCTTGCAAATTCTCCTAGGTTTCTGAGGTCCATTATTATAACTTCATAAACCTGACTTCTGATTCCAATATACCTGAACTCTAGATTGATCCAGTTGCTCCATGAGTAATTCCTCCTGAAAGATCAAATGTCAAGGATTCAACATGCTTTAAACAGAAACCATTAATTATATTCCACTGATGACCTTCATTTAAATGGGTAAAAAACTTAGAGAAGGAGAAAAGGGATAAGGTAAAATGTGACCTTTTTTGACTTGACAGACAATAACCCCTCATTAAGTTGCTGTTCTAAATTTTGCAATTCTTTTAAACTCAATCCTGTCAGATCCTTCCCCAATAACTGTCTATTGTCACAAAGTTAAGTATTCATCAGTTGTGCTGCTATCAACAGAAAAGAACAGAGAATTCAAAATAACACTAATATAAAAGAAAATTTCTAACAGATTTGATAGAACACATACAATTGCTTTGTTTCTAGCTGTGCAATTTCCTCTCTTAGAATGTCCACGATCTTAGAATCTTCCCTCTAAAGAAAAAAATATATTAGTAAAGATAGTAATCCCATAATGAATCTGAGAAATGATAACAAGGAAAAATTTTAAAAGCAATGCAGGCACACAAAAAAATATTTGCAGCTAAGATAACCTTAACCCAAAAGATTATCTACAATGGCAACTGAATGTCAAGACAATACCATACCACGAGTCACATGGCTTAATTATCTCAAGTCCATCATACAAAATAAAGGAGAAATGGGGGAAGGATCAAGCCTAGGATTCAAGAAGGATGGAAAACGGAGGAGTGCAGTGAGTGTTATCTATGATGGAAAGGAAATATTCAAGCTCAAGGGAAAAAATACGGTGGAAAAATGGAGGAGTGTATTGTTTGTATCATATAGTACCCAGGTTAATGGTTCTTACTTCACATCTAATCACCAATTATAGAGCTCCAATTGGAGTTGTGCACAAAACTTACCTAAGCTAGATCAATCATCTACTTTTCGTAATTAGCATTTAGAATATACAATAAAACTTCAGTGTAACACCATACTAAATGTCTATTGAGGGATATAATGCTGCATGAATTATTACTTCTTGAAATTGATCAATATGATGAGGTCCACAAGACAAAACAACACAAGAATGTCAAGAAATTATCTAATATTGCCTATCACATATCGCTAAGTTAGTTTAATCATTCAAGTAAAATAATCATTGACTTTCTAAAACTGAAAACTGCCAACTCTTTTTAGTTCTTGGCATCATAAATCTTTGTATCTAAAGGTGAAGTTTCAACTATGGCTTGCCACAATTTGGTAACAGATTTGAGTTTACCCATCAAAGAGACATCAAATGCAATTCTTGTGACACTGATCACATAATTAAGGCCTTCTAATAAAACCCCAAATGAAGTTTGTAAATTAATTTATATTAGATTTAAGTTCCACAAATTAAAGAACACGTTATTTACTGTTTAAACAAAAATTTATATAAAAAGTGGCTTTCTCAGGAACTATAGTGCATTAGATGATAATATAATGTTTGATTAACTGTGTTGTTTCAAAATATGTATTGGATTGAAGCTCTGTCTGAATCTTAAATAAGGGAATCCTGCGCTGCTTAAATCAATAAAAGAATTACAAGAGGAAGCACTGCTTATGAAATAGTAGGTGATAGGAACCAAATTTACTGTGGATATGTAGAACATACTAGAATAGTGCTCTGGTTACAAGGGTAAAATGCATAAAAGGTATAAAATCAGATAAGGAAAACTTCTCTTCCCTGTGGCAAAAGCCAACCCTAAAAATAAATGATTGCCTGCCTTCACTCTTTGCTCTCCTCACATATATCCCCACTCATCCCTTAATTGCATTCTCCTTCTCGCCCGTGTCCATTTCAACATAAGCAGCTTATTATGCTGCAGTTCTTTAGCTTGAATATTTCTCATCTTGCCCCTATGGCCAAACCACTTGCTTTTCTAGTCTTCCCCTATGAATATGTAATTACTGGGAGTTTATCAGCAGGAAACCAAAAATGGATAAGTTTATCTTCCGCAAATAAATTGCTATTTTTTTATTGGCAATTGAATGCTTGTGCTAACTAATATTGTCAATTTATGTTAAACAACATTGTGAAGAAAGAGTGCACTATTTAACAACAATAATAAAGTTCTTTTATCACTGTGTAGCATTAATCAAACAACTCAATTGGTCATGGGTTTGAACAAGGAAACAGTCTTTTGCAAAGGTAAGGCTGGGTACAATTACCCTTCCCGATACATTTGCACAGCGAGGAGCCTCAGGGCTGTGGGGTACACAAGTTTTACTGTGTAGCATTAATTAAACAACCCAATTGTGTTTTGTCCAAAACCAATCTTTCAAAAGGGCAATTCAGATTCAATTCCTTTTAATGGTTTTGATATATAGTTCTGTTTGGACTATGAAAAACCTTATAAAGTTGATAAAAAATATATTTCTTATACCGAAAGATGCTTAACCTTATGTCTAAGATAGTGAAACCTTAAAGAAGGTTAATAGGACAGAGGAGTACAAGAGAGAGTACCTGTGTCTTATTAATTTCTGCTACAACAGCATCTGTAGAACCAAGGCATTTATTGTATCTTGAAAGTGTTCGCTTCATACTGCAAGAAAAAATTATGTATACAAAATAAATATAGTTTGTTGGAAATACAACAGATTGTATGCCCACCTATGTGTGCATATAAAAGGACAGTTATGTAGTGTGTCATTAGGCATTTAACCATTTGCAAGACAAATATTTTGTTTCTTTTACATGTATATGGCTTGGCAGTTTCAGTTTGGTCCATAGTATGTATCAAGTGAGTTTGAGAGAGAAAGAATTCTGTTATGTAGTGTGTCATCAGGCAGTTATGTAGTGTATTATGTTTATTGTACTATAATTTTTGTTGTACTGTTTTTTGAGTGTAAAAGGAAAAGACTCCTTCTAAGGAGTAAACCCTGTGATGTCTATGTCTTCAGCTGTAACTTTGACCTGAAAATCAGATTATTTCAACTAATAATACTAATACTAATAAATACACATTTCAGTGTGCTTGCTGCTTACACAGAATTTCAGTGTTTTTGAAACATCCAGCTGAGAAGGAAGGTAAAAAATTCCAACAATAAAATCACCTAAATAGCTAGACAAACTCATCATAATAGTGCATACAAATTTACAAAGGATATAAGGTGCTTAGACAGATTGCTGAGAGGCCATAATCCACTAATATCCAATATAGAACACCAAAGGATTAGTGTCAGGTTGGCATAAGCAGCAAAGTTACAAGTTCTGATCTACTATTCCTGTATCTTTACTAGTTTCAAGGGTCTACAAATCCGGTGGAAAGCTCTCTCACTGTCTCACTCTCACATATTATATATCTCATACTTCAAAACTTCTGCAAAGCAAAATACTGCTTGATAAATAAAAAAGTCATGACCAAAATAAAAAACAGCATAATTCTAAACAGTATAGAACAACACTAAAGGACTAACTTAGTGCAAGGTGAGAGCAGCAAAAGTTACAAGTGGCAATCAACTATTCGTGCATTCTTACCAGTTTTAAGGGTCTATGAATCCATTGGAAAGCTCTCAGAGGCTCTCCAATTGTCTCACTATATTTCTCATACTTAAAAACATAATAAATTAATTGCTTGATAAATAAAAAGCCATGGCTAAAATAAAAAGCAGCATCATTCCAAACACTATAACTTCATTTTTTCTTAACAGGACCTTAGGTCAATCATTAATTTCATGGTACGCTTAAATGTGTAAAATATCCTCAAAGATTAAGTTTTCTAAGACATATTATTCTAACTTCCTGTATATTTAGTTCTCAATATCATGTCTAAAACTAATTATTTGATCCATCCAGCTGCAACATCACACAAATATACAATATATGCTGCTTTGATATTGCAGTTTTGCATTTGACTAAGGGAGACAATGACGACAGCTATATTATACAATCAATAATCTATAGACTAAGAACTGTTAGACCAAACAAAATCATTTACCCTTACTTTAATTCTTTCATTTATCCATTGACCATCATGTTAACTTTATAAAATCTTATGATATAGTCAGTGCCTTTGGAGTAAACATCTCAGCAACATAAATATTTAAAATAAGTCCATTCCTTTTATCTTTTCTCTTCAATAAGGAATCAATCCTTTCATAGAAAAATGTCCAAAAGATAAATGCTTGCATAGCAGCAACCATAGTTCTAGTGTTAAATATAGGGAAGCTTGTATCAACTTTTTTAGTAAATTTTAGTGTTTTTAATTAAATCATCTTGACAAAATATAATAAAATTGAACACCAGAACGACAAAGCAATTTTTAATTGGTTAGCTGGTTATTTTTACAAACAAATTCATGACAATAAAAAACAATGAATAGTCAAACAGGGCAGAAACCATTAGTGGAGCTGCCTAGAACCTGAGATGGACAGTGGTCCCTGACCCAATTTTTTTTTATTCACCAAGTGCAGAACAGTGGATACAAATTCAAACACCAATCAAGCCAATAGAAACAGAGGTATTTTAGCAACGACCATCAATGCAATCACACATACCAATAGAAAATTTTACATTTCATGTAGTTGAAATTCACATCAAAATCATAACTTACCATGATAATGTGTTTTAAACACACAATAAGTCCAAGGGCTCTAAATTGCAGTCTTCAACTGCAATTGGAACTATCACAGTTAAAATTTTAGAAATCATAACCACCCCAGAAATTTTACTGGTCACACCTAAATTAAAACCAATGGAATCAAATTCCCCTTCACATATATACTTTATACACCATAAACGAAAAAAAGTATACTAATTTCATTTTCTCAAAAACCTTCTGAATTCTATATACAAATAATACCACTAATGTTCCAGTACAGGAAATCTCTGCAACAACAACATCATCACATCAGCAGCAATTTTATTAACCGTGACAACCACAATTTTAACAAAAAGAGTGCTAGCAAAACTTGATCGATACACATACATACACACTAGAAGAAACCCCCAAAATTGCTTTGACTAGGTTAATTCATTTTAGTACATGCATGGAGGGAAAAAAAAAAATTAAACTGTAAACAAAGACATACCTTAACTGCAGCGCTTATAACTTAAAAAACTCAAATGGGTTTACTCCCTACAAAAAGTACTTTGTCACTATCATGGTCTTACGTACCCAACTAACTAAACTCGAACATAATTATTTTTTGTGACAAACACAGGCAAATAAACTAAAAAAGGGGTGGGTTCACTCCCTAGAAAAAATACTTTGTCACTATCATGGTCTAATCCACCGAACTAACTCGACTCCAACAGAATTGTCTCTAGCAATAAACAAATGCAGGTTAAATTAAAAAGAGGGATAGGTTTATTCACTAGAAAAATACTTTGTCACTATCACGGCCTTACTTACCCGACTCAAACAGAATTGTCTCCTTCACAAAACACATGCAGGTAAACTAAAAAGGAATTGGCTCACTCCTTAGAAAAAGTACTTTATCACTATCATGGTCTTAGCAACCCAACTCGAACAGAATTACCTCCAGCCAAACACATGCTGTTTAAACTATAAAAAAGGATGGGTTCACTCCCTAGAAAAAGTACTTTTTGTCACTATCATGGTCTTACCTACCCAATAAGGCAACTCGAACAAAATTGACTCCTGCGACAGACACATGCAGGTAAACTAAAAAAGGGATAAGTTCACTCCCTAAAAAAAGTACTTTTTCCCTATCACTAACCCTACTAGAATAGAATTGCCTCCAACACAAACACATGCATAGTTTAATCTAAAAAAGGGATGGGTTCACTCCCTAAAAAAAAGTACTTTTTGTCACTATCATAGTCTTACCTACCACCTAGCCCCACTTGAATAGAATTTTCTCCAGTAATAAACACATGCAGATTAAACCAAAAAAGAATGGGTTCACTCCCTAGAAAAAGTACTTTGTAAACTATCATGGTCTTACCTCCAGCAATGAACGCATGCAGTGTAAACTAAAAAAAAGGGACATGCAAGGGTGTGAGGATGTGAGGGACTGACCCGGAACTGGAAAACTCGAAGAGCTTGCCAGTGTTGGAGAAGACTATGACAGCAACTTCAGCGTCACAGAGGATGGAAAGCTCCTGAGCCTTCTTGAACAATCCAGTTCTGCGTTTGGAAAACGTGACCTGTCTGCTGCTGGCATTGTCGATTCTCTTGATCTCGATCTTCCCTCGCCCCATTTTTTTCTTCTCTCAAAACATACCAAACTCAACGAGAAGAAGAAGAAGAACAAGCAAAGGAAAAGGAAGAAGAAGAAGAAGAAGAAGAAGAAGAAGAAGAAGAAGAAGAAGAAGAAGAAGAAGGGGTGTTTGAGGTTTCGAATTTCGGCTTTGAAGAGTGAAGAAAGAGTGAAAACTGAAGAGACCCTTTTGGAGAAAAAAGCAAAGTGAAAAGCGTTTCACCTCAAAAAATGACCACAGAGGAAGAGGTTGCCTGGAAACGGCAACTTTGCATGGCTCTGTGTTGTTCTCTGTGCATTTTAGAGACTGTTTCCTTTTTGCCCTGTTTTGGATTTTCCTCTGCACCTGCGGGACCCATTTTCGTTTTTCTTTTATTTTTTTTGTCTTTTTAAGACTTCATTAGTGAGTAAACCTCCGTTTTTGTCGCCAGAAGATAATGAAGGTGACAGATTTATCCCTGACAAATGTTATTTTACCAAAAACTTTTTTTCAACGCTATGCATATTAGTTTTTGAAATATTTTAAAAATTTAATTGGAATACACTTTTTAAAATACATCAAAAATTTAATTGGTATATAGTAACTTAGTCATAATTTTTTATTTATATAATTTTTAAAATAATAATAAATAAAATTAATAAATTTATTATAGAAAATTATTATTCACTGTCAGCTTAAAATATAATATATATTAATTAAATTCATATTTTAATAACGCCCTTTAAGTGTTTAAAAATATTATCTATAAGTATTTTAAAGGTGAATTTGTATAAATGTAGTAATTAACAGATTAATTTAGCAATTTACTTACAAATTTTATTTATGAATTTTTAGTACAGTGTTTCTAAATTTAAAGGATGAAAATAATGATTTAGTTTTTTAATTATTTGTATATTAAAAAAATACTAGTAACACATTCTTTTTACAATAACATTTTTCTGAACGTATTTTATGTGATTAGTTTAAATTTATATAAAAAAATACCCAAATTTATATATGTAATAGTCATTAAATTTATTAAATAAATTTCAACTAGATATTTTAAGAAGTGTTTTGAATAGTGTGACCTTAACACTTCTCTCGCATTAAATATATGTATTATATGAGATGAAAAATATTTATTACTAGAAACCAAAATAATAAATATAAGTCTCTCTCAGTTTCTTGATTATAAGAAAAAGAATTAACTTTACATTTATTAAGGAGTTAGGTGTAATTAATATTGTTAAACTTAATAAAAATAGAGTTTAATTGATATATAAGAAAATAGAGTTAGGTGTAAAATATTTTTACACTTATATTTAATCATGACTTTTTATTTATGTGACTTTTAAAGTAGTAATAAATAAAAACAAATTACCATGAATAAAAGTTGTAATTGAATGTTAGTGTAAAAATTGTTACATTGACACTGTATACCAATTAAACTTATAAAAATATACTCTTTTTGTTTGAAAATGAGTATTATATTATATTGTTTATTACAAATTATAATAAAATTAATAAATACATGAAAGAGGCTGGTATTATATCAAACTAATTTCTACCTATTTGGTATAGAATTAATGTTGGTTTAAATAATAAAAGTAAAAGTCTTGTGTTGGCGGAAGAAAGCCATAAAAGTAGGGGTGTTTATTGGTTTAAGTCAACCCGATGAACTCGGTAAATTGAAGCGAACTAATTAATTTGATTGGGTCTTTTCACTTGATTGGGCTGGACCCAATCCAACCCAACCAGAACCGTCAATGTCTGGTTCGATTCACAGTTTTCAAATTTGAAAACCCTGACACAACCAGAACCGACCAAAAAGTATATATTATATATTTATTATTTTTAGTAACTTTAATAGTTTAATTTGACTAATTTAGTATATATGAATTTGACTAGTTTCAAGTATAAAATTATTTTTTTACAATTTAATGCACAAAATTAATTTTTTTAATCGGTTTTCACTGTAACCAAACCAACTTGAGCATCATTGGTTTGGTTCGGTTCAAGTCTGCAGAAAAAAATTTTACAAACTGAACTATTTCAACCTAATTAAAATTAATTGGTTCAATTTTTATTTTAATTTAAAAACAAACTAATTCGAACAGTTACCAACCCTACAAAACATAAAGGAAAACATAGGGGTGTTAGGTATAATAAGAGCAAACCTCAAGGATTTACTCTAATTTCTTTTAAAAATACATTTATCACCTATTGACCAAGGTGATTTTTTCTATTAAAAAAATGTTTGAACAGTAATTTTAACACTGAAATGCCATTAAAATAAGAAAATTAGTGACTTCATGGACAACTCTAATTTAACTTAACTGTAAATAACATTTAATTAGGAAGCGAAGGAATTGAAAAAGTAAAGTGAAATTATTAGGAATATGATTAACGTTACATTGAAAATTAAATGCAACATTTATTTTAGGACAATTTTTTTCTCAAATGTAATACTCATTTTGGGTGGAGAGAGTATCCGCTTCTTAAATTATCCTTCATTACAATTTCATATTGATAGTTCTGCAATGAATCATATTTAAGGTTTCTTCACACATAATGAGAAAACAAGTATATCAAGAAAATAATATTTATCAAAGAATAATTTACCAAAAAGAAAATCTAGCAATACATTCTTTAACATACTCTTTTGAACACATTCTATATTATTGGTTAAAATTTATCGAAAATAACAAATTAGGTAGGTCTCACTTGATGCAAATTGACTTGCATCCCGATGCTCTTTCTCCAAAAGGTTTCAAGCTCTAAGAAATGGTGGATAGAAGATTAGATGAATGAAGGTGGAGATGTCACTCCCTTGAAAGGAAGATAAGTCTTAAACTTGAAGGTTTGTCACAAGGAAAATGACTCTTGATAAAAAAAGCACAGGAAAAGATTCCTCAATTAAGGTTTCTCATGACACTTTACTAAATCAAAATTGATGTGAATCTGGAGGTGATTGGATTCGTTTTACGGATCTATCTAGGTTGGAAGGTAATAAATTTACAAAAAGAAAAAAACAAAATTAGGTAAACAACAAAATAAAAAGGATGAAAATGGTTTGATGAAGGCACAATTGTCGCCACTTCCAAGGATGGAAAATAAGTCATATGACGTGATTTATCTTTGATAAGTCTAGTAGAACACCACCAGAAAGAATTCCTTGATAAGTTCTTACGAAAAAATCATCTCTCACAAAAAGGGGAAAATCTGAATTATAATTTCACTGATTCAATTGGTTGTCTTTTGTGGACAAATCAACCCCTATTTATAGAACTAGATTATCGTTCAAAATCATAACTCTTAAAAGAAGAATTAAACACTATATTATCATGCAATTATCATATATAATTAATTTCATTTTACATTAATTCCTAAATTAGAAGAATGTTACAAAAAATGAAAAGTCATTGTCTTTTGAATTCATATAAAAATGCTCTCTAAAGGAGTCTTATATTCATTTATTCATGTGTGAGAAATACGAGTGAGGTGGGTATTATAGGGATATTGTTGGTCCCTAGAGGATCTAGAAAGGGGTTGAATAGATTCCAAAAGCTTTTTCAATTTTTGCAATATATCAAAGTTTTCCAAAAACAAAATTACCCCTTCAAGAAATCTTCAAAATATATCTAAGAGTTCTAAAAGAAAACTTCAATTAAAAAATTGAACTTGTACAACAAATCAACTCTTCCAAAATATAGACAATACCAAGACCAAAATAAAATCCTTAATCACTGCAGTAAAATTTCAACATAAAATTAATCAATCAAAATAGTAAGGATAGAGAGATATTAACATGCATGTATATACTGATTCAGTCCTTAATGACGTGCATCCAGTTTTCAGAATTAGTCTTCCACCATTCTGCTTTCCACTAAAATCATATACATGAACTCCACGCATACACAATTTACATAAAAATTTAATAACACAACAAAAAGAAAGGCATACCCGTGTACCCCACAAGAGATTGCTAAACCATGACTCTCCGTCATTCACAATAGCCTCACTCATAATCCCATCATGAGATTCCACAATAATCTCAAGAACATGCCTCAAGAGATTATGAAACATAAAAAAAAAAAACAAATATTTGGGTTAAGAACAATATCACCTTGCATGAAGAATACCCAAAACACAATAGCGTAGTTCTTTGATTCCTTTCTCCTTCAATCAATGATTCTTGAAACTCAATCAAAACAATTTTGGGTTTCCTTTCGTTTACAAATATTTTTTTCTCTTGAAATTCACTTTTTTTTTCATGAAAATGTAAAAACCCTTTTGTTTTGTTAAAGAAATCTTATTGAAAAAGGTTTAAAGATGAGTAATAGACTAGGGTAATCAATTACCATTTGTAATCACTTAATTACCTGTTAGTTCAATCAAAACAACCCAGAGATACTCCTTCTCTATGATAATCGATTATCTAAAAATGGTAATCGATTATTGCAGAGAGCTTGCAATGAGTTGCCAAGTTTTCTCGCAGGGTAATCGATTAACTCCCTATAAAACTTAGATTTTATGAGTTTTTTGCTTGTTCCAACTAAGGTAATGTACTACTAGCTTACGTAATTCATTACAATTGAGGTAAATCAACACCTAGCTTAGTAATATCGACATTTATGCTTTCCAAACAACAAAACTTCATAAAGATCTAGAATCAATCATGAAAATGATAGAAATAAAACACTAAAACAAATAAATCATATGCTCATCATGCCTAGCTAAACACACAATACAAGTACCACACCTTTTGAAACGTGTTTGGTACCATAAAATGAATTAAGAAGAGAAAAACTAAAACCTACAAAATATTGAGACTTGAGATAGTTCCATCAAATTTTCGTCCAATCTTCTTCAACAATATCAATAGGAATAAGGGAAGTATGGGTGTGAGATATGAGCAATATGGGACTTAGCTTAAGAGAGATGGGCAACGTGAAACTTTAGCTTAATTATCTCAAAAAGCTAAATAATCAAGCTTAATCTCCACTAATCCTCAACTTCTAAACTAGGCCTTGTTTAGGCCATGGATTAGCGCCCCAAGATGGAACAAGGGAGGGCCAACATGTTGGTCATGCTTTGTGAATGCAAAGAGGGGAGCAAAAACAAGTCAAGGGTGTGTGTTAACAACCACACACCCATACTCATTCTAACCCACTTCTAGCGTACACTCCACTACTAACTAGTGATACCTCCATGCTCTAAAAACCTAAAAGAAATTATCTAAATACATGGCCAAAGGAAATTACAAACATACCCACCTAAATACAAGAACAAACAAAATAACACTAACACAATTCTAATCTTAATTTATTCAATGGATTCCTAGAAGGATTTTCTTATGTCCTTTCAAAAGGTTCTTGGGTCAGATTGCATCATCCCCTTCCCTTAAAAGGATTTGTCCTCAAATCTTGAAACTTTCTTCCTTTTCCTCTAGTCCTGCAAAAGATGCTTAATAGGATTAGCAGGATCTCATAATCAATGAAGGGTGGAGTAAGAGGATTATAGCAAACTACCCTCTTAGGATTGGGGTAGTGGAGTTGGCACTAAAAAATTGTATAATCAAAATACTTTCACTGTGCTTGTGCCTCCAAAAAACAGTTCCCATCCTACTACAAATGCATTAAGTTCTAGCCCAAGAAGATTGAAAACTTGGGTATGGACTAGACTTATGGCATTGGAGCACTCCTCCATAAAGGCTAAGTAAGCCTTATCTTTTCTTTCACCTAAGAGATAATGATGGGCCTAGTGGTGAACCACTTCCTTCCTCATACCTAAACCAAGAAACTAAAATTACTACAAGCAAAAGAGGTAACCCTTATGGACATCCAACACCTCTAGAAAAAAGCCTTTGAATTACAAGGAATTAACAACAAAAAATAAAAGCAAGTTGAAGTTGATGATGTCTCATCTCCAAGTGTTTTCCTCTCTAAGACTTCTTTCTTCTCCTCTTGAGTTGAACCCTTCCTTAGGCCTTCCAATCAACTTTCTTCAAGATGCTACCCTTGTGGAAAGCAACTTCTCTCCTACAAGGAAATAGGTGCACCAAAGAGACCAAGAAGGAGTGCAAGAGCAAGAAGCAAAAAGCAGGAAAACACACAAAGAATGAAGGCAAAATTCCAAGTGGAAAGAGTAGATATGACAAATTCAAAGAATTAGAAAAGAAGACAAGCAACAATTAAAGCTAAGAAAGAAGCTAGAACTCAAGACAAATTATAGAATATCATTAAATTAAGAGTAAACTTAAAGCAAGGAAAAAACTCAAAGTTTCAAGGATTGCAAATATAGTCAAGCAAGGTTGTGGCATACAAATCCAAATTCAAGCAAGTTTAAGCACTTTTAGACACTCCTTTTCACAATTTTTAGGTGCATTATTTTTTTTTTGGCACTTTTCTTCTTTTAGAACTTTTATCAAACACTTTTGTTCACTTGTTTTCTTTTTCTTCTTTTTTTATTTTACACAATTTTCCTACACCTACTTACCAATTTTAAAATGAATTTTAGCTAGGATTTTAATGCTACTAAGTTCTTGAAAAAAGAAGGAAGAATACCTACAAAATTTTGAGTTAGAAAATGCAATTCAAGAAGAAGAAAATTGAAATGGACTAGAGTTTCTAGGTGAAGAAAATGGAGCACTAAAAAGAGTGAAGAAATTATTGGACAACTTGTTTGCACAAATTTAAAGGTCCAAATACAACAACCAAATGCCCTCTCAAACTCCAACAAACCACCACACAAACTAGCACCAAAATTCAAGCTACTCAAAATTTTTAGTTTTCAATACATTTCAACCAATACTAGTGTGTTTGAATGAGTGTGCTAGAGAGTGTATTGATAGCACTCCTCATGTACCAACTTATTCTCTAAGTTAATTTTAATAAATATATTAGTAATGGTTTTAAGATAATAGTATTATTAGGGAGAAAGATTGGAATATATGATTCAATCCATGATTGCTCCTCCCATGATCTTGCTCCAAAGAGGTTCGAAGGTAGAAGATGGAGGTGAAAAGACTAAAAATGAAGGGTGATTAGGTGCCACTTCAATGAAGATAAGCCATGAGTTGGTGAAGCTTTCCACAAGGGAAGACACCTTTGATAAAAAGGCATAGAAGAACTCTTA
This sequence comes from Psophocarpus tetragonolobus, assembly GCA_037954015.1. Taxonomy (NCBI): domain Eukaryota; kingdom Viridiplantae; phylum Streptophyta; class Magnoliopsida; order Fabales; family Fabaceae; genus Psophocarpus; species Psophocarpus tetragonolobus. The sequence continues at coordinate 70,586,163 of CM075690.1, read as the reverse complement.
CAAAGATAGAGAGAACATGAACACTCTAAGAAGATACTCTCAACATGAGTCTAGATTTCATTCATCAAAGTGTTAAGCTAATACAAGAGAGAGTGAAAGCTATTTATAGGCTTCTAACTAGTGTTAGACGTCCACTTATTAAGGCACACTAAGCTAAGGACTAATTAAACTAGCTAGATCCAAACAAGACCCTAAGAAAGTGGATCCATGTACCTTCATGTGAATTAAGATCCTAATAATGTGGATCTAAATCCCCATTTAATTCAAATTCAATTTAACGAATTTGAATTCAAAAGTGGCACCTACTAGAGTGGACATAAGGACCCCACATGCTACTCATGTTTCATGTGTTGCTACAGAGGGGTGGAAATCAAACAAAAGGAGTGTGAAAAATAAACCACACCTACTATTATTCTAAAAAAGTCCACTTTCTAACATACACTTCACACAAATAACTAATGTTACCTCATTCACTAAAATAAAGGGAAATTACCAAAAATACATGGCTCATAAAATATTATATGCACCACTAAAATTACTAAACAAAATGCATAATATTTACAAGTAATTTTAAAGACTATGGGCCTAAAATGTCTTCACTAATATCCTTCCTTACCATGTAATCACTAAATCCTAGCTAAGTTTCATACTAGGTGGGATTGCATCAATATATGTTTAAATATGTTATCGAAAAATGATAACATCAATCAATTTGGAAGTTTTTTAAAGACTAAAATTGCCATTATTTTGAGACAAAAAAAAAAGCAGGCATGGAAATAGGGCGAGGCGGGAATGGGTATGACATTCTCATCCTTATCCTTGCCTCTGAAACTCATCCCTATCCCCATTCCCATACCCAGCGGGTATGATATTTATGTCCTTATCCTCATACTCGTTAGGTATCGGTATACTCGTACCCGTCTCATAACCACAAAAAAATCATAATAATATTTTACTAAAAAATAATTTGTTTGAATATAATAATATTAATTAAAAAATTATTTAATAAACTCAAAATTTATAATTTGTTAATTAAATGTCAAACCTTTCTTTTTTCTTAAGACAAATAAATAGTATAATTATTAAACTAAGAACAGGGTGAGGCAGGTACAGGGGCAGTCAGAGGGATGACGTGGGTATGGATATCCCCATCCTTGTATCCATCTCCGACTTAATAAATTAGGTATTTCCTATACCCATACCTGTACTTGACCAAATTGGGTATTCCCTGTCAACTTCGGAACAGGTTCGGGGATTACCCGCAGGTGCGAGTTTATTTGTCACCCCTAAAAAAGAGTCATTGTAAATACAACTCTAATTAAATAAATAATATTTTAGAAATTTGATCATTAAATAAGATAAAATTAATTAAAATTTACTTATATTTAGGACAAAAAATTATATTAAATTTTGTTGCTCATAATTAATTGAGATAAGAGAAAGTAGTAGATTACCCTTGAATAATTAAAAGTTAGAGAAAGAAAAAAAATTTATCAAATGGTTCAGATAGTATTAATTATATTCCTAATTTAATCATTTATTTATTTTTTTATCAAAAAATATAAATTGTTAGTTTGTAGTTGTTTTTAGGAAAGGGATTCTAGCCATATGACCTCGTCTTTCCTTTCTCTCTCAATGTGACTTTTGAAAATAGATTAACCTTATAACTCCTCCTTTAATAATTCTTGTATGTTTATATAAAAATATGATTATCTTGTTTCAATCTTATGAGTGTTCTAATAAAGTATCCATAATAGGTATTTTATTTCAATCTTTTCAGTGCAAGTATGAGTATCATCAATCCTTATACCTATAGTGATGCAATCCCACCAAACAAGGACTCTTGGTTAGGAGGATTGGGAGAAGACATACCTAGGATGGAGCTTTATGAATATGTTTAGGTCATAGTCTTTAAAATTGTTTGTAAATATTGTGTAGTTTGTTTAGTATTTTTAGCGGGTGCTTGTAGCATTTATGGGGTCTTTGTATTTTTGGCCAACTCCCTTGATTTAGGCATGAGGTGCCATTAGTTATTTATGTAGAGTGTATGTTAGAAGGTGAACCTTTTTGTTAGGCAAGAGGATGTGTGGTTTGCTTCCCACACACTCCTTCTTTGATTTCCACACCTCCTTAACATACACATGTTCATGAGTAGCATATGGGACCACATGTTCCCTCCATGTGGCACCACTTTCTCTCTCTTTCCTAGGTGGCATCTACTTGTCTCTTAATTCAAATTTGAATTTGAATTAAGGGAACTAAATCCATAATATTAGGATCTAATGCCATATGAGGGAACATACATCCACTAATCTAGGGCCATATTTGGATCTAGCTCTTATCCTCACTCCCTAAGACTAAGTGGACGTCCACTCCTCCTCCTACTCTATAAATTTCACTCACTCACCTCTTGTAAGGAACTTTGATCTTTTATACAAACTCTTTGTGAGTGTCTTCTTCTCTCTAATTGTGAGAGTGCTTCTATGGCTTTTATCAAGGGTTCCTTCCCTTGTGTCAAGCTTCAACAAGCCTAGCTTATCATCCATTGAAGTGGTCTCCACCACCATTTCTCAACTCTCCATCTCCATATTCTTCACCAAGGAACCTTACAAGAAGAAAGATCATAGGAGGATCTATCCAAGATTGCATCACACAATTATATATATGTGTTATCAAAGATGATCACGTGCCCAGTATGTGCTTGGTCAACAATGACTGCTCTTTCTTATTCATTAAGTCACAAATAGGGTTTAATATTTATCATATCATATCCAATATGTGATTAATTTATAAAGGGAAATATTTTATCTTCTTATAAACATAAAAATCTCCCTATTAATAGAAAAATTTGATTCCTATCAACTTAACATCTCTACCACTCTTTTACTTTCCTGTAAAAAAGGTACCTCAACACTCATAAGGTATGTTTGTCTCTTATATCTAAAACCCTAATACTTCCACTAACTTGAACGTCAAAGTCGCTTTGCACATATCATTCCTACTACCTAGACAGTTCAGCATATCAAGTTGGAGATCGACACCCTGAGACCAAGAAAGAGGAGAAATTAGACCACTCATCAGAATTTGGTAATAATATTTGGCCACCTCTATAAAATTGAGGTAAAATTTTTCCGACCACATAATCAACATATCAAGAAAAATTATTCATCTTATTATGCACTCCTTATCTCAATTTGTATGTTTTGTTTTATTTTTATGAACCCTAAATGAATTAAAAATTTGGGTTGCACATAAACTATATTAATGCCCTAATTTTGAAATTCCCAATTGTAGTTATTGACGTAAGCAGAGACAATCAACATAATTTTGGATTTTATTATTTTATTTGTAAGTTTCTTAATTATTTTGGGTGAATTTTCTTATGGCCTTTTGTATTCCCCAAATTGGTTTTTATTGTGTCATGAGAGTCCTAAGCCAAACAATAGGATCAATAGAGTGTTTAATTCACTTTTTAGGAATTACAATTTTGAATAATCAGTCTATAAATATGATAACTATTGTATTTCAAATCAGATTATAAGTTGAACAAAAGTTGAGTTTTCTCATAGTGAGAGCTTTATAAAGTTTTCAGTCATAAGAACCCAATTTCGATCTTATTAGGTTAACCTCTAGCAATCAACACATGACTTATTAGTATCACTCACCTTCTCATCTTTCTTAAGTGTGTGGCGTCAATATCATTCCCTAAAACAATAAAAAAATCACATTCTTTCAGTTTCAATAGGCATAAGTCTCTTCTACAGTAGCCACATGTAAGTTCCAATAGGCAAAAACCTCTTTTACGCCATCCACACATAGGTTCCAATAGGCATAAACCTCTTCTACACCAATCACGTGTAGGTTCCACACAACTTAACAAGAATTGATCCAGAATGCCACACAATGGGCAGGTCTTACAGAACCCCATAAGCTACTACTATGCTATATGCCCATCCATGCTCATGTCACAAACATAACAACAATATCTCACAATGGTACTAAACTTCATTCCCTACCTCAGCTGGACTAGCTCTCTGTCAAGCACCCTTAATCATACAATATATCACATTATTTGAGAGATCATACTCACGTTCATCAATACATCACATACATTTATAAGTCATACACCTTTATAAATTACACACATCATCTTAACATCATCTTCACATATTAAACATATCACATGTATTTATAAATTAAATACAACACTTCATCTCATACTCATTCACATAACATAAATTCACCATATTATAAGACACTCAATACATCCATCCATAAAAGCATTTTTAACATATATTATAATTAATAAAAAAATTTGTCATTAATACTCATAATCTAAGTCACCATGATAGTATCCTAGATCAAGACAATCATCCATTTAAAATCCACAAGTAACATAAGATCTTAAACATAGTTAATTACTCATATTTTAGTATCTTTCACTCTAGGTGTTATTTCACCGATCTAAATCTTGAAAATAAAGACTGATATCTTACAAACTAACTGTCCAAAACTAAACCAAATCTAACGGTTAACAAATAGGCTCTCCAAACAAAGTCTACAATGGGTGTGTATCCTAAATATAGTTCTTACTTTCACTTTATTATTTCTCACTCCAGACATTATTTCGACGATCCCACCATTCAAAATAAATATTAATAATTTTAGAAACCTATTGTCCAAAATAAACGAAATCCAACAATTAAAAAAATTCTATAGACGCTCTATACGAAATCTGCTGCTGGTGTAAGATCCTAAAATTAGAATTCTTACTCTAACTCTATTAGCTCTCACTCTAGACATTATTTCAATGATCCCACCTTTGAAAATAAAGATTAATATCTTACAAAACTACTATCCAAAAATAAATCAAATCTAGTGGTAATAAATTTTGTAGAGGCATAAAAAAAAGTCAGATGCAATATCATCTTACCACATAAAAACACCATCTTTCGATCCACCGAAACATAAGATTATCCACATCGTTTGCTCATTAATTTAACACAATTTACATACTAATTAACAAGACCCAAGAACACCTCAAACAAACATCACTCAACCCATATCAAATATTTACATCACTTAATCGAGAGATAAGATTAATCAATAATCGTCTAATATTTACACAATCATCTTACCACATCAAAACATCATTCAACCACTGAAACATAAGATTAACCATATTGTTTACTCATGTAATTTAACATAATTTACATACTAAAAAATAAGACCCATGAACGCCTAAAAGAAATATAAATACATATGAAAAATACAAATCCAACCATCAAATAACTCAAGAATCATATGGAAGTGCAAAAAATCATCCACAATAATTATGATATGAAATCGAATGATCATGAAAACGGAACAACTACAGGGGGACTTAGGGTTCACCCTTTAACATGCATACAGTATGGTAATCTCGCCTCCCTTAACTCGATGAAGAAACAAAGACAAATGAAGATTTTCCTTTCCCGATCCTACAAACCCTTGCCAAAATAGAGCTTTTACTATGATTTCGTTTTATCCCAAACAGTCAAAATAGAGAGCCACACGTCTGGAGCCTACGTTCCAATTTTTTGGTCAATCCAATGATTAACGAATTTGCAGTGGTAAGATTATGAAAACTAAACACAGTTTGTGCGAAATAACTTTCTCTCTTCCTTTTTCTCTCTACGGCTTCTCTTTTCTTTCAACAAGCTTTGAGAAACTTTAGGATAAAAATGAGGCAAAAGTGGTCATGCCTCTTCCCTTCCTTCTCACATAACAACCCTAATAGGCACAAGCCATCTATCTTTTTACCTTCTCACTTAACTCATTAACTTATAATATGCAAATGAATACTAACAATATAAATATACTCTCTCCTTATTATTATTGTTTCCGAAGCATTTTTTTTTTATTTTTTCTCTAATAACAAATATATATATATATATATATATATATATATACTTTAGCATATTTGCGATAATTAATTATGATAAATGAATAAATTTCTATTAACTAATTCAATTAATTTAAAATAGCTAAAATGCCTCATTTACGAAAATTGGGTTGTTGCAAGAGCTACGACTCCTTGGAACTTCACATGCTAGAAAATTTTTCCCAATTTGATGAATCCCAACACTAGTTTGTTGATACTGTAGCTGCACAATTTCAAAGACTGATGAAAAAGCATACTAAAGTAGTGTTTGAAAGAATTGAGGAGTCTTTAAATCAAAGGCATAATAAAGATGATGAAGGTAAGAAAAGGAGAGAATTGAGAGAAAAAGGAGAGGAAACATATTTAATTAGTGTGGTTGTGGAAGAAAAATGGAAAATAAAGATAAATATATTTTGAAATCAAGTAGTGAAAACAATGTTAAAAGAAAAATATTGAAATCTAGAGTGAAGGAAGTTGAAAAAATTGGGTAAGCCAAAAAATGAGATTTTTATGTTAAGAGAAAAATATGAAAATTTATATGGAGAAAAAAAATGAGTAAAAAGAGTAAGGTAGAAAAAATGACACTGAGAAAGATTTATTTTTTTCTAAGTGATGCTTACATTTTCTAACTCTTGTTGTGCAAGTATTGTTTTTTTTTTTTTTACATTCAAAGGCATGATGAAAACTTTTCCAAAAGGTTTCTTACTAAATAATCATTTTTCATTAATCAATAATTACATTCTCATGATATTCAAGTTATTGAATGGAAATGCAGTACAAGGTTATTTTTTTATCCTAGCATTGACTTATCCCTTTATTCTTGAAGGATGTGTGTACTTTTAAAATTCAAGGACAAATTTTCTTTAAAAAAGAGAGAAGGATGTAAGCCAAAACCTAATTTTGAATTTTATTATTTTATTTATAATTTTCTTCACAATGAATTTTCTTATGGTCTTTTGTATTCCCCAAGTTTATTTTTATTGTAACATGAGAGTCCTAAGCCATTTAATAGGATTAATGGAATATTTAACTCATTTTTGAAGAGTTATGATTTTGAACCTTCACTTAGTCTATAAATATAAGAACTATTGTATTTCAAATTAGATTATGAGTTTAATGAAAATTGGGTTCTCTCATTGTGGGAGCTTTATAGAGTACTAAGTTATAAAAACACAATTTTGATCTTATGAGGTTAACATGTGGCAATCAACCCCATGCCTTATCGGTATTACTCATCTTTCTTAAGTGTTGCATCAATATCCTTTTCCATAACAAAATAAAAAAAATCACATTATTTCAGTAGTTCTTTTCCAAACCAAAAATTCAAGGGGATCTTATTTCAATTTTTGCACCAATTATTGGCCAATTTTATTTTACAGGAATGTATAATAGATATTACATTCCAATTTAAAAACACATAAATACCAAAAAATGCATAATATTAAATATTAAAAGGAGATGTCTCCTACAATCTTAGTTATCAAAATCACGATTTAACTCGTAAAATCATACAAATTTACGAGTCCCTAACGAGTTAAATTTCATATAGAATCAGAATGACAGTAAACTTGGTGAAATCGAAGCAAACACAGTAGAATCAAAGTAAACTCATGAGCAAATTTCTCAAGTGGTGTTTTCTTGTATTGAATCTAATTTTAAGTGTTTTGAATATAGTTTATTCTTATGTCTAAAAAGGTTTTGAAGTGTTTTGAATATAATTTGTTCTTATGTCTAAAAAGGTTTTGAAACTTTGAGTGTTTCGACACTAATTTGTATTTATTTAGAGTAATTTGGACTTATTATGTGGATTTGAACTTATTATGTATTGAAAATTTTCATTTTTTATGTTATTTATAATATATTTTTAATGAAGTAAACTTTTACAATTCTACAAGTTGAATTTATTAGACTCTCACGAGTTTACATAAACTCTTGACTTAGATAACCCTGCGTACAATTTTTCCTACTCAAAACATCCATTTTTCCTCCTAATTTTTGCATGCATGTAGTTCTGTCATCCCTAATTAATGTATTTATAAATGCATGTAATATATTAAATTATATTTTAAAAAATCCATCATATTTTCTCACACCAAAACATAAGGTGTTAATTTTCATCTTTTTTTCGAGAAATGACTCCTTCAACTCTTCATATGCCTTAATTTAAATTTATATCAAGTTCCAATGCCAACAATTTATAGCATTCTTGAATTTCTCCACACACACATATTGTTTCTTCTTATTCAATATGAAAGAAAAGAACAATGTCAACTATGGGATTTACAAGTATTCCGAGCAAGTATCATAATCAGTTAAGGAAAGGAACATATGTGTGTGACCTACCTCTTCTTTTTGTAAGTATTATGAATCTAGAATACATTTTATGTTGTTCATTATTTGTGAGTTTGTTTACATTTTTTTAAGAAAATCACCTATTTTAACATAATAATTACTCATTGTAATTTTTTAAATGTTGGTAAACATTTTTAAATAAAAATCAAAAGCTAAAAAAAAAGCTATAAATAGCTTATTTTGATAAGTTATTTGGAGGAGCTTCTCAAAAGAAAAAATTGGAAATAAGTGAAGAAGTGCTTAATGAAAATATTTTACTAAATTTCCCTTGTCAAAATTAAAGGATTCACTTGTCTTCTCTTCATTCGGGTCTTTTAGGGTTTTTGTCTTCTCATCGCTCTCTTTAAGTTCTTTTTGTGACTGTCGTTTCTCTTCATGATTTGCTTCTTCTTGATGTTCTTTGCCATAAATCACTTTTTCTTGTGCAAGTGAGAATTTTTACTTCCATTTTTATTTATTTTGTGAAGTTTCAAAAGTGAAATCAGGAATCTGGGGCATTAACGATGTTGAATTTCTATTTCTCCTTTTGAATTTGAAATTTATGGGATAAGATTGAAAGAACATTTGGTAATTGAAAACACATTTCGAGTGAAAAACATTTGGGAATTTAGGATTAATGAATGTTGAGTTTTGTTTCTTCTCTTGAACTTGAAAATTTGGGCATATTTATTGACAGTAAGTCATCGTCTAAACCCTTTGATAATAGATTCATTGCAGCACGAGTAGTAACTTGTTTATCTCATCCTCTTTAATAGGGATACATATATATAATTATTAGTTCTGACTTGGATATAATTTTGAATGCTAACTTATGAGTATGATTGTATTCACATTTGTTAAAGTTTTGACTGCTATAACAATGCATGTTAGCAGTGTTATGGTTTATGGCTATAATTATATTCATGTTAATTTGTTATCGTAATTGTACTCATGTTTAACAATGTTGTTTTGGTTTATGGCATATCTCTTGTTAAAAAATGCTAAGCATGTCGGTAGTGTCAATCTTACCTTCCTATGTCAATAGTTGTTCTTATTAAAACATTATATAGAAACTATGTTTTTATCAACTAAATTCATAAAATAAATTGAAATCTTTATCCTACACTGCTTTGGATATTCCGACATAGGTGTCGGAAGCACATAAAAAAAAACAACACTAGATATTCACCCACAATTGTGTGTCTATGATGACAAAGGTGTGGGATGGGTGTTGGAATTACAACAACATTAGAATCAAACTCTTATCAAAAGTGATTATTTAAAACAAAAATATTATTTATAAGTTCTTATAAAGACTGTTATATAATTTTTTCATGGAAAAGAACTTATACAATTTATATAGCCAAACAAGTTGATAATCACTTTTAATTAAAAAAATGTTTTATAATTGTACCAAAACATAAAGATAATTGTTTTTATTAAAATTGTAACATCCCAAATTTTATTATCTACTTAACATTACTACTCAACATTTTCAATCATTTACAAAACGAATAAACTAGGATAGCCCAGGCCGCTATTTGAGTGCAATCAGTAAAAGCAAGTTTACCTTACTTATAATAATAATGTAATTAGTTATGCTATCAAAAGTAGGGGAAAGTGTTTGATCCTGAATTGAATTTCTTCAGAAAGAAAATCTTTTGTCTCATGGTAGCCAACTCTAGTTCCCTTACAAAACTTTCGCTATTGGGTTAGACATACACTTTACATGTCTCTTTCTCAGCTTCAAAAGTACCGAAGGTTGGACTACGTTCAGGGATTGGCATTACTCTTTTTAATTTTATCGTAAGATCCCAAAATAATTACTCATGTACTTAACATTATTAATCATCAATTCTACCGTTATTATACAACATAAATCTTGGAATATTAAAATTTGAAACAAAATAAATCATGGCATGCATTGCACAAGCTCACCAAGCGAAATAGGTTGCCCAGTGAGGAACAATGTAGCTTGCCCAATGATCACAGTCACCCAACAAGAATCCTAAGATGAACTATTCCAGTGAAGGAACTTCACTCACCAAGATACGTCACCAGGAGAGACCCTCTCGTTGGGCGCAAATCCAAAAAATTCTCCAACAGAGGCAACTTTGCATTGGGCAAGACATCTCATTAGGTGCAAAACCAAAAATCTCCTTAACAAAATAAAAAATTTTGCTAGCGAGACCTCTTGCCCAGCAAGAACCTACAGATAACAAAACTCAGCTACATAAACCTATTTTCCAAGCTCAAAACAAAAAATTACATTTCAACCACACTTAAACATTAACTATCTTCATCTACTACGTAGATATTTACACATAGAAAAATTCCATATCATACACCCTATTCATACTTTCTAAAATACAAAATTTTACAAGTTAGTTTACATATAACTTACACATTGACTATTTATAATATTTTCTACAATCCCAAAAGAAACATTGATATCCAATAACAAATATTCATCTTTAATCCTGCTGAGCATTTCCTCTATCCTCCCTACTGCCATTTGCTCTCATACAAGGCATAATCATCACAGTCATAAAGAATGCACAGACAATGCAAGGGTAAGCGTATTAACATATATAATTCATTAAAGCAAGTAAATTAACAGTGACAGTAATATCAATCAATCAAGCACACTTATATTTCCTCTAAATATAAGCAATTCACACAATTGTATATTATGACACAATGATTTCTTGAACACCCATTGAGTTTGGACACCAATGTGACCTAAAAACTTCTCCCAATTGGAAACAAACATCCAATTTGCACTACGAGACCACCCATTTAAGTCTAGAAAATATGTAACACCCCTATTTTAAATAAGTTAGTACCTCCACTTAGATATTAGAAGTAAATATTAGGAACTTAATTATACCTGTGAAAAACTTAGTAGTATAAAGCATTTTTTACTAAAAATCATACAAGTTTCCTTTTCTAGGTAATTCACTCAGCAAAATGATTCCACTCAGTGGATTCTAGGTAGTAACATATAGTTGTTTTCAGAAGAAATTCGCTAACCGAAGAAACCCTCACTTAATGAAGCCTAGGTTGCTCAACAAGCATAGATTGAACAAGAATCTCGCTCAGTGAAAAATCCTATGGCTTAGCTATGTGAGACAAGTGTTTGGATTTTTCAGATCGTCGCAAAGTGAATCTTTTGTTGCTCAGCAAAAGTGCTTGAACTTGGGTTCTCTTTGCAAGCAAAAATTCGCTCAATGAACGAGTGCAAAATTTTCCTATAAATAAGGGTCACCATACTGCTAAAATGGGGAGAAAAAGAGAGAAAAGAACTTCTCAGGGAAAAAAAGAGAGAACTTCTAAGAAAAGGGGAGAACTTTTGAGAGAGGGAAAAGCTTTTGAGAGAAAGAAAAAAAGCTATTAGGAGGGAAGAAGGAGAAAGCTCTTGGAAAGAGATTAACACTCCAAAGGTTTTACACCACTATTTATCAAACTCTTACTAAGGTAAGGGAGGGGAGTGAGATTTATAAACCTTTGTGGTGTTAATCTTAATAAGCTTATGTATTATTGCTTTAGTCTTTTGTTAATCTTTATTATCCTCTATATATAGCTTTTGGATATTGCTTTTGGGTTTCTTGGCTATTTTCCTCTAGATATTATTTATGTCTCTATGTTTATTATTCCTAAATATTACTTTTGATCTTTTCATTGTTATTTCTAGATATTGTTTCTAGTTCTTTAATTCTATACATTGCTTTTGGTCCTTTATCCACTATTTTCAAATATTACTTCTTGTGTCTTATTTATTATATTCTAAATAATATTGACGTGTTTTTTTTATTTTAAATTTTAGAGTTAAATCATTCTTATTTAAGCTATTAGGTTGGTAATTTTATAAAATTATTTGATCATAGCATTCATAAATCATGAACATCATTTATCTCAAGTTTTGGCTTTGAAACTTATTTTGTCATTCTTCACCATAAAAGTAAAGTATATAAATTTTGGTTTCTAAAACTTTGATTTATACAAATCACTAATTGTAAAATTATTAATAAATATTTTATAATTTTATGTGTATATATTACTAATTCTTCATTGAATATTTCTGGTGAAGTATATTTATATCTTATTCCAAAGATCTTGTGAAAAGTTTGGTTGAGGAAATTCTTTATAATATTTCTTAAAGAATGTGAAAGACAATCTAAGTATGCTCTGTGTGATGCAATCCTACCTATAAAGGGTCTCATAACAAGGGTCATGACTAGGAGGATTGAGGAGGACATGGCTAAGAAGGAGGGTGGAAGACCTCAACTCCTCATGGAAGTCAAGATTATTAGGCCATAGTCATTTCTTTATGCTTTGTATTGTGCACCCTTATTTTTACTTTATGGAGGTGTATTTAGTTTCCCTTTTGTCCTGTATTCTCTTTTTTAGTTAGGAGGTATAGCTAGTCTTTTATGTGGAGTGTATTTAATAGATTGGGCCTTTTTTCAAAGCCTTTAGACATGTGGTTTGATAACTACACCCCTTAGTTTGCCCCATATCCCTTCTAAGACACACATGAAGCATAAGAGACAAGTGAGGCCCCTTGGTTCCCTCTAGATGGCACCAACTTACCATCTCTCTCCTTGTTGGCATGTTTAAATTTAAATTTGAATTTGGAGGGAGTCTACATGGCACTCTCAAATTCAAATTAAAATTTCAAGGGAACATGATCCATTTTAGTAGGACCTTGTTTAGATCTTCCTAAAATTAACTAAGTGCAAATTGGCTCTAACTCAATTAACACTTAATTAATTCATCCCAATATCTACTAATAGCGGACGTCTACTTAGCCTCAATCCTAGCCCATTACTTTTTTTATAAATAGGCACCCCCATCTCTTGTATCATTTTATACTTGATTGAATATACAAAATCTTTTTTGAGCTATTCTTCAATGTCTTATTCTATCCTTCATAGAGAATTCTTCAATGGCTTTTATCAAAGGTTTCTTCCCTTGTGGAAAGCTTCTTTCAAGACTTATCTCTCCATAGAATAGGGCCTCTAACCTTCATCTCATCCTTTTCCACCATTCATCTTCTTCAAGGAACCTCTGAAGAAGTAGACCATAGACTTTCATTCCAAGGATGCATCACTGTGATGCAATCTCACCTAGCATGCATCATGGCTAGGAGGACTCAAGGAAGGCATGGCATGGACAAAAGCTCATTGAAGATTCGAAGCCATAGTCTTCGTTATTTTTAACTTGTAAATATTTTATTTTAATTAGATAAATAGGAAAGTATTTTTAATTCCCTTAAGGCCATGTATTTCCGGCCATCTTCTTAGTTTATAAGGTATAGGTGTCTTTAGTTAAAAAGGAGGAGTAAGCTTATAATGGGTGCATAAGTTAAGACATGATTTTGGGCTAGCCCATTCACATTAAGATATGCTAATTACACCCATAGGGGGTGAACTTAGGTGCCTCACTTAAGGCCTAAGACTTGGGTTAATTAGTTTTAATCCTAATTAAGCCCAAGTCCCACATTGCCTAGAAAAGTATGCCCAAGCTCTCCCATTGGGCTATATATACTCATTCCCCCTCATTGTAAAATTTCACCTTTGAAGTTGAATGAAAATAGTATCTTTGTGAGCACATTCTTAGTAAAAGGTCTTGAGGATCCTCTCTCTTGAGGAACCTCTTCCTATGGTTTTTATCAATGGTTCCTTCCCTTGTGGCAAACCTAAACACTTTGGCTTATCTCTCTTTGAGAGTGGCGCCCCACCTCCATTTTATTTCCCCTCCATCATCCATTTCATGGTGCTTGGAACCTCAAGGAAAAAGATCAAGGGAGGCATGCATCATTTGGTATCAGAGCCAACTCCATGAGGTTCTTTTCTAGTCTTAATTTTCTTTAATTTTTTTCAGCTTTTCTTCTTAGAGTTCTTGCTTTTTCCTTTATTTTTTCCAGCCTTTCATTCTTGTCATTTAATTCCTTTTATGTCTTGTTATTTTATGTTTTTGTAGTTTTCATTTTATGCAATTTATTTCCTAGTTTTTATTGCTTTCTAGATTCAATTTATCTTGTTCTTTTCCATTGAATCTTTATATGTTTCCTTTAGGATTGTTTCTTTAATTTTCTGCCCAGCTTTTTATTTTTTCCTTATTCTTGTGCAAATCCTAAGAAGATCATTGTAATGACTTCACAAAATTTGTGAAGGAAGCCACACATTGTGGTCTTGATCTTTGGATGCACGTTGTTCTCCTTATTTGAATTTTTAATTCTATTTTCCTGCACCTATTTTTCTGTTTTTCCAGCCCTTTATTCTCTGTTTTGGGCATATATTTCTGGTTATTTTGAGTCATTTAATTTCAATTTTTAATCTTCCAAGTTGTGTCTTAGTTGGTCATGTTGTAGCCCTTTTATTGTCTCTTAATTCTACATAGTTTTGCCTTTTTATTTTTACCATAAAAGTGTGTTATTTCTCTATTGGAAATTGAGCATCAAAGAGGCTTACTCTTGATCCCATGTCCTTAGAGTCTCACATGCTATTTAGATCTTAGCATGTTCTTAAAAAAAAAATCTTCAAAAAAATTAATGCTCAATTTCTTCCAAATTTCATTCACTTGTTCAATAATTTTAGTATCTTAATTTTGTGCTAGTTTTTGTGGTGATTTTTGTTGATTGGCTTTGAGAGGCATGTTGGGTATGATTGGGCTGATTATTGAGTAATCAAGTTGTCCTCAACTTCCATAAAACTCTCCTTGTGCCATTTATTTTTTATCACCTAAAATTACTAGTTCATATTAGGTTGCTTTGTTTCTTAATTTTGCACTTTTGTATATCAATTATGGTGGCCATTTCCTATCCTTTGTTCAAGCATTTATGATTCTTTGACTCCTCACTATATTTGCTACAAAATGTGTTAAGAAGAAGAAAAATTGTTTCAAAAAAAAAAAAGAAGAAGAAAAGAAATCAAAAGTGTAAAATAAGTAAAAAAAAAAAAGAGTTAGTAAAAAGTGCTAAAAACAAGTAAAAAGAGTACAAAAAAATAAAATAAAAATTAGTGCACCTCAAAATTATTAAAAAATTCAAAGGAGTGTTAAATTTTATTGAAATTTGCTTGAATTTATTTGACTATGATTTAGCCACCTTGCTTTACAATTGTGCAAATCATTGAATTTGTTGAGTCTTTTTTGTTTTAAGTCCAATTCTATTTTAGGCCCATTCTAGGAATTTTTTTTTGTGTGCCAACTTTCTTTCTACACCTTTTATTTCTTGCTTATCCTTATTGGCT
Source organism: Psophocarpus tetragonolobus (assembly GCA_037954015.1). Taxonomy (NCBI): domain Eukaryota; kingdom Viridiplantae; phylum Streptophyta; class Magnoliopsida; order Fabales; family Fabaceae; genus Psophocarpus; species Psophocarpus tetragonolobus. The sequence goes on along the minus strand of CM075690.1, from coordinate 70,570,653 downwards.
TTCTTTGTGTTTGTCAAATAAATTCTTTCCACTTGGATGTGTTCCTATTCTTGTTAAGTGCTTTTTATTGCTTTTTGCTTTCAAGTTCTACTTCCCTTGGTCTCTTGCTTGGGCGCTTGTTTTCTCTTGGTAGGTAGCCAAATTGTTGAAATTTTCACAAGGGTAGCATCCTTAGGAAGTGTTGATTTAAAACCAAGGAAGAGGAGACTTGAAAAGGAGGCCAAGACTAGAGTGATACACTTGGTGAGGAGCACTTGAAGAAAGGAGCTACATTCAACTACTTTTAATTTTCTTTGTTTAATTTGGGTATATTTTTAAAGACATTTTAATTAGAGGTATTGGATGCCCATAAGGGTCACCTCTTTTGTGTGTAATAAACCTTAGTTTCTCGTTTTAGTGTGGATAAGGAATTGGTACCCCTTATTCATACTTAGGAGCACGTTAGAATCCTTTAGCTTTGCTTTAAATTTCTTTATTTGCTTTCAACATTTTAGAAAGTGTTAGAGTTCCAAAGACTCTTAAAACTTTAGGAGAAAAAAAAAAGAGAGGAGTGTTTTGCATATTAGTTCCCTAGGCCTTACACTTTGACATGTTTTCACACACTTCTAGGAGTGTTAGGAGTAGTAATGAAACTAGGGAAAATAAAGGAGAAGAATGTGAGAATAGAATAAAAGAAAAGAATGAGAAGAGTGATAAACCAACCTTGCCCACATATCCATACTCTATTGATTGGGAAATAGTAGAAAAACAATGTAGGGAAGTTTGGAAAAATGAGAGAAAACAAATAGAGATGAGGAAAAGAGAACAAGAGGAACTAGATAGAGAGGAGAGAAAAGAGAAAGAACAAAAAGAAAAGGAGAAACAAGAAAGAAAAGAAAGAAGAGAAAAAGAGAGACAAATAGAGAGTAGGGAAAATGAAAAGAAAGAAAGAGAAGCAATAGAAAAAGAAAGAGAAGAGAGAAGAGAAAAAGAGAAAAGAGAAAAAGAGAAAAGAGAAAAAGAAAGAGAAAAAGAAAAAGAAGAAAACAAAAGAAAAGAGTGAGAGAGAAAAGAGAGAAGAGAAAGGAGAGAAAAAGAGAAGAAAAAATTGGAAAAGAGAGAAAAGGAACAAAATAAGTTAGAAAGAAGGGAAGAAATGAAGATACAAAAAAAGAGAGATGCCTATAAGAGCTCTTGTGGTAACATTTACACACATTATAGAGACTTAGAGGAGCCTAAAATAATCCATGACATTCATGCTTCTTCTAGTAAGAAGGAAAACCCTAAGAGGCATCCTAAGAAAAAGACAAACCCTTCTATAATTAAACCCAAAAGAGAGTCATCCAAAAGAAAGCATATTGAGAGAAAATCCTTGAGTATGAGTGACACCCCTACCACTAGTTCGAGCACTCGTTTTCAAAGTCCTAAATGTTTTAAGTGTTTAGAAAAAGGGCATATTGCTTTGTTTTGCCCCAAAAGAAAAAGGACTTTAAAGGGAACATAAAATGAAAAGGGTATTCATTCATGTGATGGTCTCTTCAAAGTAAAACAACTTCTTGGAAGTCATCCTTGTAAGGAAACCCAAACACAAAGAGAGAATGTTTTTCAAACAAGATGCAAAATTTTGGGCAAAACTTGTTCTCTTATTGTGGATGGTGGATCATGTTGTAATTTTTGTAGCACGAGGATGGTGGAAAAGCTATCACTTGCTACTACTCCTCATCCTTCACCTTATTTTTTGCATGGACTTAATTATGAAGATGGTGTAGTAGTAAGAGAGCAAGTGGAGATTAGCTTCTTCATAGGGAAGTATCACGACAAAGTGTTATGTGATGTAGTCCCTATGGAAGCTAGTCACATGTTGCTGGGAAGGCTATGGCAACATGATAAGGAAACTTTGCACAATGGCCTCACTAATAAAATCACTCTCTCTCATAAAGGGAAAAAGATCACCTTACTTCCTCTTACCCCTACCGAGGTTATGGAGGATAGAAGGATCATGAAGCTTAAGAGAGAAAGGGATAAAAATGAAAATAAGGTTGTTGGTAGGAAGATCGAGTCTAAGGAAGATCCGCCTTTGCCTTCAAAGGAGGTTCTCTATATAGAAAAATTTTTCTGCCAACTCTTACAAAAAGAACAAGTTGAATTTGAGGATGTGCCTATATCTTTTGAGCACCTTGATCCACACCCTCAAATCCAACTTGATGAGTGCTCCATTCCACTTAGACTAGTCTCGCCAACTATTTCAAAACCTTTGAGGCTAGTATCTAGTGCAATTGGAGGAGGATGGGGAGCTGTTGTGTGGAGGCACATGCACACTAAAATATTTTCAAACTTTAGTGCCAACCTCCACTACCCCATTCTTAAAAGGCCTCCTTATAGACCTCTCACTTCCCCCAAAATCACTTGTCTGCATATACTTACTGCTTTCCTTATTTTCTTGCAGACTTTGAAAAAGCAGAAGAAAGACCTCAGGATTTGAGGTCAAATCCTCTCCAAGGGAGAGGAGATGATGCAATCTCACCTAGCATGCATCATGGCTAGGAGGACTCAAGGAAGGCATGGCATGGACAAAAGCTCATTGAAGATTCGAAGCCATAGTCTTCGTTATTTTTAGCTTGTAAATATTTTATTTTAATTAGATAAATAGGAAAGTATTTTTAATTCCCTTAAGGCCATGTATTTCCGGCCATCTTCTTAGTTTATAAAAAGGAAAAGTAAGCTTATAATGGGTGCATAAGTTAAGACATGATTTTGGGCTAGCCCATTCACATTAAGATATGCTAATTGCACCCATAGGGGGTGAACTTAGGTGCCTCACTTAAGGCCTAAGACTTGGGTTAATTAGTTTTAATCCTAATTAAGCCCAAGTCCCACATTGCCTAGAAAAGTGTGCCCAAGCTCTCCCATTGGGCTATATATACTCATTCCCCCTCATTGTAAAATTTCACCTTTGAAGTTGAATGAAAATAGTCTCTTTGTGAGCACATTCTTAGTAAAAGGTCTTGAGGATCCTCTCTCTTGAGGAACCTCTTCCTAGTTGGTTTTTATCAAGGGTTCCTTCCCTTGTGGCAAACCTAAACACTTTGGCTTATCTCTCTTTGAGAGTGGCGCCCCACCTCCATTTTCTTTCCCCTCTATCATCCATTTCATGGTGCTTGGAACCTCAAGGAAAAAGATCAAGGGAGGCATGCATCACACTGTGGTTGCATGCATCAAAGGGAAAAAGATATCTTTTGGTATTAAAAATGTCTTAATATTATGACTATGATTATTATTGATTATTAATATGTGATAGTAATTGGATATGAAATATTGATTTAATTCTTTGAGGATGACTTATAAATGATTCTATGAATAATGATAGCATGACAAATACTGTATGATCTATGTTTGTCGAGTTTAGTAACCTTTAGGACTATATCAGAATATTGTAATTGGTTGGGGGTTAGAATATAACACCTTAAATTTTCTATCAAGGTTAGTAGATATGTATTCGCAATTGATTCTGTATGTATTCACTTTTCAGATGTGTAAATGATGTAGAAATGAACCTTGTATGCAACCAATTATTGAAGTAGACTAATAGAAAGTTAGAAAGCATGTTTAACTAAAAAAGTTGAAGATTCATGGTCAGAGAATTTTGCTAAATGGCAGTGCAAGGCTTCTAGAATGGTGGTGCATGGCAGTTGAGAAGTTTCTTGTATGGCAGTGTAGGAAACATTCACCCAGCGAATCCTATTTAACTCAGCAAATTTGGGGCAACAAAAAATAATAAATCGAGGGCTTGGTTTAGTTGTAGGATGCATGATTGAATGTATTCTCGAGAGAGAAAGTAAGATCTTAGAGACAAGGAGGAGAATTTAAGGAAGAAAGGGTTTAGCTATGGAAATGTTGTCAAAGTTTCTTTGCAACTTATAATCAAAAGCCTCTTATCAAGGTAAGGGAGGCAATGAGAGATTATAAGTCGTAGGAGGTGTTAATCCTAATAAGCTATATGTATTTATTGCTTTTTGTTGAGCTATTACTTAATCAATGTTGTTTACTATTTATGCTTAATCGATGTTATTTATTGCTTGATTATGATGTGTGTGTTTAATTTTTGTTACCCTCCAGAAAACCTTCTAGTCATTCATTTCAAATAATCTTCTAGTTGTGGTTAATGTTTTTTTTAGATAACCTTCTGGTCAATTGGTCCAGATAACCTTTTGGTAATTTCTTATTTACCCTCCGGATAACCTTCTGGTCACTTATTCTAGATAACCTTATAGTTGTGGTTGTTATTATTCTCCACACACTATTTTGGTCCCTTGTTTGAGCTTGTTAATTGTTATTCATAATTTATATTTGTTTTGTTATTGGTTGAAATGAAGAACTACTTCAATATTCTTAAAGATAATGAACTGTTATGAAGAAAAACTGACTATGCTCTGTGGTTGCGGTTTTAATCTGATCTTCCACATAAAAAAAGATATCTTGTAGTAATATTATCCTATTATTGATGAATATTAACATAAATATTTGAATTAAACTACTTGTTATCCATTCTTGAGCTATATGAAGTTTAATTATGTTGTGAATGATGATGCTTAATAGTAATGCTTGAAATATGATTGATGGTGTGATAATTCATCACAACAGTTGTATAAATTATGTAAATGTCCCTTGAGAATGTGGTGAGGAGAACTTAGCAAGAGTCTAGGTTCCCTGGTAAAGGTGTTGTACACTAAGTACGAGTATAGTGTTTGGGAAGTCACAACTTGGTGTACTGAAAGATGAAAAGTTAGATTAGAAATCCTTGGATTGTTATAAGTAAATGAATATCCTGAATGTTGATAGTTGGACTTGGGATGTTTCATCAGGTGGGTGAACATCTGGAGTGGTCCATGTTATTACTTGGTAAGGGATCGTTTATGTAGAATGTCGAAAATTCTTAGCATCTCATGATTGGTGGGATATATCTTATTCTTGACCTTATGGGAGATCAGATTGAGATGTAGGGTTGGTGCCCTAAAATTGATGTGTAGAGTTGGTGCCCTAATTGGAAAATCACCAAATATTATATAGAAGGTTGGTGCCCTGATCATTTTAGTCTACTGCACCAATTTGGATAAGATATACAACTGTCAATCACTTCCCAAACGAAATCCCTAATGGTTGGGTGAATCATCATGGATAATCATGGATCCATATGTGGTGTTGAATGGGATTAAGTCCAATGTTGAGATGAGTGAGATTATATTATGTGTTGGGATTTTGGGGACCGAGTCCTAGGATGAGTTTAGACCCTATCGTCCATATAGTTTATTAAGATTAATATTTATGGTTTATAATTATCTCACTCCTCTATGTATTTGTTCTATGTGTTTCTTTTCATTTGTTCATGATATGATTTAGAAGAGGAGTCGAAACCGGTAGCTAGAATAAAAGACTTTATTTATGCTTGAAGATGACTGAGTTTTGTATCATTTTACTTCTCTATAAGTTGTTTTGCCAAAAGGTCCACTGCTTTGATTTAGGTATAACTGGGGTAGTGGGGATAATTTTTATATGATGTACTAAGAACATTTTGTGTAAAGAAGTTCTATAATGAATATTATTGTTCACATTTTATTTTAAGAAGATTATGGTTCTTTATGTAGCTTTCATTTTGAAGTTCATATCCATGTTAATTATCTTTGGAAAAATTTTCATAAAATTCATAATTGAATGGTAGAGATTTGGGTTGTTACACAAAATGATGTGACTACTTGAGGACGGGAATATTGTAACTAGCTAGGGGTCAGAATGATATGACTGGTCGAGAACCAAAATGATGTGACTGACCAGGGGTTAGAATGATGTAACTGGTTGGGGACCAAAATGTTGTGACTGACTGCGGGTCAGAAAGATTTGACTGGTCGAGGACCAGAATATTGTAACTGGTCGGGGGTCCAAATGATGTGACTGGTTGGGGACTATAATATTATAATTAGCTAGAGGTCATAATGATGTGATTGGTCAGGGACCAGAATGTTATGACTAACTGGGGGTCAAAATGATGTGACTAGTTGGGGACTAGAATGTTGTGACTGACTGGGGGTCAGAATGTTGTGATTGACTAGAGGCCAGAATTTGGGATTAAGTTCAGTAAGAATGGTCCAAATATTGAATTATGTGAAATTAAGTCACAAGGTAGAATCATAGGCCCCCATTGGTTGTTAAGTTTATTAAGATTAATGTTGATGGTTTATATAAATCTCACTCTTTTCATGTGTTTTCTTTCATGTGTTCTTTTCATATATGTTGGGGGTACGAATAGAAGATGGATTGGATCAGCAAGATATGCATAAGGATCCAGAGGATTCACTCTGAATATATGTATTTAGAAATGAAGTTCTTTTGATGTTTCAGCAATAATAGATTCATAAGAAGTCCACTACTTTGACTTAGGACCATGTAAGAAGGATAGTGGTAACAGTTAATGTACTGTACTTTATATTTTAATATTTGACTTGTAATGTGTATAAGAAGCTTAAGGTTTTTTATGTAAGAACTACTTTTGAAAATTTCTCTCGTATTTTAATAAATACTTTGTTTATGGGAAAAAGAATTTGGGGCATTACACAATACTCATATGACAACCACAAACTATTGTCTAGCGCCTACTTGACCCATTAAGACTAACAGTTGTTGTCTGAGTATATCCTTATCGGTATTCCCTTGCATATCTAGTAGCAGAATCACAATGTAAATCACATGAATACCCCCTTGCATATCTAGTATCTTGGATTACATTGACTTTATTTGTATCCCTAACATTAATACACGTCACATAAACATATCATCCAAGGCTAAATTACCCAACTGTAACAACTCACGTCCAACAATTATCACCAAGATCAATAACAAAATATCAATTTCTCCAAATTCACAATGAACAACCAATTCAATCAAGTTTATTTAAAAAACAACACTTCATTCATTAAGTACACCAAACTACAAATTTCATATTTTATTCAAATTTAGTTCAAAAGCTCAATCAATCACAATCTATTAACTTTACCACCCTTAAATCATAATTCTTCAAATTAAATCAAAGACTTAGTTTCCCTTACCTAGTTTTTCCTTTAAAAGCTGACTTAAATAAATAGAGAGAAATCAAACTGAAGAAATTACTCAAAAACCTAACAAAAATCCCATATTAAACAGGAACTTAAGACAATAGAATTTTTAAAGAATTTCCCTCCAACTAGGATGATTGAAAAAAAATATGAATGAAAAAAGGTTCAAAAAATTAGGATCAAACATACATTTTCTAATCACGACTCCAAATCAAGAGCAATGAAAGAGATTTCGTCGGATTCCGCCAATTAATCTCTAACCATGCAAGAAGAAAGAGATTGGTGGTGAATGAGAGGAAAATATGATGATGAAGAAGAAAGAAGAAAAGAAATAAAAGAAGACTAAAAAAGAAAGAAGAGGAAAAAGAAAAGTCAGGGGGTGAACTCAGTGATTCTGCTTTCCTACTCGCAACCTCCACTTTCGAAATTTAGATTTCCGAATACTTCTTGTAACATTAACCCAACAACCTTAATCCGAAAGAATTTCATTCTCACTCATCACTTTCCCATAAACCATCTTTTAATTCACTAAAATTCAATCATATATAATTAAATAACCATATTTATTTAACTTTATACACACATGCATACACGCACAATACTTCAACCACATATTTCGTAATTAATTTACTAATTATGCTTAAATTAATTAAATTCTCTCTTTTATTTATTTTACATAAACCTATTATTAAAAAAAAACAAGATCTTAAAAAAATCATTTATATATAAATCACTTCTTTTAAACCTCTTATTTTTTAGTTCACCTATATTTGATGACTTTATCTCTTTATAACAACTCATGTGATTGTGCTTGATTTGTGATAGAAAAAATCAAACTTCCAAATTTGTTTAATTTTAAATTTTATGGTAAAATCTCTAATAAAGTTACTCTTGAAGATCAATTTGGGTAAGATTTTTTAAGTTGGGATTAAAATAAAAACAAAAAAGTAATATTTCTTGTAGGCGATATAATCAGATTGTAAACATTGTATCAAGTCTATGATGGTGATTGGATTGAGCTAATCAATTTAAGTTGAAATTATTTTCTTTTTTATGTCTAAAACATGTTTTTTTAGAGTGTTTTTCTTAAAAAATGTAAATGATTAATTTTATGGGTAAACAAATTGTTGACAATCCTGTTAATCAATGTAGATTTAAACATATTTTTGTAAAAGAAATGATCGGATTTTAAATTGGTTCATAGAAATTGGTAAATTAACATATAATAATAATATTATGGGTTTTCTGAAATTTCCCCTTATATTATCGAATAAATTAATTATGTTTGTAATATATGGCATTGGGGCTTTGACTGAATGCTTTGGTAAAAAATGTTGTTGATGTTGACTTGGTGGGTGAGCACAGAGATGAATGGGATTACAAACTTCATTGGATGTGTAATCAAAATTTTTATTGCACTATATACTGGGTGAAATGCAAATTATTTCAAAGAGGGAAATGTCTTGAATTCTTGAGTCCTTAAAAACAATTCTTAAAAACCATATGTTTAGAAAGCATTACAAGTTTAAGTTTCATTTTAATTGGGTTGATTGTAATAGTTGTTTAATATTTTAATGAAAAGCATCAATAAAAAGTTTTATCTTTAAGCATACCTGAATTCATGTATGTTGTTTTTAAGAAATCCGTTTATTGTGATCTATTAATATTAAAAACATTTAGATGATATAAATTAGATAAAATATATTTTTAAACAATTATTAACAGTAAAAACATCTGTAAATAGTCAATTAATATAAAAATTATATTTTGATTATAAGAGTTTAATTTGTATGCTTCTTAAAACTTATAGGTTAGAAATATAAAAGTTTAAATAAATATGAAATGAGATTCTCGAAAAGAGAATACACATACTTCTCAAAATTGAAATATTAAAATATCATTAGTATATATGGCTTATTCATTCCAAGTGATTGTTATGCATGTTACTAGAATTCAATTCAATGTTAAATTATAATGTTACTAATTATGATGAAATACGAAATGAGTACATGTAAGTTTTAAAAAATTTATTCCATAAAATACTACCTAAATGAGCAATACAAAATTTGTTTAGGTAGTGTTTTCTGAAAACAGTTTTCGAAAACAGTTCTGATTTTTTAGTTCTTAAAAACTAAAAAAAAGGAACAACTAAAAGTAGTTTCATTTTTCAGTTTTCTATTTTTGTTTTGAAAACTTAAAATACAACCAGACTATGTTGTTTTTTGCTTTTCATTAATGAAATTTTAATAAATATGAACAATTTTTTTTATTTTTACATTTTCAAAACAATTTTCAAATATCACTTGTCAAGCAAGTTTTTCTTTTCTTTTCTTTCTGAAAACAATTTTTGAAAACTATTCTTGAAAACTCTTTTCAAAAATTAAAAAACAAAACCAAATCAATCAAGCCCTTAATTTTTAAATACTAAAACACTGAAAACAGTTTTATAAAACTGTTGCCAAACAATCACTTAGGGCTTGATTGATTTGGTTTTGTTTTTTAGTTTTTCTATGTTGTTTTTTTCTTTTCATTAATGAAATTTTAATAAATATGAACAAATTTTTCTATTTTTACATTTTCAAAACAGTTTTTAAATAACACTTGTCAAACAAGTTTTTATTTTCTTTTCTTTTTGAAAACTATTCTTGAAAACTCTTTTCAAAAACTAAAAAGCAAAATCAAATCAATCAAGCCCTTGATTTTTAAATACTAAAATACTGAAAATAGTTTTATAAAACTGTTGCCAAACAATCACTTTGGGCTTGATTGATTTGATTTTGTTTTTTAATTTTTGAAAAGAGTTTTCAAGAATAGTTTTTAAAAACTGTTTTCAAGAAGAAAAGAAGAAAAAAACTTGTTTGACAAGTTTTATTTGAAAACTATTTTGAAGATGTTAAAATTGAAAAACTTGTTCATATTTATTAGAATTTCATTAATGAAAAGCAAAAAATAATATATTCTGATTGTATTTTGAGTTTTAAAAAAAAAATAGAAAAATGAAAAGCAAAACTAATTTCAACTATTCCTATTTTTTACTTTTTAAAAACTGAAAAATCAGAACTGTTTTCGAAAACTATTTTCAGAAAACACTACCCAAACAAGTTTTCTAGTTTTTAAAAACTAAAATACTGAAAACAGTTTTATAAAACCGTTACTTAGTATTTAAAAACTAAAAAACTCGTTTGGGTAGTATTTTCTGAAAATAGTTTTTCAAAACAGTTTTGATTTTTTAGTTTTTAAAAACTAAAAAATAGGAACAACTGAAAGTAGTTTTGTTTTTTAGTTTTCTATTTTTGTTCTGAAAACTCAAAATACAAATAAAATATGTTGTGTTTTGCTTTACATTAGTGAAATTTTAATAAATATGAATAATTTTTTCTATTTTTACATCTTCAAAAACAGTTTTCAAATAACACTTACCAAACAAGTTTTTTTTTTCTTTCCAAAGATAATTTTTAAAAAATATTCTTGAAAACTCTTTTCAAAAACTAAAAAAAATAAAATAAAATCAATCAAGCCCTAAGTATTTTTGCTTTTCAAATTTTTAATTTTATTTTGAAAATTCAAAATATAATAAAAATTTATTGTTTCTTGCTTTTTATCAATGGAATTTAAGTAAATATGAACAAGTTTTTTAATTTTCACACCTTCAAAACAGTTTTTTGAATTACACTTACTAAACGAGTTTTTTTTTTTCTTTCAAAAAACAGTTTTTGAAAACTATATTTGAAAACCTTCAAAACAAAAAAAACAAAACCAAACAATATATCAAACCCTAAATAGTTTTTATCCGCTAGAATAATAATTAGCCCTGTGGAAATTTTCTGATGAAATTTTTGAAAATGTGATATGATTATTATATTTAGGAAGGAAAGAATATAATGTAGACATAGAACGAAAAAAGAATGTGACTAAAACCATTAAGAATGCTACTAACCAGAGACTACTTTAACCATTTACGTTTCGTTTTGCATAAAATAAAAAAGAAATCAAAATAAATTATTCTTTTTCTTTTGATAAATAAAATATGTAGCTTACATAATTTAACTATTGAGAATGGTATTGACCAGAACCTTTTACTTTCATTTTGCAGAAAAGATAAAAAACATTAAAATAAATTATTCTTTTTCTTTTGGCATAAATAAATTATGTTACTTACATAATTTAACTATATATATATATATATATATATATATATATATTCTCATTTTAATTTCTATTTTTTGTAGTAAAAATATTATAATTAGGTGTGATCATTAATAAAACTAGTATAATATATCAATTTTAATTTACTAGAGGAATGGAAAACCAACACTACCTTAACATTTTAGATTTGCTTTATATTGCATCCTTTTGAGGCAATTTTTTTCGAAGAAATGGAAGGATTTGAAATAATGCAAATTGTAGTATCAATTTGGATGTTGAAGTAGTAACTTTGTAAATACGCAAAGAAATGTGAACTTCCTCTGCCTTTGGGTTTTCACTTTTCAGATATTTTAGAAGGATATATTATAATTTTAAAAATGATTTTTTATTTATCTCTTAAATTATTTTTCCTATAATTACCATTTTAGATAAGAATTAGCTCAATTCTTTATTCACTGAACCCCTGCATATAAACCAATGATTATGAAATGTTTGATTTTAAAAAAGTAATTGTCAATTCTTTTTTAAGATAGGAGAACAGATAAGGATGTTACGTTAATAGAATAATATATATATATATATATATATATATATATATATATATATATCTTTATATGGGATTTATATATTTAATCTCGAAACATTAAAAAATAAGATATAGGGTGATTAAATTGTTTTATTCACTGGATTAAAACTAAATCCCAGATAAAGAGCACTTGCCATGATCACATGCAATGAATTTAAGATATTAATTTTCTCAAATTAAGAAGTAAGAACATTACATAGTCACATTAAGGATAGTGTTAAAAAACGAACCAAATCGAATTGAAAATCGAAAACCGAATTGTTTAAACTGAAACTCCAAAAGACCGCTTTAGTTTGGGTGGTTTGGTTTTTATAATTTTCAAACCTTGTGGTTTAGTTTGGTTTGTAGTTTGAGATGTTAAAACCACATCAAACCGCTAATTCTTAGTTATTTTAGTAAATATCTAAGAAGGCATATATAATTACTGATTATTTTCTAAGTTTAAAGATTTTGACTTAATCTTTAATTAAGATTTTTACTTAATATGAATTAGTTGATAAATAAATATTTTAGCAAAACTATTTATTTTAATTTCATTGGATACAATTTGACGACAACCACTAGGGTGTAATATTTAAAAGAATTGATTATTTATACTTTAAATTTAATTATTGCTACTTTTATATAATTTTATTGGAAGTGACTAAACATTTATACAATTTTGGAAGTAAATTTTTTTATGTATTTTTTAATACTTAATAATAGAATTTTAAAATCGCAAAACCGAATCAAATCAAATAAATTCTTTTGCGGCTTGATTTGGTTTGAATTTTATAATTAATCTAAACCAAATCAAATCGCACCACACTTATTTTTATATTTTGGTTCACACTAGTTTTAGACTCCAAACCGCACCACAAACGCCCCAATCACATAACCGAAAATTATAAACAAAATCAATTAGGTGATTAGAACTTATCTCTAAATAGGAATAACGGAATATATTTAAAAATATTAATGGATACTATTTGTTTTAGAACTAAAACTAAATAGTTTAATGAGTATAGTTTAATAGATTAGATTGTGTTAGTATATATCATGTGAAGTACTGTTAATGGTATACGTACGTTATATTTGTTGCAGATTTTCAGTAATACAATATAATATTGACTACTACTAGTTTTTCTACTGTTGTCATTAATTTTGTGTTTATTAGGAATATAATTTTTAATTTTATTATGTATTATAGAATGTAATTAACCAAACTTTACTCATTGAACTGATATTTTAAACTAAACTGCATTGTTTTCTTAACCTATATTTTAGTTTAGTTAGTAATTCCTATTTTAATAGTTTAGGAGTAAAATTGATTCAAACTATTTTTTCCAACAGTCACAACTTCAAATGCATGACATTAAATAAAATTTGTAGAATTCAAAAAATTTAAGCTATTCTAATGTTTTATCACAGAAGATAAAGCGCAGGAGACTTGTTTCTTATAATAACTTGTACTCCAAAGTATACAAAATAAAAAAAAAAAGAAGAATAATTTGTATCTAATTAGGGAAGAAGTTTATTATATATCTTCTTTACACGTATTTAATTTTTTTGTTAATTGTTAGTGGTATTAAAATTTTGATTGATTTCTTGTAAAAAACATATGAAAATGGTTTAATGGAAAATACGGAGATGACACTCCAAAGCATCTCGTAGTTGACTCTGAACGTTGGTTACATGCAATTGGTGAAAATAGAAAGGGTAGAGAGTCCATGACACTGGTCACAACTTCAAAATTTTCATTAGTAATTGTCCACATGGTTCATCTACAACAAGTATAGGTCCTTCCAGAGATCCATCTTCTACAAACATTGTTACCATTGTTACACAAATGAATTAAATGTAAGAGCAAATGTCTTAAATGAGAGAGAAAATGCAAACACATTTGGAAATCCAGTCACAGACACAAATAAGCAAGTGCAAACTCAATTGCAAACACAAATGTAAGTGCAATTGAAGACACAAATGAAGCATCAAGAAGAGAGTAAACAAGAATTTAAGATAGAGATTAGAGCAGAATTGAGGGAAGAGATGCAAGAACAAATACAGATGTAGATGAAGTTCTTTCAAATGGAAATATTACCTGTTGTACACAAAAAAAAAAATGAACCATTAATTATTTTTATGTTTGATTACACTTCTGGTTATATTATGCTCCTTGTTTTTTAAGACTTTTTGATAGATTTAAATTGTCTTGCATTACCTTTCATTTAAATATTGCATATTTGTATTTAGGCTACAGTATATTTTTAAGTTTTTCTTATTTTTCCTTCGATTATAAATAAATTATATTTTATGTTAATTTTAATTATACAGTATATTGCGTAAAACATTTTAATATATTTGTTATAAATTTCTATAATGTGATAGCAAGAGAATTGTGAGGGAATAACAAAAGGACAAGGTAATATTAAGATAACAACAAAGCTAATATATTTGGAATAACGACGACTTAGTGAAGGAATCATTAGCAAGAAAATATAGAAAAACTAACGACATAATATTTGTAAAGAAATAATGACAAAATAATTAAAAAATTAGTTAAAGAACATTGGAGAGATATCCAAATCTGTGGTGAGGGAATAGTAGAGGCTTTGCATTCAATATTTAGCAAGAGAGAACTGAAGGAATAATGTAAAATATGTAGCTAAGAATTATCGAGGCCATAGTTGTCGCTAATAGATGAAAAATCTATTTGGATCTGGTAATTTAATTTACGAGAGATTTATCAAAGAAATTGCGAGGACAGATTATGAGCATAATGAAGGACTTGCGAGGGATTATTTCCCAAGCTAAACATCAACTTGTTTTTTAGCGAGGGATAAATCCCTCATAAATCCTTCGTCATTAGTGTTAAGAGGGAAATATTCCTCGTTAATATGCGATTCTTTGTAGCATGTCCCTTATTTGTATCCCACAACATGAGTTTGTTGTCTTGTTATTTATTATATTAATGATCAATTATAAGCAACAAACTAATCATTCATAACCAATACCAATTCACACTATTCTTAAAAACTTATTCATCTTCATGGAGATATATCAAATTTATCCCAATAATATAATCAGAGAAAACAATGTGAACTATGGGATAAAAACTTTAAATATAAATATCTATGATAAAAGTTATAAAAATAATATATAAAAATAATTATTTTTTTTAGAGTAAAATATATGTTTAAGGTCCAAAGATATTCTCATAATATTAAATATATTTTCTAAAAAATTCTTGTATGTTTTATGTCTCTTTAATTTTAAAATAGACATTTTTTAGTCATCTAAAGAATTTATATAGGGTGTGTTTGACAAAACTAGCTGAAAGTTAAAAAGTTTGCTGAAATATGAAAAGTTAGCTTAAAGCTAAAAACTAGTTCAAAGCTAAAAAAACTAGCTGGAAGTTGAAAAGTTAATTGTAAATATTTAGTAAAACTAGTTGATCAATTAGTTCAAAGTTATAAAATGACAAATAAGGGCTTTTAATCATTAAATCAACAATGAAGTATTTAAAATAATTATAATATATTTTAATAATGTAAATTAATTATATATTTAAATTATAAATTATTATAATTATATATTTAAATTATAATTTTTTTATAATAACATATTTAAATTACATATTTAATTAATTAAATATAAATAATAAATTACTATAATTAATATTTAAATTATAATTTTGATAATTAAATATAAAATTTAAATTACATATTTAAGTTTAAATTTTCTATAATTATATATTTATATATTACAAATTACTATAATTACATGACTGAATGAGAGACAAATGAAGGAGAGGTGAGTCGTATAATGCAATGATAGAGAATCAGTGGGGGACCATATATTAATTAATGAAGGATAAACTTGTAAAAATAAAACTAGTTAGTAGCTAAAAATATGAGATCTTTTGAAAAAATTACGTCAACTAACTTTTTTAAAAATGCTAATAGCTCATAAAAAAACTCCTAAGTTTTTTCTATCCAAACGAATTCAGCTATCTTTTAGGTTTTCAACCAACTGAAATTGACAAACCAAACACACTAATAATGTTTTGTAAAAAGATAAAAATTAATTTATATCATTTGAAGGACTAAAAATTATGTATTTTAAAATCAGAAAAACAAAAATTTTACAACTTTTTAAGAATGTATTTAATATTTCAAAAAAATTTAGAGAGTAAAAAAACATATTTTATGTTGTATAACTCACACATCCTATTCCTAAAATCTTATTAAATCTAATAAAATGATTATATATATATATATATATATATATATAAACATTTTGAGAAAGGTCTAGAATTTGTAAATAAGATAATTTCTTGACTATTTGTTTTAGGTTAACTATGATTTGAGTCATTACTGAGTTCCAAATGGGAGGAATTTTTCTTAATCTTTTATATAATGGTGCAAATATGATTCTGACATTGGAAAATAAAGTCTACTAATGTAATTTATACATCTAAAAACCTTTCTTTTCCCTAATTCAATTTAAAATTTATTAACAGATTCTAAAGATCTTTGTATAGAAGTAATTGTTACTTGATATATTTTGTATCCTAAAAATCTTGATTTTGTTTGAAATATTTTCATCTTTTTTGCTGAGACTACTAGTCTATTTTCTCTTATGGTTTCTATGAATTTAATCAAATTGTCTTGATTAATTTCTTTTGAACATATCAATACATCATCTAAATAAACTATTGAGAAATCCATGTATTTATAAAATATATCATTTATAAAATTTTGAAATTCATTTGGAGCATTTTTAATTTTAAACCT
Source organism: Psophocarpus tetragonolobus (assembly GCA_037954015.1). Lineage (NCBI taxonomy): Eukaryota > Viridiplantae > Streptophyta > Magnoliopsida > Fabales > Fabaceae > Psophocarpus > Psophocarpus tetragonolobus. The sequence goes on along the minus strand of CM075690.1, from coordinate 70,554,064 downwards.
TGTAGCATTACATAACATTTATAATATCCAAATGTACTAAAAATGTTGTTGTTTTGTGCCTATCTTCTTTTTTTTTAGTAACATTTGATAATATTTTAACTTCATATCAAATTCTGAAAATATGATAGTGTTGTGTATTTTTTTTATTAAGTCAGATTTATTAAGTAATTAGTACCTAATCCATTTTAAACTTTGTTGAGGGATTTATAGATTATTACTAATCTTTGAGCTACTCTTTCTAATTTTGAGGCATTAAACATATAAAATCTTGCACAATTCCAAAGTGATTTAGAGGGCCTAATTAATTCTTTTTCTAAATACTCTTATATTTCCTTTTTAAAATATTCTAAATACTGTTGATTCATTTGTATTGGTATTTTCTTAGTAGGAATATCTTTTTTATGAAATTTGTCTACAACTATGGGATTAGTTTCACAAATTTCTTTTTCTATTCTTCCTTGAAATTCTCTTATTTTATTATTAATATTGTATTCTTGAGTTGTTCTTCTATTCTTTATATTGGATTTTTTTATTTAGTAAATTAATATGTTCTATTTTTCTTTCTAGGTTACTTTGGCTGGTTGACAATTTTTTAAGCAAGCTTAATTCTCTTGTGTTTGGAGGGTGTACAAAACATATTTCTCTTCCTAGAATAGTAGTTATTAAACTAACTTCATTTAAATGGAAGTGATATAACAAAGTTAGAAAGGAAGTTCTTAATATTAATGATGAAATCATATTTTTTACTAATACAAAGCAGATCATGTAACATATTTTATTTTTACATTTGATAGTTTGTACTGAATATTCATTCTTGTTCCATTTGCAATAGTAACTCCTATAGTTTTTTTTTTTTAATATTTTGTGGGGATTAGTTCTTCTTGTATACAATTAATATTTTCCCCTGAGTCTATTAATATTATCATGGAAAATTTTTCTTCTTTAATTACTAAGGTTACTTCATAATGCCATTAATGGGAGGTGATTATACTTAGCAGATTAATATAAGCTTTGGGACAAGATTCTTTCCTCATTTTGTAGATATTGATTATTTTCTTGAACTTTTAGTATTTCTTTTCCTTGTAATTCTAATAGTCTATATTCCAATGATATGTCATTTTGTTTTAATATTTGTATTTTTTGTTTGAGAGTTTTAATTTCTTATTGTAGGTCCTTTACAAAAATTTGATTAGCAGATGTTCTAAACCTATTATATATTTCTTTTCATATCTATTTCCTTTATTTTTATTCTTCATTCTTGGTCCTTTTGGGCTAAATTATTTAATTGTAAAAATATCTTCCATCTTGTCTATTATTAGTGTTAAAGTTGCAATTTAATTTCTAGATAGAAGGTTTACACAGACTTGGTCCTAGAGCAGGACTCTTCTTTAAATTCTTCTTCTTTAGATGAATTTTATTCTAATTGGAATAATTTCTCACCCCCTCTTCCTCTACTTCTTCGAAAGATTCTTCAGATTCAGAATTAATTAATATATAGAGAAGACTTTCTTTCAATTTTTCATCTAGTTCTAAATAATTTATTTTTTGTTGAACTCTGCAATTATTGACATAATGACCTACTCGATCACACTTCCAACAAACATTATTTTTCTTAGAATTTTTTTTTTAGGTCTTTAAATAACTTGCTTTGGTTTTGAAGTGTTATTAGATGTATTATTATTAGGATAGACTTTATATGGCTTCTTATATGATTTTTTATAAGGATTGGTCTGTATTTTACTTCATTTCTTATATTAATGCTAGGGGCTCTAATAATTTCAATGTTCCTAGTTCTTTTTTATTACTAGATTTTTCTCTTCTCATTTTATCTTGAAGCTTAAAGTGTGTACATACTTGTATTCTAGTTTTTACCACTATATTATGTATTTGTCCATAAGTTAAAAGTTCATAAGATATTGAATTTCCATAATGTTTGAGTAGATTTTTTTTTACTTTTTCTGAAATAAATTTGAAAGGCCAACTATAAATCTTTCTTTCCAAAATTCAGCAAATCCATCTTACCTAGGTGTTACTTTTGATAGAAATATATCCTTGTACCATTTATGATAAAACATAATGGGCCAATATAAATTGGCCAATTGACTTGTAACCCTTTCTTTAAGTACATTGGGGTCTCCTCAAAATTTTGAATTATTGTATGTATTACCGTTGATACTACATCTTGTTAATGAGATTTGGATTTTACACTATTTAATATTAAATTTTTATAATTTTTGTTAGATAAATTATCTTGGTTAGAGAAGCCTTGTAATATTGCCATAGCAACATGCATATCTGAAAATCTCTTGGATTTACATGGTGGCTACCATAAACATTTTATAGGTTAAATCTAATATTGTTTGTTTAATTAACTCTTCTATATTCCATTTTGTTCACTTATTCTTTTTTTCAAATTGAACGTCAACTGAAATAAGCCTAATATAGTAATTTCTTAACTTTGGATCGTTATTATTTTATTAAGAGTTTAATTGGTATATACTATTTATATAAAAGACTGTTACATCATAAATTTTTATTTATGTGACTTTTAAAATATTAATTAGTAAAATCAACAAACTTACTATGAATAAAGGATTGTGATTGAATGTCAATGTAAATCTTTACACTGACCGTATATATTAATTAAAGTCTTTTATTAATTATCAAATAACCCTTTTGTAATGTATTTATTGAAGGCTTTTTTATAACTAATTTTCTAAAATTTTTTTAAGTTCATCTATTTTTAATTCAATATCACTTTTAAATTTTATAGCTTCTAACTTTTTTTTTGTGAAACATTTAGTTTGTATATTATCTTGGGGATTTTAAGAATTAGGCTCTTGTGTATTATTTCACTTTTTGTATCCTTAGTGACTGTTTTGACATTGTATTTAACATTATATTTAAATAATTTAATTTTTCATGTAATTTTTAATATATTTTTTCAACTAGTTTTTCTTCTCTATTACATATTTATATGGAGAAACTTCCATTTCCAAATCTTTAAAAAGTTAAATGGTAATTCCTTGTTTAGAGGATATATATTCTACTTTTATAATTTGCTTACTGTAGTTTTTCAAAAAGTGGTTGTTTTATAAAAATGATTTAGTTGTTTTGTTTCAGTAAATGAAAAATATGTTATTATTTTTGTAATGTAGTTTATACCAGTAAAAAAAATATACATCTATCTAATAGCACAAAGTTTTAAAATTTGTCGTTTATTCTTCTGTAAATGCTAAAAAATATCATTCTCTTCTTTATAATGAAAGTGTTTTAAAGTCTTTTCTAATCCAATTTTTATCTATTTGAAAAGGTAGCTTTTGTGCTAACATTTAAAACTTGAGAGTGTAGGATTGTTGAGAATAATAAGATTTGCCAGAGCCTTGATAAATGGATCAAGATATTTTTTGCCTATGATTGTCTAGACCACATAAGTCTAAATCCATTTATTGAATGTCTTTATTGTGTCCTCTTATTATTTCTGGTGATTCTATCATATGAAGAAATGAAATCTTATTTATTCTTAATAGGGTCCTTCTTGTATTATTTCTTTAATTTGAGTATTATAAACTTTTTTTTCGAATATTACATCTATTAGGAATCAATCTTCTGGTATTTGTCATTCCGCTCAACAAAAATATTCCACTGTCAGACAAAAAAATTAGATAAGGTATTATGTCTCATAAAATTTCAAGATGATTTATTTAATAAAAGATTTTTAGTCCAAATAGATTGTAAAGCAAGCTCCTAGCATTTGCAAAAAGTTCTTCAAATTGATGTCAAAACATATTCTTATCAGATGACAAATTGATGTCAAAACATATTCTTATCAGATGACAAGCTCTATATTATCTTGTTTTGATTTTAAAGTAGAAAATATAAAAACAGAAAATAATTCATTATTTGATTTTCTTACTAGAAAAGTTTTAAAATTCAAGGCCACATCAAAAGATCAATACGATTCCCTACTGAAAATCTAGATCCATACAATTTAACACTACAAGATTTTCAATACCTTTAAATCAAATTGTCAAGAATGTGTTGCAAGAGAAAAACTCAGTTGTCATTCAAAACCAATTAATACCCATTTCAAATTGGTTTACCCTTATTCAATACCACAATAGCTTTAGTAAAATTAAATGACTTAAACATTTTCAACTATACCAAACCATCTTCTAATGAAGACTTATATATAGAAAAATTGATCACTCACTCACTTCTATTCTGGGAATATCTTATTTGTACTACTCTTATTTACAAAGGTTAGACTCCTAGTTTACAAAGGTTAGACTCCTAGTCTAATATTGTTCTAAATATTGTTTTATCTTATTTGTTTTATTTGTGTTGGAAAATGTTTGATGAAGTTTACGTGTGTCTCCTAGTTTACAAAGGTTAGACTCCTAGTCTAATATTGTTTTATCTTATTTGTTTTATTTGTGTTGTAAAATGTTTGATGAAGTTTACGTGTGTCTCCTACTTTACAAAGGTTAGACTCCTAGTCTAATATTGTTTTAATATTGTTTTATCTTATGTGTTTTATTTGTGTTGTAAAATGTTTGATGAAGTTTACATGTGTCTCCTAGTTTACAAAGGTTAGACTCCTAGTCTAATGTTGTTCTAATATTGTTTTATCTTATTTGTTTTATTTGTGTTGTAATATTGTTCTAATATTGTTTTATTTGTGTTGTAAAATGTTTGATGAAGTTTACGTGTGTCTTAATGCATGTTATGCCTGATTGCCAAATGTTATGCATGATGAACCTGTCTGCTTTGCATTCTTGTTAGATGCTTTCAAAAAAATATTTCCGCTGATGTGTATCATTACCATCTTTCTTTTTTTCAAGTTAAAATTATTATTTTATTCTCTTTAAAATGTATCTTCAACAATGGAGTAGAACTTTTATCACTAAAGGAACTTTGGTCAGCCATTATTGACTGATCTTTCTTTTTTTTTTAAGTTAAAATTATTATTTTATTCTCTTTAAAATGTATCTTCAACAATGGAGTAGAACTTTTATCACTAAAGGAACTTTTGTCAGCCATTATTGACTGTTTAGGTTTTACTCTTTTCCAACTCCTCTTGTGATGATGTTGCTGCAAATTCTGTCATAATTTTTATTTTTCTTCTAAAAATACTTCCTCTTTTTTCCGATAAGATAACATGCAAAAAAACATATGTAAGTCCTCCATGGCACTCCACCATATGCAAAAGATAAAAAATTTGGTCAACAAACTACTATGACAATCCAACACAACATACATCAAAACACAGTAAACTTTATCATCGACAATGAAAACAAAAATAAACTAAAAGACAGAACAATATTAACTAGGCTAGAAGTTTGACTTTTATAAATAAGAATAGTATAAATAAGCTCATCCCCTTTGAGAAAAGAGAGACTAGGAGTGAGTAATCAAGCGAAAAATCTGTGAATATCTTGGTAAGTTTTATGTCCTGTGATGTGATTGTATATATCACGGTTCCAATTGTGTTCAATAAAAGCAAACATATTTTTATAAGTTTTCTATCAACATTTTTGTTATTACCTTTTATATTTTAAATATATATATATATATTAAAAATAATAAAATTATGTCTAACTCAAACTATTGTAAAGTAAAGTTTCCATTGCACCTTACATAGATAAGCTTTAAAATAAATCTAGAATAACCTTTGATATATATTAAAAATAGTAAAATTAAACTTAACTCAATCTTAAGACTAACCAATGCAATCTTACAAAACCAATTTTATATAAATTGAAATATATACTATTATTTGATCCTATAACTAACCAATTTTTATATAAATTGAAATATATACTATTATTTGATCTATAACTAACCCATGCGAGGCTTGGATATATATTTATATATTAACCTTTTGAAATATTATATATTAACCTTTTGAAATATATAAAATCTCTCAATTTGAACCCAACAACTATTATCAATCAAAAGTCCTCAGGACTGGATATATATTTATATATTAACCTTTTGAAATATATAAAAAACATTATTGTACATTTCTATGGTGTTTAATCTCTCAATTTGAATCTAACAAATTGTATCAGTCAAAAGTTCTCCTGAAAATATTTCAGATAAAATAAGGAACTCCCACTTAAAGAGGACTGTGAGTAAATGATAATTAAATGATAATCAAGCAAGTGAATATTTTGGTAGGTTGCAATTGTGTTCAATAAAAGCAACCTTATTTTTATAAGTTTCCTATCAACACTTTTGTTATTACCTTTTATATTTTAAATATTTATATATATATATATATATATATATATATTAAAAATAATAAAATTATGTATAACTTAATCTTCCAAAATTGATCTGTAAAATAAAGTTTGCACCTTATATAGATAAAGTTTGCACATTACATAGATAAAATGATAAGTTACCCTTTAAAATAAATCTAGAATAGACTTTGATACATATTGAACCTAACTTAATCTTAGGAAAACAATTTAGTATATACTATTATTTGATCCTATAACTAACCAATGCGAGACTTGGATATATATTTATATATTAACCTTTTGAAATATATAAAAAACACTTGTTAGGAGAGATCAACAAATTCAATTTTCTAAAATAAAAGTTAATTTTAAAATGCCCACAAGAAGCATGTTTTTTCAAACAGTTATTAAGGGAAAAAATTAAAAAAAAAAACAATAATGAAGCCAACAGATTTCACACAAACCTAAGTTCATACAGTGATTCACCACAACAAAGAGTTCATGAAACAATTAAAGAGAAAACAGAAGTGAAGGTCCCAGGCATGTTGAATTGCTCACACTAAAAACTAATAAATAAAAACAAAATTAGTTAACAAATTAACTTGCCAAATTTTCCATTGAAGTAGGATTGTAATAAAGCAACCTAGCTATCAATAAAACAAACATTATAAAGCTACTTTTGTCCCCAGAAGTAGCAAATTTAACTTCATGTTTCAATTTCGTTCATTGAGGTCAGCTGCGGTGGCCATGGATGCCGCCACCGCGCCGCTGCCATGTTCAGCCACTTCTGCCGCCGTGACACGGCTTGGAAACTGCACCTCTGCTGCATACACAGCCTCAGCATCTTCTTTTGTCACTGCCTTGTCTACAGGGAGCTTCTCTGTAGCATCCTGTATACATGAAATTTATCTTTGTGATACTTATTAGTCTTCTTAAGAAAAAAATTGTGAAACATTTTTTATCTAAAAAAATCAATGTAATAAAAATAAAAAATATAACCAGTATAATGAGAGTTAAAAAATTTTAAAAAAAATTAAAATTCAAAAATAAAAAATATTAAATATAATAGAAACAAACTTCAAAGATATGTATTTAAAGTTTAATGTTCATCACGGTACCATTCAATGGAATCCACTGTTTATATAATTTTTAAAATATTAATCTATAAAATAAAAACTTACTCACATAAAGGATTAAGGATTATAATAGAATCACATTGTAAGTAGTTCGAATTTACTCAATTTTTTATTATATTATAGAAACTAAATAAATAATTAAACTTTTTATATATCCATACATTCATATGTAGATAAAATATAATTCTGGAATGACAAGTCTTCAATAGAAAAAGAAATGTTTCTATAAAAAGAAAATCTAAATTGGTCTCTTTTTACAGTATTAACTTTAATTCCTAAACCAAAATAATTTATTTTTTAATTTTAGAAAAGTATTTTCTGAAAAAAATTATTTAATCATTTTTATTTAAAAAATGAAAATAATTATATACTTATTAAAAATATTATTAATAAAAAAATATATTGTCATTTGTATTTTAAGTTTTTAAAAAAATTAAAAATTAAAAAATAAACTATTTTTTAAAACTATTTTAAAAAAATACTAATAATTTTTAAAAAAAAATTTAAATATTAAAATACTAAATTTTTATAAAATTGTTGTGAACCTGTAATCATGTGTCCTTCTTTAATTGACCACTTACAATTTTTTTAAACTTTCGATAACAAAAATGTTTTTGCTCAATTTTGTTATTTTAGTGAAACAAAATAAACATTTTTACATTAATTTTTAATAAATTGTTAATGTAACTAATATAAAAATAATTTTCTTTGATAAGATTTGTCGCAGATGTAAATTTTTTTTTTTATGGAATGATTTATAGTTTTTTTAAACAATTAAAAGACCTAGTTGATAAATAAGAGATCCTACTACTAAAGGAAAATAAAAGTGTTTAAAAAAATTGAAGGGTTTAATTAAACTTTTTAATAATAACTGATCTTCAAATTATAATTATAGAACTAATTATACAATTAAGCATTATAACGTTTGAGATGAGATGCATAATAAGTGCATGCGACTTCAAATATGTTCATGATATAGTCATCAATATTTTAATGATTTATTGACGTTTAGAACATTGAATAATGAAATGTATATTCTTGTCTAGATACTATCATAGTAATAAGAAAAGTTACATTAAAAAAAAAAAAGTTAGATTCAAAAACGAAAATTAAAATTTCTACTGCATAAAAGAAAACTAAAAGATATTTACTAAAATATTATTTATTGATTAATAATTAATAATTTTCTTTCCACCAGAAAAATTAATTTGCTTTCAATTTTTCATAAATAGAAACATTATATTTTTAGAAGATTTCATATATCAGGCCTCACTTACGTTGTATGTCTCATGTTTTATAAAACATGAGCCTCAAGTTTAAAACGTTTTTTTATACTTCATTTTTAAAATGTTGTGCACAATTATGAGAAATGCAATACAAAAACATACAATATTTTGTCTTATTTGATTTGCCTATTTTGATGTCAGTTTGTATAATATGAAATAAAGAATTTAATTAGTATATATGGTTAATGTAGTAAAATATGTAGTAAAGTCTTACATGTTTGTGATTTTTTAAAGTATTCATTAAAGTATTAAATTTAATGAAATAAAGGATTAAAGGGTTGTAATTGAAGGTGAATGTCTATCAATTAAATTTATTAATTCTGAAATAAATGAGTAGGGATAGAACCCTTCTCATCCGGAATGAGTTTCAGGAGGTTCAGATATAAAAAAAAGAGTTTAAGATATAAAAAAACATATATAAAATTTTACATATTATTATTAAATAAATTATATCCGATATTCATGCTTATGTCGAATTCATAGAGTAATACACTTACCGTGTCCATGTTTAGTCAAAACGATAATATAGTTCAAAATTAAACAGATTTGGGACAGTACCCATCCGGTTACTAAAATGCTATTTTCATGAATATCTCCAAAAATAATTTAAAATAAAAAATATAAAAAAGCTTCTTCATACTTTTTTTTTTCCCAAAAAAATAGTTATCATAAGTCCTGCATCTATTAAAAATAATATAAGATAGCTTTATATATTTGGTTTATAATAAATTAATTTTAACTTACGATTTTTTTTTTATTTTTAATGATCAAATTTTTAATTTCAGAAAATATTAAAATTATAAATTTCACAAAATAATTTTGATCGCATTAAATTAATATTTTAATGGTTAGATCTTTAATTTAACAAAAATATCGAAATGATAAATTTCAAAGAATTAAAAAACAAGGCTGATTTTGTTTTTAATTTTTTAAAAATTTAAAAAATAGTTTCTATAAATTATGTTTAAAAAAATAAAAAATTTAACTGTTTTTAAAATGTGATAATTTAAAACGTGATAATGAAATTTTTTCTATTTTTAAAGAAATGTCATTAATATAAAAATAACTTCAAAATTAAAGGAAAAAACTCCTTACCATTGCTATTTGCTTTTATTGATAGTTTAAAAAAACGTAAAATTAAAATAAAAAAACCACTCACAATTGACAAAACTACTCAACATTGTTATTTTCTTTTTATGAATAGTTTAAATCTTGCAAATTATTTTAACAAAAAAAATGTTTCAGATTTTATAAATATTAAAATACTAAAATATTAAAACCAATTTTATCAAACCCTAGCACAGAAAATCTATAAGACTTAAAGAAAAAACATCTAGAACACAAAACTATAGATTTAAGAAATGAAAAAAACTCTTATATATAAAGAGTACGGTCTAAAAACTTTTCCCCTGACATTTAATCAAATATTATAATAAAACTTTTTACACTGCTAAACTCTTAAGAAATAATTAAAAAATTACATTTAATTGTAATAAACAATATTTTCTAATTGTAAATTTGTAATGGTGTTCTTACCGTCAAGATATCTGAAAGTTTCTTCATGTCCTGAACTCGCACGGTGTTACTGTTGAAAGTTGCCGCAGCCTGTGCCGTTTCCCCCACCCCTCCAGCCCTCATCTTTTTCTCTCCTGTTGCTCTAATTTCCGCGGCGCCGATCGCATCGGCGTCGTTTTGATCTACCGGTTTATCACCGGTGGATATGGCAACAGCCTCTAAGGCTTCGCCAATAGTTATGGGGTCTCCGTCTATAGCGGCGGAACCAATACCGGTGGATACCACTGGTGACTGAAGCTCCGCCGCACAGGAGACCCCAAAAACATCACCATGTTTGGCATTTGTTTGGGATTGCATTGTGTTTGGATGAATAGGTTTAGTTTGAAGTGAGTGTTGTTTGGGATTGAAGTTTTGATGTGACCATTATCGTGGGTGATGAGGATTACTCTCTATGATTAGAAGGATAATAATAATGATAATATTAATAAACATGCATGTTATGGATGGTGTGCATGTGGAACACGTGTTGAGTGAAGTTTAAGGTGGCGTTTGGTGCTGCGACCACTTCGGAAGACAATGGCTTACGTGTCATGTTGTTAAATGGTACACGTGGCACTCAGTGGTGTGCATGCAAAAGTGTGTGGATGTAGAATTTTCAAGGAATGCTTGCAATGTAACGTTGTTTCTTTTCATGATTGTTATCATATGTGTCCAAATGGCTAGATTTTAACTGGTTGTCAGTTTGGATTCACCAAAATGAATTTATATAGAACTTAGGATTTAGGTTTAGAATTTTTTTTTTCTCCAATTTTTATTATTACATCTTTATAAACTTTAGGTTCCATTGATTGTGAAAAAAGAAAAAGTAAAAAAGATGTGAGAAAAAAAAATAGAATAAATATTAAAGTTGTTTGATTTTATAAAAAAATAGTTTAAAAAGAATAAAAAGTTACAAATTAAAATATTATAATTATAAAATTATTTTTATATTTATAACTTTTCTTTTATAAACAAGAACTATTTTTTTTACATTTTCTTTTTCCTTTTTATATCTTTTTTAATGTAAAGTTAAAGATGTCGGATTCTTGATAATAGTTTCTTAGTGTTATCTTTGCTAATAAATTAAAAAAATTGGAATTTTTTTTTTCTATACATACAACTTTCTACTTTGCTTGCAATCCAACAGGAGGTTAATGTTAAGTAAAAAAATACACTTTCGAAATGTGATGCAAAAGAAAATATGAAGGTAAGGAAATTTTTCATAAAACTGAGTCTAAATAGGTTGATCTATCGTAATATCGACTTGAACTTGAGAAATTTAGATAATGTGAGATTGGGTATATTTAGCTTGGCATTATTTATATTTTTAATTTTCTTTAAATTTTATATAAATTGTGATAACAAAGAGTTAATTTCGCTTGGTCTTGGATGGGTGAGAGAAAATGCAACAAATATTGGATATGGATAGAACTTGATGATCCTATTGATAGCTCTACTTAAACATAAGGTATTTTTAATTAATGCATTTTTTTAAGAAAATTGGTTAATTTAGTTTAGAATATTATATTTAAAATTAATTTTTATGAACCTTTAATATATGAACATGTTATCTTTTTTTCACTTGATTATTTTTTACTTAATTAATTAATTTACTTTAATCATATATTACATTCTTTAAAAGGTTATTATAAAGTAAATAAAGGTCTTTTAGTTAAAAAAATCATGTAAAAACAATTTTTAAATTGTGTCTTACGTTTAGGGAAGAAATCAGTATATTATTTCAGTATTTTAATTTGAAAAATCAAAAGTAAATTTTTAAAACTTGATTTCAACACTTAAATTTGTCTTATAAAGTTATACGTATCTTAAAATTTTAAGAGGTTCATTGGATTAAAATTTTCAAAGACTATTTTTGTATAAAAAAGTATTGTAAATTTTAAAAGACTTTGTATGAATATAATGATTTATAAGATTTTAAGAGATTAATTTTTACTCTCTTTTTTTATATGTTAAATGTTAGTATTGTTAGTAATTTTAATTTTTGTTAATGGTGAGGATCGAACATATGACCTTTCTCCACTTTCCTTCTTTCTTAACCAACTAAGTCAGCTTATATCTCCGATTAAGTTTTAGTTTAATGTTAATGGATTTAATTTATAACATGAAAGACTCTATGGATTTACAAGATTTTAATAGATTTCGTATACTTTTAAAAAATATTCAAAGTTAATGAGAAAGATAACAAATACATGATAAGGTTTAATAGAAAATAGAAATCAATAATTTTTTAATATTTTAGGACATATTTGAAGTGATTTCTGATTAAGTTTCAAAAAACTACTACCAAATTTTGTTTATAGTTTTTTGTTGCAAAATTAGTTTGAGGATCTATGTTGTGATGAAGGTGATGACAATGTCAATGGTGACGGGTTGACAATGATGATGTTAAAGGTAGTGATGGTTTGGTTTGATGTGATAGTTCAATGACAATGTTAGTTGTAATGATAATTTAACGAAGATGTCGATAGTCCAATGCAATTATGGGAATCTATAAAAAATCTAAGAGGGGTGTATACATTGGGATTTTAGAAGACTATCCTGTTGAGTTTGATGGATTTAAGTCATGAAGGATGTGAAGATTTTGGTTTTGTTATTTCAATTCATTTTACGGTACCAAACACATTTCAATAGGTGTGGCACTTCTATTAGTTGAGTTTTAGAATTAGGCATGTGTATGTGATGTTAGAGTTCTTATTTTTTATCTTTCTAAATGCAATTTGAATTCATTTTGAAGTTTTCAAGTTTACAAAGTCATGGTATCAAAATTACTAAGTAAAGTCATGACTTACCTCAAGGGTAATTGATTACAGAAGTTGGTAATAGATTACCCAACTAACTTAAGCAAGAAAACTAGTTGAATTCAAGTTCAGAATCGAGGTTAATCGATTACTTGAGATTAGTAATCGATTATCTGTAGAAATTGAGAGACATTCATTTTGTGTGCTCTGGATATTTTAAAGCACTAGGCAATCAACTAACTATGAATGGTAATATATTACATTAGTTATAACAAACTTTTAACTATTTTAACTAATTAGATTTTCAAAAAACAAGAGAGAATTTTTAGATTTTCATGAATCAATTATGAAACTTTAAGAGAAAATCTTCAAGAAAATCAAATAGAAAAAGGAAAATTTGTGATTGTTAATCAATAAGTACATTTCAAGGAAAAGCAAGTAAGAATGTGTTGATCTTATTCATTGGGTAATCTACATAATCAAGGTGTTGTTGTTCTAACCCAAATTTTTTAATATTTTTTTTGTATTGGGAAATCTCATGAAGGGGGTTTTCATTGAGATTGTGTGAAATCTTTTGACGGAGTATCATAAGGGTTAATGTTCATGTGACGAGGTGTTATGGTAGAACATACTCTTGTGGAGTGCACGAGTTAAACCATTGTATGTTGTTTTAAGTCTTTCTTTTGAATTTTATATTCAAGGTGTTTGTAATCAATTCTTTAGTGAAAGCAAGTTTAGCAAAATGTTGAATCTACATTGGATGTAAGTCGTTTTATATTTGTACCAGTATAAACAACTGTGTTAATTTATGTATCTCGTTACTCTTTTTGATTTGTTAATTTTTTCATTATTGTACTGAAGAATTTGTTCTTGATATTATTGTTGGAACATTGAGTTTGAATCAATCTTGAATTATAAGTTCTTGAGAATCAATATTGTAATTTGGTTTATTCTTTCAAGTGAATTGATCTGCCGCATATCACAACTATTTTACAATCTTGAAATTGGTTTTGTGAACTCTGAAAATTGTTTTGAAAAATTATTTTGAAAAATTATTTTGAAAAAAATTTGAAAGAACCTTGAAGGAAAAACAAAGTGGAATTTATGAAAAACTTGGGTGGTGTTTGGTTTGAGAAAATATTTTATGTTTTCATTTTCTATTTTCATTTTCTGAAAATTGTTTTCGTTTTCAAATTTTCATTCAGAAAATATATCTTTTTTTACTTGATATTTCCATTTTTAGAAAATAATATTGTTAAATTTAATCAATTTTAGCAAAAATATTATAAATTATTTATATATGTAGTTTAAAATACATTTATATATATTTTTATATAATTATAATGTTTTTATTTAGTTTTTACATACTGTTAACTTTTGAAAACACTAAAAACAAGTTTTTTCTTCTTTTTTTTTTCAGTTGTTTTCAGTGAAAATATTTCCTAAATTGTAACCAAACATATTTTCACTACTGTTTTTTGTTTTCTCCGAAAATGAAAAAAGAAAACAAGCAAAACAAATGTCACCTTAGCTTCTGAAAAGAAGTGAAATATTTGTGAATTTATTCAATCCCTCTTGGACCAACATATTCTTGTATAAAAATATCTTGTATATTTAAAAGACTTTGTAGGAATATAATGACTTATAATAATTTATAGATTTTATAGATTTATTTTAATGGATTTATAAAATGAATTAACTAGATTTTAAAATATTACGCTGATTTATAAGATTTTAATAGATTTCATATAATTTTAGAAACCATTCAAAGTTGTTCTTACCTAAATTTGGAAGAACTCTTAGTCTCGCCTTGAGCACTGGGAGCTCCTGAACCGATGGATGGATACTTGTAAAAGGGGGGACTCTGATGCCCAAGTGTTATGTACCTGGATAATGTACTTGGAAGTGGTGTATGGTCATCCTTTTATGGTGGTATTTCATGAGTTTGTACTTAGTTACCCTTTTTAGAAGAATGAGTCTACTTGTGTTGGGCCAGCACCAAGGTGCCTAAGTCCTCAGGTGTGCTAAGTACCGAGGTGTAGGACAAACTCAGATGTGTTGACCTGTGGTGAAGGCTGGGGTAGGCTCCGAGCTGGGTGGCGTTAAGGTCTTAAGCAAGTGTTGGTGGAGATAGAAAAGTTATATATAAAATTCAATATAAAGATAACAAATAAATGATAAGGTTTGAATAGAGAAAACTAAAACCAATGTAAATTTTTCAATTTTTAGGATTCGTTTGAAGTTGTTTCCAATTAATTTTCAAAACAATACAACAAGTTTTTGCTTCTAAATTTTTGTTGCAAAATTAATTTAATGGTTGTGGTGGTGTTAATAGTAGTACAATGAAAATGTCAACTATGAAACCAGTAATGCAGTGGTCAGTCTAATGTTAATAGTAATTTAATTATGGTACTAAGAATGAGATTTTAATGATAGTGCACAAGGTGGTGGTGTTGGTATCTAAAAAAAAGTAGAAAAACAAAAGAAAAAATCTAAATATTTCTCAAGATTTTGGATGAGTTTGTTATACGGTAATTTTTTACTAAGAAATGATATAAAATTCTTTGAAAATCTATTTTAAATAGGAATGCATCGGGATTTACATATTTTTTAATACTAAAAGATTTTTTATAAATTCTAAAGTTTTTTAATTGAATACTCTTAGATTTTGTTGTCTCATTACAAATCTTAAAAGTCTTTATTGAATACCACAATTTTTTTTAAATAAATAAAACCTTAAAATTCCTTAAAATCCAATCCTGAGTACACCCTTACCAAAATCTAGGTTGTTTTTAGATTCTTTAATGGTAGCTTTTACTAAAACAACATATGAAATATAATTTAAAGAATAATATTTATTGACATTTTTATATTTTTGAACATAATAAGACTTTATAAATTCAAAAAAAATATATTTAATTCAATAACATTGGAATTTGTGATCTCTTTAAAAATATTTTAAAATCTTGATAGAATACGACAAGACACTTTATGTATAAAAAAAATCCTTGAAAATCTTAATTTAATACACCTTTATTTCGTCTAAAAAAACAGTATATAGAGGTAAAATAAAAAATATAAAGAGAATTTTAATTTTTTAATATCATATACATTCTAAATAGTTTATAATGATTTCGAGAATTTTTAAAATTAATTAAAATAATTTTTAAAATAGTATTTAGAACATCTTTAGTAATAACTATATAAGGTGATTCTTAATAAAAAAAATCCTAAAGTATTAAACGAACACTTTTTTTGAGCCAATCCTTTTTTATGTAACTAAAAAAATATATAAAAATATTTTTAAAATTATTTTATACTAAAACTACTATTAAAATCCAATTAAATTCTTAAAAAATTGATACAAAGTGAATAAGAATCAAAACATGATTTCTGGTTCTGAGTTTTTTTACGTTGAAATTTTTTATTTGTTTCAAGGCTTGTTTCACGTAGTCATGCATTTTACTTACATGGTAAATATATTTTTATTTTAAATAAAATAATATATAATTTTATTTATTTTATTTTATTGTGAGTATTTAAGACAATTTTGTAGTAATAATCTCATGTGGGTTAATTCAGGCTGCTCGATGCTAACTTTGTAGTAACTAAAGTAGCTAAAAATAAATTTACTACAAAAAAGTACTGTGACTTTGACATATAGTTAGATTTTCATTCTCTGTGAATGATACTTATGGTTCCTAAAATAAAAAATAAAAATAATCTAATTTATTATTATATTATGTAATAAAAATATATTTAAATTTGTGTGGAATACATATAAAAGAATTTTTTTTGTCCATATATAATGGGTGAGTATGATTGTCTCATGAATAATATTTTGTAATTTTTTATCACATCGTTACTAAGTTCTAAACTTATCTTGTAACAAAAATTATATAAATTAATTTTAATATATATTAATTATATATTTATGTAAAAATAATTTTATTAAATTTATAGTAAAAATTTATAAATAGGCTTAAATACTTTTTTGTTCCCTCAATTTATACTAGTTTTTTTCTTTTTTCCCTGTGATCTTTTTTCATTTCTGTCGTTGCACAATGTTTTGTATTTTCTTTTCTTCCTTTTAGCAGTTTAGATAGCATTTTCTTTTTTTTTTCTTATGTTATTGCTCAAAGTGTTGTCCAGAATGTTAAAAGAAAATAGAAATAAAATTTCAATGAAGGTGATTTTTTTTTCAGGGACGTAAATGAAAAAAAAAACACTAAATTGGAAGGACAAATATATATTTATGCCAATTATTTTCGTTAATAATATTTTTACTCTCTAGATATTATGACTATTTAATTATGATATTTGTTGACTATTTGTTATACACTTATGTGTAATATTTGAAAAAATAGTTTTGTCACACACAATAATCTTAAGATTGTCTCCTGATATTTATAGTTTTTAACTTTTTATAGAAAAAAAGTAAAAGTAATTTAATTTATATATTATTAATACAATGATTTAAAATTATTTTGTAACAAAAATCTAATATATAAATTATTTTTAAACATAGAATAGAGAAAAGTTGATTTTGTAACAAATATATTAACTAATTAGATTTAAAGGAATTTTTGGTAATGGGAGCACATTATATGGACATAGATTACACAATTATTTGGAGACCATCACGACACGATACTTTTAAGATCAATTGTCATGCGACCATTCTTCCAATTTACAAGAAAGTTGTAGTCGGAAGAGTGGTGCTCGACTACCGAGGTAACTTTGTTCTTGGCTTCCATCACAAGATTCCTTTGTATGATGTTGATCAAGCTTAATTGATGATCATACTTCAAGCATTAATAGTAGCATAGGAACATGATCTTCGAGATATAGAAATTGAATTAGATTCTCTTAATATGCTCAATTTACTGAACCAAAGTTGTGCAATAATGAATCATTTCCCATGGTGGAGCACATATATATAGGGGAAGCAAAAAGACTCATCATTGCAAATTTAATTACACTCCACGAGAATTGAACATGCTATCTGATGGTTTTGCAAAGTTAGTTTTAGAAGCCAGTGAGGATAATACTATGTTTAAGTTTGTCCCATAGTCACTAGTCGTTCATGTTTATTAAGATGACTTCAGTTGTATGATGTTTTCTGGTTAATTCTGTTATTTTGGGTGGGTGTCCTACTCATTCCTCTTTTACAAAAAAAAGTTGAAATTTTGGTGTAAAAATTTAAACATTACAATATAAATATTAATTAAAAATATTTATTTAAGAATTTATTTTATTTTATTTATTAATTCATAAGTAAAAATAAAATAATATATAAATTTAAATTAATTATTGTTGAGTCTTTCCGATACAAGTATATTAAATAATAAAAAATTATTTTCTCTATAATTATTCGCCCATTAAGGAGTAGAGCATAGTTACATTCCTAAATGATAATTTTAATCTTATTAGAATTTGGACCGCTTTAATTTATGATGTTACTGAATTTCGCACTTACTTGTACGGAATATTTAAAAAGAAACTTATTTAGTAAATAATTTAAAATTTTTGTATAATAAAAATATTTTTAATAAATTAATTTGACTATGTTATGTTTAAAATATTTTAAAAATACTGAAAGACCTCAAAAGTGGACACCTGTTAAAAAAGAAAAAGAATAAAGTAGTAATTTTGATAGCATTTTAATAGTTCGTATATAATTTAATTAATTTTTATTCTTAAATCTTAAAATATTATTTATAAATTATCATATATTTATATTAGAAATTTAAAATAAATATTTAATTGAATTTCATTAGTTTTTCATGCAAACATAAATATTTTTACTAAAAATAATAGAAGATCATTGAATGCTATTAATTTTCACTACAAACATAAATAATTTTGACAATATTACTTTCCGTTAAAAAATATTATATAAACAAATAAAATAGATAATAAATTCTAAGCGAAAATAATAGTAAAATCATTTTATAAAAAAAATTGTAGATTATTTTATTATAATTACTTTTATGGAGATCATTGATTTGACATTCCTTAAAAAATATTGAAAACAAAATCAGGCAAATAAATAAAATAAATTTTAATTTAATAACACATTTCAAATTAAAAGTGAGTATAATATTATATTTTAAACATATTAGTTTGTGTTAAGTACTTACATATGATAAAACATTCATTATAAGATAAAACAACTTTAAGAAAAATATTTTCATAATTTTTAAACAATGAAATAAATTTAATTATTTTTTTAAATATTTTAAATTTTATTTAAATTTTATTTAATATTTATAATATCTTTTTAAATTTATAGAAAATTTCAAATGTTTTTATACTAATTTACACATCTTCCAATGGAATTTTGACGTCTCTTACTTAATGTGTAGTTACTCATTTACACACAACTATTTAAAATTTTAAAAAGTATTCATACTATTTTAAAAGTTTGAAAATTTAAGAAAGCATTTGTAATAGTTAATTACATTCCAAATCACTCATTCTAAAATGTTTTTTCGACATGTAAAAAATTGATTGCGGAATGGGTACTCCGGAATGCATTTTATTATACCACCATCGCAATTGCTGTATATACGCATCCATACCATCGTCATCACTATGCAAAATCAAGCACTAACCTCCTTGAAACAACAGATTCACCTTTGTTTACACCATTGTTATCAGAATCCGACTGGTTAGTTTCATCGATTAAATTGGAAACCAATCCTTTATCTAATTCAGTTGTGGTAGAAAATGGTTATGCATAAAAACTAATTAAAAGCCGATAAAATAAGTCATGAACTAATAAAACTAATAAAAAATTAATAAAAAAGGATTAACTTATCGATACAAACGTATATTTAGTAAATTTCTTTTTTATTTTATAATTACATTATTGATCTATTTTTTCCTTATATGTTATAACTTAGTAAGTATGTATGATTTATGATATTTTTATGATTTAATATTATGAATTTTGTGATATTTTTTTAATATTGTTTAGTATAATTATTATAATACATTAAAAATAAAAAAAATATTATTTTATTAAAACTGATTCAACACTTATCTATTTTTGTTTAGGAGTCCAGCTTAGTTGGTTCAGTAGGGTGCGTGAATTAGGCAATTGTTTTTAATACCCTCTATCTTTTATTCACACCCTCCAGGCTTCACAATTTTTTTCAAAACCCAAAAATACCCCTTTTCTTATCCTACTTGGTTGATGAAGCACATCATAGTAGTTGCACGCGCCACCACTGCACCTCTCTAATTGCCACTTCAAACACCTCTCCGGTCACCGCTTCGACCACCTCTTTGGCCACCTCTTCAAGCATCTTTCCGGTCACCTCTTCGAGCACCTCTCAGTAAGTATGTTCCGAAAAAATGATCCAGAAGGCGAATGGGATTCAGCAAGTATGTTCCGGACAACATGATCCAGAATGTACATAATGCATTCTGGATCAACTAATTCGGAAGTGGATCAAATGTGTATTATTATTGTGAGTTCCAGATCAACTTATCTGAAACACTGTAACACTCGTGAATCGACGTTAGTATGAATAAAAAATACAAACAAATCTTAAATCATAAATCCTAAAGCGTAAACTTTAAATCAAGAAAATCAAACCTAAATAAAATTATGTTTTCCTTTTCAATTAGCCCTTAAATCAACAAGTAATATCCTAAAGACTTATAAGAATGATTAGGAATTTACAATAGGGCAAAATGTGACAATTGATGTTTGATACATAAGAGAAGCAAGATAAAGCACAACAAGACAAGATAATAAAAAATAAATTCAAAAATTTTAAATCAAATAAGGATAAGGGTATATTAGGAATTTGCAAAAAATATAAACTTTGGGGGATAAAAATAGCAAATGTCGGTGTTAAAAGAAAATGCTCATGAATTATTGCAAATCCTCTAACATTATCTTCAACTTCTATCAAAAAGATAAAAAAAATAATTATCCATTTTTCAAAAACATTTGTCCACACAAACACTTGCTAATTAGAGTTAGAGTTGAACAAACCGACTTTAACAAATAAAGATGTTTTAAAAAGTGTGGAGTGTAAGAAGCAAATGATGCATATAGGAATTGACACCCAAAGGTATACAAAATATTTCATAATCTAGATTCAAAGTATTCCTAGTCTCATTGTGTTTTTTATTGCCAAGTATTTCATTGCTTTATTTGTTTTTGTCATTTACTTTCTACACCCATCAATTAGTTTCCAACACCTGTCACTTTCCTTCGACATTGGCCAATCCATAATTGGAAATAAACATTTTAGAATGGTTTAGGAAGCAAGTTAATGGATGTAAGTAATTAAGTAAATTCCTTTATTACTTGTATAATCATAAGATAGAAGGACCTAAATCCTCTCAAGAGAGAGTAGCAAAAAAGACTTCGGATTTCAGTATGGCTGAAAACCGAGAAATAGAATTAGACATAAAAGAATAACTCAAAAAAGATAAGAAGGATTTCGGATCAATATAAATTGAAGGCACCAGACAGGAAGGAAGAGACTTTGGATTTCGGCATGGCCGAAATCCGAAGTATAGCATGACACCTTCCAGAGTAGGAAGTAGCATCAGTAAAGGATTTCGACCTTGCCGAAATCTAAACTCCTGCACTGAATCAATTAATTAACCAAACTAATTAAGAGATGGATTAACATAATCACTCTGATTAGCATTACTCCCAACAAAGGTGAACAGAGCCAACAAAATACGTACTGAATAAAAGAGATATACCAAGATGAGCAGGTAATAACCGTCAGATAACAAATACATTTTTGTTATAAATATCAGTTAGGAGGTATGAGTCATTCATTCAAGAAAATTTATTACTCTTCACCTTTTCTATCTCACTCATTTATTGATTTGAGTGTCGAAGTCCTTTTCTTTAGGTTCTCCCCCATTTGTTTTTAAAAGCCTCTAGGATATTTCGAAAAGCTCGTCAAATATAATTTGAAGAGTTCGTAACAAATCGTACTCAAATACTCTTTTTGGTAAGAACATTACTTTTAAGGGAAAAAAAAATTCATTACTAATGGGGCAAATCATAGAGGGTGGCAAGATGAGTACTTGCACTAGACCAATGAGAGGGCTCCCAAAAAAAAAAAATACCCAATTATATTTAAAAAATATGTTTGTATTTTATATATTTATTTTTTATTTTTTTGTTTTTACTTTCAGCTTCCCGTTCAAGCTTCTTATTTCCAATCCCACATTCATGGATGCATGACAATGATATTCTATTTGAATAATTAGACATTTAATTTTTATCCAAAAATTATGCAACTTTCTCACCTACCTTTATGAATTTTGCATATTATCTTTATGACCCCATGTCTCATTCTTAGTAAAATTTTTTATACAATGATTACATGTTAAAATTAATATTTGTATATAGAAACCTTTATTTATTATTTTGTCATAGAAACACAAATGTCAAAAATAGCCTTGACTGCTACCTATTGTTGTGTTAGCTTTAACGTTTACTTCCTATAAGTAAAAATAATTCATTTTTACTCTTTATATGTACAATTTAAAATATTTTTTAATTTTTTATATATATAATATTCTTGTTTATAATTATGTGAACTTTATCTTTTAGTTTCTAAACAATGTTAACAAGAATTAAAATGTGTTACTTTTATGCATAGGGAGTCAAAGGTAAAGTACCACTAATACTATTAAAAATTTAATTAGTATATTCTATTGTTACTGACATTCAATCACAATCATTTATTTATAATAATTTTTTTCACTTTAATAATTACTACTTTAATAGTCATATAAATAAAGAATTCTGGTTGAACCTTAGTGTAAAACTCTTTTACACAATACATACTAATTGAACTCTACTAATAAGTAGTTTTTACTTTTTAAAAGGGCCATGCTCGTATGGGATATTAACATGAAACATCTTCATTGTAATAGTTGATTTGAAATGCTTTGTTTATATACAACATTTCACCTATGATCCTAAAACTAGTGTTTCTTTTCTTTGTATAAAAGAGAAAACAGTATACAAATTTGATTTATATTTGAAGATGCCTTGTGGTTCACCATGTCATTGAGATTTGGCTGCCAGAACATCAACGAGCTTAGATTGAAATTTGATGGAAGATCTTATCTTGTCCCAAAGTGAGAAATTGGAAGCAAAAAATCTGACCATCACTGACTTTCTTGAACCTTCTCTGGGGAATTCTAATTCCCTGTCAATAATAGTGTGCTTCTTACTGTCTAGATCTTCAAGCAATGGTAATGACACAGAACCTTGAGACTCTAGGTTTTTTATCCACCATCGAAGTAAGAAGTTTATGACCTACAAAGAAATTTCTTGTATTAAATACAGAGACCATGATAATGACAATACGACAATCATAAGAAAGAGGAATGCTAGCATCATACTCTCTAACACACTCATCTTAACACTCTTTATTATTGGTTGAAGTATATTGAAAACTACAAAATTAGGAGAAAGAGAGCCATTTAATAACAAGTATAACTCACATAATTTGTTGTTTTTTATAAATTTCAACTAATCATATAGATTGCGTTTAAAAAAGTGTGTTGGTAGCATTTCTCTCGTAAGAAAATAGATACTTTAGATGGAATACAATTTGATAACTATAAAATTTCCTTGAAACTCTATAATCAGTTTAAAGAACCTCATAAAAGTTATATCAACATTCTTCATAAAAGTTATAATCAGACAAATAAGCATTTTTTTAATGAGTATATAGAATTTGCTTCTTAACATAAGCAGAAAACTGCTTATTTTATGTAGAAACAGTTTAGTCAAACACATTAAGAAATAGAAAACGGCTAATTTTAAAGTGTTTTTTTTACCCGAATGTGTCCAATGTCAAGCTTGACAAATGTACCCTTTCTAATGAAAGCCGAAGTTATAGAACATGTGTTTCTTACAACGAGGGAAAGGGCACTGCCTCATGTTTCTCACACAAGGGTAATGTTTATGATAAACTTGAACTACACCTCGTTTTTAAGGTACATAAGTAGAAAGAAGAGAAAGAGAAAATAATAGATTTCACAAATTATATGATGTGGAATAAAAGAGTGAATAGAAAGAACAATATGATAGGAGTGAGATGAAAGAGAAAGTGAATGCATGTTAAGTATTTATTATTATCCACACAAAATGGCAAAGAGGAGTGATAACAACACATCGTAGCAAACTCTTTCTAATATGCACTTTATTAAGAGTTAAAATTTAATAAAATCAGGAGAGAATCTTTTAAATGAGAAATAGAAATCACTAAAATTTGAGATTTCCATTCATTTCAATCAATAGTATTACTATGTGTGTTTACAAAAGTGAGTTAAAGAATGTGTTGCTGGTATTTTTTAATAGGGAAAGTAAAACAAATCCAAGAAATGACTTTAGGAATAAATCAGATACATTCATGCTATCATTAAGCAAACACAGTAGAAGTTCCATTATCACATGAAATTGATAAACCCTTATATCTACATGGTTTCATTCAGATTGCAATTTAAAAGAGCACAAAGACAAGTTTCAATATGATTTGTGACTTTTGAGGGATTTGCATACCTCCGGAATTTCGTCATGAGGGCAGTGACCAGCAGGGCTGATTTGATAATATGGAGCTTCAGGCACCTGCCTTTTAACCTGGAGTCCCCAAATTGGCCCTACCCAGGGATCTTCTTTGCCATACATGAGGCAGATTGGCACATTGTTTGCTTGACATCTAAAATGCAGAAACAGCGACAATCCTTAACTTGGACATAAGCACATTCATGCATATCTAAAATTAACCAGATAGAAATCTAGTCATTTCTACCTTGATAATGTTTCACTGAAGGACAGTTCTCCTTGAGGAGCAAACATTATTGAAGCAAATGATGCTGCGGCTGCAGGATGCCTTGTGGTTTCAACTATGCGAGAGAAGACGTTATCTACATTTGTTGAATGATCTGCATAAACCTGACCAAGTATCTCAGCAATACTTTTAGGATCACTAATTTTCTCCCACCTAAAGGATAAAAAATTATAGATTAGTGAAAAATATGTGACACACATCTTGCATATCATAGAGAAAAACATAAAGAGCTAATTACAAAAACACTCTCCAAACTTTTATGAAATTACACATTATCTCACTCTTTATTACTTTCCTACACTAACCTTCCATTAAGTTTAAAAACATTATACTAACACTCATATATGTTTGAAAACATTACAATAACACCCTCTTAAACCTTACATTAACGCCTCTTAGGAAGTGCAAAAGTAATGGTTAAAAAAGCAAAAGATGCATGTGTAAATACACCAAACTCGGTATTGCTGTAATTTACTCAAAAATAAACCTACATGGACAATCTCACCCATGGGAATGGGTGAAAAAACAGCAGTGTCTTCATTAGCAAAATTAATACTACATGTCAATTGTGATTGGATCACAATTTCCAAAAGCAGAATTTTGCCAATAGAGTTGTGAAGTTTCTTCTTCCAAACAGAACCCAGTTCATTTATCACTTACATATGAATACTTAACTAGGTAACATGCCTGAAGTTAATTTGGAAGTTCATAGCTGAAATACTGATAACATGTCAGAAAAATAAAAAACAGAAATGAAGCAATAAATAAATAAAATAAAATTATACTTACAACAACTCAGTAAGTCTCTTTATACTTGAAGGTAGGGGGAATGTTCCAGACCATGGAAATATTTTGGCTAATCTTGGATTTTTTATTGGGTTAGGAAGAAACCCCCAAAAAGGTGTTGCATTAAGCAGTGTAACACCTTTAACTAAATGAGGGTTGCATGCAGCAAAATACAATGCAACAAATCCTCCTAGTGAGTTGCCCACAATATAGACTGGTTCACCAATGACCTGTTGTAAAAACAAATTGATTTGGATCATTGCTTCTATATTAAATTTCCACAACCAAACTAGCTTTTTATTAGAAACTACACAACAAAAAATTCTTGAGCCATGAAATTGTAGATTATCAAAATCCTTAATATCAGCTGTATTTCTCATTAGAAATGTTAATGTGATAATTATAATATTATTTAGAAAAATTATGACAAATTCTAGTTTTTGCAACAAAAACCAAGCAAATCATGCCTTGGTAAATGCCATCAATGCAATATAAATCATGCTTTAGTTGTTATAAAGGTATTATATGTGAAGGCCTAGATGTGCATGAGAGGAACTACAGGAACAAAAAGGTTGAAAAAATCCTGAAGTCATGAACTACTTATTCTGCAGTCTTTCTTAGTAGTACAAATTAAAAATAAGTCATTTAAATCAAAATAATCTGCCCTATCATTCCAAGTTTATCTTTATCCTACCATCAATATTAGCAAACCAGCTAACTAACTGGGTAATACTATAAATTTAGCCATGCAATTGTGCTACATAAAGCTATAACTTATTTGTCCGATTAAGTTATAGATACAGTCCAGTATAACCCTTCTCCTGTTACTTAATTGAATATTACAGATTTACAGCTAAAGAAAATATTATAAGAAATCCAGCAGCAAATCTGCTTGCAACATCTTTCAGTATATAATTTAAGCAAACATTAACAGGACTAAAAGCAGCTAAAATTGATTTGGCTGCTATGCAACACTGTCTAACTGAAATTGCATTGTTTTGAGCTTTTCTTAGCATCACAGATAATAAAATAAGCCACTGGAAATGGGAATCAAATTATCTCACTTATTTGTTTCCGCCATATCCACCAAAAATATTAACAAAAGCAGCAAACTAGTTAGTGCTATAAATTTCACCATATTCAGGTGTTACACAAAGCTATAAACTATTTGCCTGAGTAAAGAAACAGATAGAATTAACACATAATCCTTTTTCATAAAGTTTAAGCAATGAATAATACAGCTTAAGAAAGCATTAGAACTATCAAACTAAAGAGTTAAGATAACTAGGTCATAGAGGCTTTGGATACCAACTAGTTCAAAAACTGAAATTGTTATGAAGACAAATGACACAAATAGTTTTATATTATCATATCTTACAAGAATAAATCTAAGAATACAGAGAGATAAAAGTAAACCTGGATGGCAATTCACATAGAACTGTTTTCATCATAGTGACTTCAGGCTTAGAACAGACCAAAACTGGACTCAAAACAGTAAATATCATAAGCTATCAACAAACAGTGCATGTCCTACCTCTTCTATGAAGCATCGAACTTGATCTTGCCATAAATCAACCGAGTAAACAAGCTTAGTCGCCCACGGTGCAGTTTCATCTCCAAAACCCCATGAACAAATGCTTTCATTTGATGCAGCCCCTTCCTTAGACAGAGGGGCAGGATCTTCAAAAGGCAAAGACATCCCTTGGCCTAGAAAATCCAGAGCCCACACTCTGTAGTCACGCCCCAAATCCTTAAGCTGCTTCTCATAATGGAAAGAGCCAACACCAAAACCTGGCAGAAAGAGAACATGTGGAGAATCCATGTTTCCGCACCCAGCCTTCTCGTAATGCACGTTGAGTTTAGGCTTCCACCCCCAAAAGCAACTACTTATTGGTGCACCAGATTCACCATTTAAATCATCAGGTATACCTGGAACCAGAACTTTGGTTGCAGGCTCCCCTATCCCTGAAATATCCCTTGCTCCCTCTTCACCACTCACATAACCATCATAACTTCCACTACAAAAAACCTTTAAATTGTTGACCCTTTTAGAGCCTCTTAGCTGCACCCTACCCATAGCATAAAGTCTCACAGGCCCACATGCAGAAATAGTACTATTGGTGTAATAAACTCCAACTTTTCCTATAGAGGAAACTCTTGATTGGCATGAATTCAAACCCTTTTCAACCAATTTCCACTTTGAATTCACAATCTGACAGCATAGTGCTGACCCATATGAAAGAGTTTCCATACCCCGAAACTGTGTTCTGCACTTACCAACAACAAAAACAAAGTGATTCAGTGCAAACTCATCCCAATTTCTCTGTGAAACACAACAAGAGCCAATTTTAACAAAGAAAAAATGGTAGTTCTGAACTCCAAATTAATTTTCCTTTTCTACTTTCCCTTATGGCAAACACTGCAACTATGCATCATCAACTGTTTTTACAAGAAATTTGTACAAAGACTTCTATGGTTACACAAAGATGTTGTAGCCACTAGCTAGAATTGAACAGAAAATATAGCAATTTTGAATTTGGAACACATCTGGCAGTGGCTTTCTACATATAACAATCAATCAAATTAAAATAAATCATCTCTTCAAGGTTCAACAAACAATCAGCATAATTAAACCTTCACTTGGTCACGAAACTTTACCTTTAATTTTATGAGAGAAGGAGCATGAAAAACTGCTTCTTCCCTAGTATAGTTCAGGTTTTTCAGAGTTTAGAACAATAGTTAAAGACAGAGATACGTTTCTAGATCCCATAGACACGTTTTAGGAGTTGCTTGAAAGATTCTCTTTCCTTTTGAAACCAAGAAAAAGATATATCTATATATGCATTACTTTATCAACTATATTAAAAATATCATCAGAGCGTTTAAAATTAGAATTAATTAAGTTTTTAGTTTTTAAAATTTGAATAAATTTCGTTTTTATCTTTAAAAATTGATTTTTTTTATTCTTGAATTTAGTTAATTTGTTCCTAAAAAATATAAACTTAAAATTTTAAGATAAAAAATATTGTTAATTTTCAAAAATAAAAAGTAAAATTTAGTGAAATTTTAAGTGATAAAAATTTAATTATATTTTAAAATTATATTTCAAACTTATATCTATTAAAAAGATTTTGTAAAATATACAAATAAAAACATTTTATGTAAAGAGAGAGAACTGATAACAATAATTCTATTGATATATCTTTTTCGTTTTTTATCTCTTTTTTATCTAATACCAAAAAATACTATTTTTTATTTCCTTCATCTATTTTCATACTTGACATTTTATTTTATTTTATTCATCTCCCCTTAACACATTGTTAAAAACTAAGGGTTCGTTTTGGCTAGCTGTAAATTTTTAATTTTTGTTTTAAAATACATTTTGAAAATAGAAATCGTGTTTGGTTATAATAATTGTGATTTTTTTAGTTTTTTTTTAAAATAATTTTTACTCCATTTAAAAAAAGTAAAAATTAATTTTAAAATTTTTATTTCTGATTTTACTTAAACTTGTCTAAAGATAAAAAAATTATTTGCACATGTAGGTATATACAAAATGAATACTCATTATTATTTTAAAAATATATTTGTACATGTTATTGCATGGATGAGAGGATAAAGATCAGGGTATTCATTCTATGAATTACCTATTAAATATGTATAAATAATTAAACCAGTAAAATATTTTAGTGGTATATAAGTCTATGTCTAGACTTATGACAATATTATTTGTCTTTGTGTTCTAATTTGAAATTTGGGTAAAATATGTTTTAAATTCCTATAAATTTTCAATATATTAAATACATTCTTAAAAAAATTATATTTATTTTGGTTCTCTATTTTTTAAATATATCAGGTTTGGTCCTTCAATGCTATCTAAATTATTTTTTATTTCTAAAAAATTATATCTAAAATACTTGGAGGACCAAAACATTTTGGAGGACATATTTAATATTTTAAGATATTTTAGAAACTTTCAACATATCTTACCGTTAGAATTTTGCTTGAAAAATAAAAAATTAGTAAATTTTGTTTATAGTAAAATTTTATTTGTATAATTTGATATTCTTTTTTATAAAAAACATAATCAGTTTCAAATGAAATAAAAAACATGTTGTTTTGCCTTTATGATAAAATTGATGTTTTTTCCTAATTTGTTTTAAAAAAATTCACAATATCCACGTATACTCATCGATATATAAAATATTTGTACATATTCATTTCGTAGAAACTGCATAATATAAGATAGGTACTAAATTTTTCAGCCAAAGCAAGCAACAGAAAATATATATCTACTACATTTACTCACATCTGTTGCAGATCATCCCTAAGATTATTACTTATTGTTATCATTGATTGTCTGTCACCAACTACTGATATTAGCAACTAGTCACCAGTTACCATAATTGTAGATTTCCGACTATCATCATTAGTTTTTATCTCTAATAACCATTGTCAATTTTCACCACTATAACGGTCATAGTCAATCACCGCAAAAAATGAATTTCAGTCAAATTTGATAACAATATTTTAAAATTTAAAGCAAAAAATATTATTTTTATAAATTTAAAAACATAAAACCAATACTAATTTTTATTTTTATAAATTTAAAAACTTAAAACCAAATCCTATCCCCAACCCAAACTAACAATCGTGTTAATGTGTGATATTATTAGAGAAACTTCAAATCAATGTTAAGTAAAGAACTCATCCATAACAAATAATTAGGATTGAAATGGTAGCTGGCATAAGTGAGAAAGTGATAGGTTTGTATGTTTTGTCCTGCATTTGCAAAGTGTGCATATTCCAGAAAAATCTGCTTACCAAAAACACCAACCTTCCACGTGCCCCTTCAACAGGCCAGTTTGACGATCATTTTGGCTTGAATAGGTAAAAAAGTTTTGAATTGGTTAATATTTAATAAGACTCATATAGATGACAAATTGTACTTAAATAATTTAGGAATACATAAAATTGAGCTAAAATAACCAGTTTGATGGATTGTTAGGACCATATTGGGTTCAAGAAACACATACTCATATATATAAAATTAGATTTATTTGAGTACGATGTTATTTAATTTTTTTGTTTTAAATTTAGATAAAATAAGAAAAAAAATAGACAATTTAAAGGTCTAGATAACCCATTTTGTGAGTTCTAAAAAAAAAATCAATAGTTTTATATTATTATTTAATTACACATTATTATGTATAACTTAAAAGTTATTTCAATAATATTTTTTTTTTCACAAAAGTAAGAAAATGCACGTCTATTGAAATAAATGTCATTTATAGATTAAAATACATCCAGAAATTAAATATTAAAAGCATATTAATATTGTTTAACATTAATGTACGATTAGTTTAACGTAAAATCAAATCAAACTGAAATCCATAATTTATATTTAAGTCAAAATTATTTAGATTGAATAATCAATAATATTATTAAAAAATTCATCCCATTACATGTTTGAATAATAATTTATACATTGCTTTTACATGTAACATGTAACACAATCTCTTTTATTTTTCTAAATTATACTAACAATCATTGTATTAATGAATTTAAATATTTTATTTAAATTAAAAAATCTTGAAAAATAACTATCTTAATTATAATAATTAGAAATAAAATTATATTTATTTTTATTAATTTAAAGTAACATTTTAAAATTCTAACATGAAAACATCCCATCACTTTACTAGTTCTTATTTTTTTTATTTGCTTTACGGGATAACCAAACACACACTTAAATACCACCAATAAGATATCAGATAGGAATATTGTGTATGAAAAAATTAATTAGGAGCAAAAATTTCACTTAATATAATCAGCTATACTCTCCAACAAAATTAATTAATTATTGTCAAAGTCGATGAATACTTTATACCACTAATATAATTTTAAAAAACATTTCAATAATATGCCTAAAGTTAATTAGTTCTGTTTTACCTACGTATAAATTTCTTTGTCTTTTCAATATTAGGAAACACTGTGTGGAGGAGAATATTGAGAGGTGCATAAGAAAACAAAGATAACTTAACGTAAAGGGCTTCTCTTTATGTTGCGTGGTGGTGAGGCATTGCCATTGTATCATTATTTCATTCATTTGTGTTTTTAGCTTATTGAAAAGTCAAAGAAAATGCCATGCGATGGCGAAAGTGAACGAAATAATTTACTATAAATGATGTCTCATATTTTGGACCATTATGTTATTTATTATCCAAATTACAAAATAAATTGATAAATTAATTATATGTTGTCTTTTTTTTGTTGTAGTTATAGATAATTTAATGATTTTAGACTATGTAATAATTTCTTATGGTATTGAGTCTTAAGATATCACTCCAGCCTAAGAGTTTGTTGGTCGGTTGACCCAAAGAGTTAATCAAACTCAGTTCATTATGAGTTGGGTGACAAATTCAATAAATTGAACTTGCGATTCAATCTAACCATATTATTAAGTTATTATTTATTATTATTATTATATTTAAAATTATGTATTTCTTTTGATATTATGTTTTGTTAGTTTGGACAAACCATGTAGTTTGTATTTATTTTTATGATTTGGTTAGCTTGGACAAATTGTGTTGACTTTTATTTTTTACAAATGTTTCTTTAGTTATTATTGTTTGACAACTTAGTTATTGGTTATAGGTTAATTTTAATTTATTTTATTTTTGATATTTAATTTTTAACAATGATTTATTGTTTATTTTTATGTTATAAAAATGATATAGTCTTTTTTTTAAAAAAACGTAAAAAAACTAACAAAAAATATTCTAAAATTTAATTTTTTACCTGAGTTTGACTAAACTCAATCTGGTCTGTATTCACCCATACTTATACTTTTATTTCGATAAAATATGTGTTTTATAGTTTTTTCTATATTCTCAAAATTTTGAGAAGTTAGATGATTTTATTATGAAACTAAAATTAACTAAAGGTTTAAATAACTTTTAATTTCTGTAAAACAAAGACTTTTTTATTTTGGTATTTATTATTGTTAATTTTAGTTCATAGTGTTTTTATTTTGTAGTTCCTATTATGATGTTGAAAGTTTTGTGGCATTGCTTTTTGGCGTACATAGTAAAAAAAATATCAATAATAAAAATTAAAAATAAAAAAACAAAATATCAACGATCAAACAAATTGTGAAACCGCATATGTAACTAAACGATTTTAGTAATGTTTAGGGTTTTGTCTTAATTTGTGCTTTGGAATTTTTGGAATTTTTGAAATGCAATTAGGGGGCAAGGGAAAAAAAGGATGTAATTTTTTTTTTCTAATGGTATGATTTAGTCTAGAATATTAAAGAGAAGATTATTATTATTAGCTTGTTTAAAAGGGTTTAACGGTTGCAATAATCAGACTCTACATTGGTTCAAAAATTGGAAGACACGATATAAAAAATTAAAAATAAAGAAATAAAATGTCAACAATTTAAAATTTTGGAACATAAAATGTAATTAGCCTTATTATTTATTATTAATGAGTAACTATATTGAACATATAAGCTTCGCCGAAAATATAAGTTATTTAAGAGAGACTTAAGAGTGACTATAGAATAAAAAAGATGAGTAAAGGAAGATATGGTTTTGACATAGAACTACAAAAAAATTTTAGATTGTGATCAATTAAGAAAAATGTTGAAAAACTTATCATAAGTAAGAAGTTTGAAAGTTTTTAATTTGTGATTTATTATTTAATTAAAGTATAAATGATTTCTTTTTATATTGTTATTATTTTATAATATATATAATTTATGTTTTAGCCTAATATCTTAGTATTATAAGAGAATAGTTATTGTAATTATAAGCTAGATACACGCACCCACAACCCTATGTTTGCACTCACAATCGTGTGGGAGACATGACATTGAATTGATATTCTTGAGTGCGTTATTATTGGAACCCCAACAGTGCTATCACACATCCCTTTTGCTTATTTTTTTATTGCCATGAGAAGTAACATCTCCTAAACTGTTTTGTGGGAGTAATTTTTAGTAAAAAATATAATTAGCATAGTTAAATTTAATAATTGATGTAATTATTATTGTTAAATTTAAGCCTATAAAAAAATATAGTTAAATTTAATTTTCTCTTTCTCCCCTCTCTCCCGCCCTCTTCCTTTTCCATTTTCAGAAATTTTCCGGTTCTCATCCTTTTCCCCCTTTCTTACATTAGTTTTTCAAGTTTTTCATCTTCTTTCTTTATTAATTCATTGAAAAGATAACCAAATAACTCATAAGGTGTGTACAAAATAGTAAGAAAGACAAAGAGAAAAATGAAAAAAGTAATCCAACATCTTTTTTCTTATTTGATCCCTATGACTTTTCAAATTGAAAGACTTGTAAAAATAAAAGAAAGAGAGAAGTGAAAAAGGTAAACAAATAGTTGATTGAACTTGTGAAAACTCGTCAGAAGTTTTATATACTCAAGTTTAAAGCGTTTATTTTATATAAAATAATAATAAATATATATAAATAAGATATTAATTAAACATTTAATAACATATCAAATCAAAATAATAAACTAATAAACTATAAATTTTACATTAAGTGTAGTAATTTGTCACTATCAAATAATAATTTATAAAAGTAATAGTAACATGAAATTTTTTTGGGGTGCAAGTGTTATGCTATTCACAGCCACTACTATCCCTTTGTATGCCTTTTGAATCATCATAGCAAAGCCCATGGTTACATTTTGTGAGATGAATGTATTTTATGTATAATTTTTTATCTAAGCCTTGTTGCAGGGTTTCAAATTCGGATACACAATTTTCAATCTTCACCTTCAAAGGTCTTAGTTGTTAAAGAAACCAATCCATTGCAGACCCCAATCATGTTGTAAGACTTCAATGGTTGGTTGTCATGATCATTGAGATTGGATGATGGGTCTTCAAATAAACATTACGGAGGAGTGTATATATAAAATGGTTCTTCGCCGTTAGCACATAAAAAAGCATAACATTGACGAGTATGTGGACGATCTTTGAAGGTGCAGTTTCACAAAACTAGATCAGATATGAAAGAATCCCATGACTTACAAAACACACTTGAATCACATTCATTGACAGGATTTCCCATTAGAGTTACTATGAGAAGATAGAAAAACTATAATTATTATATCATATGCGATTTACATATAAAAATATTTAATCAATCTTTTAAATATCATGCTTTTTATGTGATGTTTCCATTAGTAACAGTAGAAACATACTTTTTCACCAATATTACTTGCTTCCTTAAAAGATTTGGTAATATGAATAAAGTGACCATACACAAGTTTTTCATACTTCTGTTCCATTTTACTGTAATTTAAGACCTTAAAATATATAATTCAAGATTATTTTCATTTCAATGAATTAGTATTATCCTTCTTTATCATTCTCTGTATCTTTTTTACTTTGAGCTGTTAAACACTAAGAATTAAAAAAAAAAAACTCAAATGAAATTCAAGCATGATATTTATAGCTTATGGGACTATTCGTTTCAGTCCAAAGTGAATTGTTTTATTTGATACACAAACTAAATTGCATTTGCTTTCAGTTGTTTATTAACTTAATGACGAAACAAAGTACATGAAAGGTTAAATAACATTAGGTGTAGTGTTGTTAAACCATTAGATCCAATCAATGCTATGGAACTAGTCTAATTTAGTGAACCATCTGTTTAAAGCTTCAGTGGAATACAACTTATAATAAGCAATTTAGTAGAAAACTTCATCCCTTATCCAGCAAGCTTTCCGTTATTCTCTTACTCATTATATTCTTGTTAAGACAAATGGTGCAATCAATGTAATATTCTGATTTAATAGACAATTTCTTTAAACCTTTATATTTAATGAATTACAAACCATAAATAAGCATTTTATAATAGACAACATCACCCTTTAGCTAGCCATCTTTTTAAGCAATGCTGCTTTCACATACATTCAATCACTCACCTGTTCAAGAACCTAAAATAGGCATGTCTCCATGAAACATTAAACAACAAAGACCAAAAAACTCCCCATAAGCCTATGATGAATCCAATAGCCAAACTAACGTAGAATCCAAGGATATAAATCCACTTTCATCTCCTTCTTCATAATGCTTTTGTTGTCCCTAGAAAGTGTGCCATTGGTAGAACCTTTATCTCCTGGGCAATCCTATGTGAGTGGTGGTCCACAAAGTCCTTTGTTTGCAATATGAACTGAATCATCAAAACCCTGTAGCTGGGTGCCTAATGGAATCCTACCTGATAAGTTGTTGAATCACAGATTCAAATGACTATGGAAAGATAAATCAGACAGCCTAGTAGGAATTTCTCCAACAAGATTATTTCTTGATAAATCAAGAGATTCAAGCATTGCAAGTTGACCAACATCATCAGGAACCTTTCCTGTCAAATTATTTGTTGATAGATTCAAAGAAACAACCTCTCAAGGCTGCTTATATTGCTTGGAATTTCTCCACTCAAGGCATTGCTTAGAACATCTATGCTTCTCATGAATTTGAGATTTGTTCCATACTCAATTTTGATCTCTTTCATTATCAAATTTACAAAGTCAACGATGTTTAGATTCAATAAGTTGTAAGTGGTACTTAGGATGGCAAAAAAATCTGCACCGGCAGATACCCGTAAATAAAACCCGCAAAAATATCTTTACAGATAGTATAGATGGGTACCCACCACCTGCGAGTACGAATTTTTTTCTACCTTTTACTTAACGGGCACGGGTATCATACTACCCATACCCGCAGGTACCCGCTAAACTAAAATAATATATAGATATATAAGTTAAAAAAATATTTTGAAAAATAAATCAAATTAATCTTATTTTTTTATGAAAATTTCATAGTTAATAAAATTATTTATTATAAAAATATTGATAATATAAAATAAAGATTTTATTTGTATTAAATATTTTCTTATAATATATTATATTAATCTACTTTTAGATCTAATTAATCTTGGAGAAACTAGTATAATTTTATTTCTACATTTTTTAAAAAATAAATTATTTATTTGATAAAACTTCTTATAAAAAATATTTAATTTTAAAAAAAAAAAATTTAAAATATCCATTGGTACCCGTAGATACCTGCGGGTAATAAAAAAATCTGCAGGTATTTTTATAGCGGATAACGGGTAACAGGTTTTTGTAGCATGTCGGGTAGCAGGTAACGACTATCGTGTCCGACCCGACCCGACCCGTTGCCATTCCTAGTAATATCAAAATAAAACATATGAGTTGAAACTTTCCCATGGGACAAAGCAATCAAATTGTTGAAACAGTATGGTAGCTCCAGATAAGTTGTTTCCAGAGACATTTAAGACTTGAAGAGCTGAAAGATGGCACATATTGAATGGTATGTTATATAACTCATTGGATCTTAACCACAGCATAACAAGCTTTGTCATGGTTTCCCCTACCCAATTTGGCATTTCTCCAGAACTTTTGTTGTTTCCAAGATCAAGGAGAATCAATTTTGTGCAATTCTTTAGGAAAATCAATCCTCCAACGAAGTTATTATGGTTCAAATGTAGGTACAGTATCTTATGTAATCCTGCAACTGAGTTTGGTATTTCCCCAGAGAAGTTGTTATTTGCCAGATTCAGCATTAGCAAACCTGTACCTTGCATTCAACAAGTTGGAAGTGTTCCTGATAATTGGTTATGAGAAAGGTTAAGGTAAGCCAAGTATCTATTCAATGTGCTACACAATGAAGATATTGGCCTAGAAAGCTTATTTCTAGAGAGAATTAACAAATTTGTACTGGGAGGAAATGCTGGTAGTGGACCATACAACTAATTAGAACTCAAATCAAACTGAGGAAGATCATATGCTTTTAATGATAAGTTTGGCAACACCCCATAAATAAGATTGTTGCACAAATTCAATTACTGTAATTTTGTAAGGTTCCAAAACCAGCCAGGTATTTCTTCTAAAATTCCAACATTTGACATGTCAAGTATAAAAAGATTCTTTTGGGTTTGAAACCATTGTGGGAAATTGGTCCCTAGTTTGCAAGAAGATATTTTCAAGTATTGCAATTTAAAAGGTGGAATCCAATCCAAGCTTAGGTTGAAAATCAATTAATTGTTAGAGACATGCCATGTTTACAAATCATAAATATTTGACAGCTGATATTCACTGACTGTGCCACTCAAGGAATTGGAAGAAAGATCAAGAAGTTTGAGGTTGGAAAGATTTCCAATACTTTCTGGGAGAGTACCATTAATTTGATTTTGGGGAAGGCTTAATATTTGAAGTGATGGTGTTCCTGAAAAGTCTGGTAATGGTCCACTCAGGTGGTTAAAAGAGATACCAAAGCTGGAAAGATGAGGTAATGTTGCCAAACTCCCTGGAAGAGTCCTATTCAACTTGTTGGAATCTGCATAAAAGCCTTTCAAGGATGTAAATTTAGCAATACTAGGAAATGACCCTATAAACGAGTTGTTCCTTAACTGGGGAAACTTGAGGGTATCCTTTGCACATGATAATTTGTTCATTAAATTCTGAAGTTAGTCAATCAACTTATTTGAGAACATATATAATTCCTTTAGCTTACACAGGTTTTGGAATGATGTGGTATTGGCCTCATTTTTAGAAAGATCAAGGATTTCAAGGGAAGACATGTATGCAAATAGATCTTTGGACCTTTCAAATGGTTATTATCTAACTGGAGATCCATCAAACTACCACCACCAACATTCCCTAACCATGTGAATATTGAAGGAGAGATTATTTGAGCTGAGATAAAGAACTTCAAGAGAAGTTGAAAAATTAACATGGGAGAGAGTTGGGATTGACATCCGGAAGTATATGAAGTTTCACTAGACGTGGAAGACTACTTACTTGTTCTAACTAATTAACAGCACTATTAAGATTAAGAAGTTATAAATCAAGATATCTCAAAGAAAAAAGACCAGATAACCAACTAAGATCATTGATATTGACATAATTCAAACTTAGATCAAGGGTATTCAGATTAGATAAGTTTCCAAGTTGATGAGGAATTGGTCTTTATATTCTAATGCCAACAAGTTTGAGGTCCCTTAACTGAGTAAAAGTGCCAATAAAATCTGGAATTCCTATTTTTGCCAAAAAAGTTGTAACTAAGGTTTGGATACTGTAGATTTTGCAATTGAAGCAATGATCTCACCTATAAAAGGTTTATGTGTCTGCTACTTAAAATGAAGATCCAACTTGATGACATGACCGGTTTTGTTGTTGCAAATTACTCCCCTCCACTTGCAGCAGTTACTCAGCTTGCCAAGACAAAAGAATATTTGATTTATCAATAAGGCCTTGTTTTAATGTGAGAAGTGCTTGCTTCTCTCTTTCCATGCATTTTACCATATCGGAGCACTGAACTTGTAGGCGTATGTTGGTTAGAATAATTGCATACAGAAACAAAATGTATACAGTGACAATTGGCTTATGATTTATTAACTTACTTGGTACTAAACATGATGAGCATTTTGAAAGGAAGTGCTGAAAAGAAGAATTCAAGAAATATATATAGCCGAGGCAACATAGTTTAGTTTATATATATGAAACACCTCCCACCTCCGTTGGAAAAGGTTTTTTGGGACAACAAAAAATGACGGGTTTCAGCTCCTAGTGATAAATATCCCTATTTTTTTGGTTTAATTATGATCGAATGAACTATGCTATTATAGATCTCAACGTACTTAATTTGGTTTATTTAATTTTTGAAATTTTAATAAATTAATTTAAACGTGTAAATTTATTATTTTATGAATTTAGTTATGATAGATTGAATTAATTTATTAAACATAAAATTATTAAAAAATAATATTGGGAGAAAAAAAGGGTTTTAGCCCCTACAAATATGGGTCAATTTGGTTTTAAATAATGATACACATATACTCTTTTAATTCATGCACCTTATTAATATTTTTTTTAATTTTTTTTATATCTCTTATCCTATCACATCATAAATCTTATCATACCTATGTATTTTCTCTTTTTTCTTCTTCTCGCTAGGTATATGGTAGCATATGAAGTGTTTATATATCATTCTTTTTTGGTTTTAGTCTCTGCCTGATCAAATCCTAACACATGGCAGTTGACATGGCTTTCTACTAGCATTTAACAGCTAAACTTGAGGAAAGGATTTAAACCAAAATTTAAAATTTTATGGATACCCAAATAAGAAAAGTCAACAACTAAAACCAAAAGTGCTCACTTTTACCGGGTCATTGATCACTTTTGGGTGAATCCAAGGACTTTCCTTTTATCATTCAATATGGAAAGAAGTGTGGTGGATTTGTGAGAAAGCACCGAGCACATTCAATTTTGGGATTAGGTCCTTTCTTCTTAGAGTAAAGGTTTTACTTTTGTTCTTCATAAATCACAATGAAGTGCTTTTTCATAAATTTGTCGTACTTCTCTGGGAAGAAGTTTAGTGTATTTGTGAAGAAGTATCAAACACGTTCAATTTAATAATTGAGTTATTTCATTCTACATGAAGGGTTTTACTTTTGTTCTTTGCTTGCAAACACAATGTAAGTGTTGGAATCCCAATCCCCAAATTGAACGTGTTGGACTTTTTTCACAAATTCACTATTCATCTAATTAAGCCAAAAAAAAAGAAGTTGTAATACATTTTTTACTAATTTATGGTCAAGCAAATCACAATTCACCATCTTGTGTTATGTGAATGACTTCATAAATAATTGATTCTTATTTTGTAATGATTACGGGAGACATCTGGCATGGAAATTTAGATAAGGAAAAATTGCTTAAATAAACAAACTTAAAAACAAATAAAAATCATGTCAAATAAGAAACTTACTTAACTTAAATAAGAATTTTTTTAGGGTTGCATTATTAGAAAGAAGAATTGTTTAAATTAGATAAAATAAAAATTGTTGATATGTCAAATATGTAATCCACTTAACCAACTTATGAGGGATGCATCAATAAGGATGCTCTAATGACTCTCCTTTAAGTAATGAAACATAACATAAACGGTTAAAATATAAATAATTGAAAAGTTAGTAAAATGAAATTTGAGAAAAATACTTATATATTATCAGTATAAAAAAGTTTTACACAGATAATTAATCATAAACTTTTATATATAATAAATTTATTGACTTTATTAATTAATACTTTAAAAATCTTGATTAACCGTTAATGTAAATAATATATATCTAATTGTTTTACCATGAAATTTTGTATTCTGCCAATGAAAATTGCATAGTATGATATTAGTGAGTTCTGACTACTTTACTATGATTAGAACAGAAGGTAAAGTGATAATAAATGCTTAAAAAGACAATCATTTTATCATCTGTCTTTTGGGTCCTAATCAAAAGCAAAAAGATTTTTACTATGGTCATTTATTTATAAGCAACCATGTCTTAACAAGCAACAGCAACGGAGCTTACTTTAAGTACACCATTCTAGTTTAAGTATACAAAAACTATTATATACATAGTTCTTAATTAAGGGAAGTCCAAAC
Organism: Psophocarpus tetragonolobus; assembly: GCA_037954015.1. NCBI lineage: Eukaryota > Viridiplantae > Streptophyta > Magnoliopsida > Fabales > Fabaceae > Psophocarpus > Psophocarpus tetragonolobus. The sequence continues at coordinate 70,512,954 of CM075690.1, read as the reverse complement.
ATTAACATGACATGTATAATTTTTATAGATAATAGTTTTTATCAATGATAAATTATTTCAATACAAACTTATAAATATATATATACTTAATATTTTTTGAGAAAATACTTAGTATTGTTTTAAAATATTATAAAAATAAGATTATATTTCAATTGAATGACCAATTAAAAATTAGGCTTACATAAATTTTTTATCTTAAAGTTTTACCAAAATCACTTTTGATCCTTCAAATTTAAAAATATTTTTTTAGTTCTTGAAATTAATTTATTTTTTGTATTTAACGTTGTCTGCTTATAAATTCTGGTGTATTTGGTTGTGCAAAATATGAATTTGAAGATTGAGTGAGTTAAGGTTAAGGAGAAAAATTATTCATGAGTACAAAAATGTGCTCCATGTCAACAATTTTTTAATGGCATTAACTGAAGAAGAAAAACTAAAAGTGAATTAGGGACTAAAAAAATATTTTTTAATTTTAAAACCAAAAATAACTTTTTTATAAAACTTTAGGGATAAAAAACTTAATTAAGCCTAAAAATTAATATTAGTTTTAATATATAATTATACTGAAACTTATCTTAAATTTCATCATTCAACTTTTCTAAAAAAAAAATTGTTTTATTGAAAGTATAAAAGCAGTCTATCATTTTATATTTCTATGCCATTATTGAACACAAAAGATTAACATTATAAAGTTAACCTACACAATTTCAAATAATTTTAGGATAATTTAAACTGAGGAAACCTTCTTTATTTTTTAACTAGCGAAAACATCGACGTTGTCGCATCTATGTATTCGTATTTTCATTTTAATATATTATAACAATTTTAAGATTTTAATTTAATATTTTTTGTAAATTTTTATATTTTGAAATATAAATTATTATGTGACATGTTTTGAAATATATTTTGTTAATTTTTATATTTTTTGTTTATGATAACATGATAAAATTATGTCAGATCATCAATGAATATGTCAAATATGCAATGAATATGAAAAAATTGAAAGAAGAGAAGATTTGAATAGAACTCAAAATATTTTCGCCCTTGTGTATTTACATATTTATTAAAAATATTTATGTTAGATATTAACATTTTAAAGTAATTTTGGACTTAAAGTTATAAAGTCGGTCTAGCGGTAAAGTTTATGCTTGGGGAGTGAGACCTTTTGTAGGTTTATTTTTTAATTTTAAAATAGATGTAAAGGTAGAATAAATATAGTCTTAAAAGGTTTTATATTTAATTAATAAATTACAAGGATGGTGAAGGTGCCACTCCAAGGAGATAAGCCAAGACTTCAAGGAATCTTGTTACAAGGGAAGGAACCCTTGATAAAAGACATAGGAAGAACTCTTAAAAGTTAGAGAGAACAAGACACTCAAGATGAGCTCTCAAAGAGAAATCTATATTCATTAAAAAGTAATAATTACAATGAGAGGTGGGGTGTATTTATAGAGCCAAAGTGGATGTCCACCTAGGGCGGTTTAGGAAAGATAATCATGTGTTAAATTGGCTAACAAGCTAATTAACACATGATTAATTTTGCCTAAACCAAACATGTACCTAAAAAAGTGGATCTATGTTTCCTCCAATTCAAATTTGAGTTTCAATTGGCCACCTAGGCATCACCTAGGAAAGAGAAGGTGATTGGCCCATCTAGAAGGAACAAGGGGGTCTCACCTGTCTCTCATGCTTCATGTGTTGCTAGAAAGGGTGTGGGAAATAAACAAGAGGGATGTGGAAAGAAAACCCACACGTCCCTATACTATAAAAAGGCCAACACAATGCACACACTCCACATAAAAGACTAATGACACCCCTAGCTTAATTCAAGGAGCAAATAAGCCGAAATACATGGTCTAAAATTATAATAACTACACCTACCAAATTACAAAGGAAAAACACAACCAAAAAAAATACTAATAAAATAGATTATGGCCTAAAAATGTCTTTGTTATGCTTCTTCCATACCATGTCTAATCCTGATTCTCCTAGCTAAGAATCCATGCTAGGTGGGATTGCATCAACCATGGAAGAATGTACGAGAAAGTTAATATTGGAGAAAACACATAAAGGTAGGTTGGGCAATCATCTAGGTGCCACAAAAATGTAACAAGACTTAAGGAAGATATGTTGGTGGTCTGGTATGAAGATAGATGTGTCTGGATTTGTTGAACATTGCTTAGTATGTCAAAAGGAAAAGATATAGCATCAAAAACCTTCTGACAAACTACAATCTTTAGACATTCCCAAAAGGAGGTAGGAAAGCATATCTATGAATTTTGTGACAGGATTGCTAAGAACTACATTTGGTTATGATGTGATATGGCTGATTGTGGATAGATTGACAAAATCTGCTCATTTTTTACCTATTAATATTAGATTTTCTACGGAAAAGTTAGCCTAGTTATACATAAACGAGATTATCAAACTATATGGTGTAACTTCTAGTATTATATGTGATAAGGACCCTTGTTTTACCTCTAGGTTTTGGAATAGTTTACAAAAAGCCTTAGGAACTAAGATTAAACTGAGTTAAGCTTATCACCCTCAAATAGATAGAAAGTTTGAAACAACTATACTATCCTTAGAAGACTTACTGAGAGCATGTTTCTTAGAGCAAATAGGAAGCTAGAATCATTTTTTTCCTTTGATAGAAGTTACTTATAACAACAGTTTTCGCTCTAGCATAGGAATTGCTCCATATATGGCTCTGCATGGGAGAATATATAGGACCCCATTATGTTGGTATGAAATTGGAAGTCCTTTGATTTTAGGTCTAGAGATAATTCAATAAGCATTAGATAAGATTAAAATGATCAAGGAAACAATAAAATATCTCAAGGCAGACAAAAACGTTACTATGACAAACAAAGAAAACTCGTGGAGTTTCAAGAAGGAGATCATGTTTTCTTGAAATTTACTCTTATGATTGGGGTTGGTAGAGCTCTTAAATCTCGAAAAATTTCTCCCAAATTCATTGGTTCATATCAAATCCTTAAACGAAACGATTTTGTTGCTTATGAAATTGCTTTACCTTCTAACCTTTCCAATCTTCATAATGTATTTCATGTTTCTCAACTCTGAAAACAAATTTCTGATCCTTCTCATGTGATAGAACCAAATATAGTACAAATACGAGAAAACCTAGGAATCGAGGATCAAAGGATTAAATGAGTTCAGGGAAAGAAGATATCTTTAGTAAAAGTATTATGGAGTCAACATGGAGACAAAGATGCAACCATGGAGTTAGATAGCAATATGAGATAAGTATACCCCCATCTATTACAAAGCTAGTGAATTTTAGGGACAAAATTCCTAAAAAGAGGCGACAATTGTGATATCCTTATTTTTAATAACTAGATTGTTACATAATCTATATTTAAATCTCAATTTAAATATTAGAAGTAGATATTAGAAACTTAGATTATGCATATGAGAGACTTAAAACTAAATTAATTTTAGCATATAAAGCATTTTTACTTCAACAAAAATTTGCAAATTTTTTTCCTCTCTTAAAATCCGCTTAGAGAATTCAAAATCAATCAATGAATTTGTCCCAAAAACAAATACATCTTTGTAAAAGAAAATTTTTGAAGAAAAATTTGATTTGCTTAGCAAAATGAGTTTTCTTCACTAATAATAATTCTTTTTTGCTAAGTGAAGGAAGTTTCGCTTAGCGAAACCATCCAAACCCAAAAATTCACTTAGTGAAGCTCCCTTTGCTATGCAAAGTGCAAAAAGAAGGTTGGATCATGTTGAACGTCACTCAACAAGCCATCCATCACTAAGCGAAATTATTGTGTAATTATTTTTACTTAACGACATAAGTTTTGCTCAGCGAACATGTCAATACTCAAGCTATAAATAGGGGAAAACTTGGATTAGAATGGAAGAAAACATAAAATTGTTCAAACGTTGTTGATTATATTCCAAGGTTCTTCACCACTCATCATCAAACTTTTATTAAGGTAAAGGAGAGTGAGATTTATAAACCTTTGTGGTATTAATCTCAATAAACTTATATATTTTTACTACTCTTAATATTTTATTATTATAATTATCATTACTTCTATTACTTACTAGTGAAAACATAGGCATTGTTGCACCTATATATTCGCATTTTTATTTTCATATGTTATAACAATTTTAGAGTTTTAATTTAATATTTTTTTAATAACATGATAGAATATAAATAATTCACTGTATCATTTTGTGTACAATAATTTTAGCTTAGTATGTTTTTTTGTTTACATTAATATGATAGAAACATGTCATATCATCAACGAATATGTAAGATTTGCAATGAATTTGAGAAAATGGAGAGAGAAGAGACTTTAAATAAACATATTGTCGCGTATGCGTATTCACATTTCTGTTAAAAATATTTATGATCGAAGATATACATTTAAGGAATTTTGATTTGTGGTAAGGTAGAACTTGTGAATATCTACATTTATTAATGTAAGAGAAGTCATAAAATGTTTAGAAGGATAAAATAATAAAATGTCGGCATCAAAACCTTCTATTCCCATTATATATCATAGTGTATATATTATAGATTATTGATGGTAGAACAATTATAGATATTCAATATAAACGTTTTAAAGTAATTTTTTCTTAAGGTTATATGGCTGGTCTAGTGGTAAAGTTTACGTTTAGGGAGACAGAGGTTGTGGGTTTGAATTCCCACTTTGATAAAGTAGTTTACTTTTTAATTTTCCAATAGGTATAAGGGTAGAATAGGTATTTTGAAAAGTGAACATCAATAGGGGAATTCCCTTTATTAATAGTATAGATAATACCTAATTTTATTTCTGATTATAAGTTTAATTGTTCATTAAAATACTAATTATTCTCACATTTACTTTCATATATCTAATTTATTGTCCAATAATATCTAACTATTCTAACTCTTATTTTTTCTCCAAAGATTAAAGTTTGGTCCTTTATTATTATTATTCTCCATATATTGTTGTCTGGTCATCTATTTTTATTTCCTAATTTATTATCCACATATTATCATATAGTCTTTTGTTATTTTATTATCCTCCAAATATTACCATTATCTGGTCCTTTATTATTTTATTTATCTCCAAATTTTACAGTTTGACTCCTTGCTATTATTTATTTTAAGTTATTCTCTATATATTATAGTTTGACCATATGTTATTATTTATTATTTAACTTATTTTTCAAAAGTTATATTTTGGTCTTTTCCTATAATTTATTTTTATCATATTATTTTCATATGATAAATTTTGGTTCCTTGCTATTATTTATTTAGGTTTTACTTTATATTTTATTTGTATTTCTTTCCATCATATAATCAAATTATAAATAATATTTGTATACACATTTCTATTTTATAAAGATCTATTACTCTTTAAGTTATTAATAACTACCTCATATTTTAATCACATGTGTATTATATTTCATTCAAAATGTTGCTATAAAATTAATTTTATATGTTGAATGTTCATGGTAAAATAAAATAATAGAAATAAGTATATATTTAGAACCAACATAAAATATTTGAAAGATTGTATATAAAGTTAAATTACGAAAATTTCATAATAAATTTTATATTTCTTAAAAGATAATCTAAGTATGCTTTTTTGTTGTAGTCTAATTTAATCTTTCACATAAGAAAATATGTCTTTTAATATTAAAAATAAATTGATTTTTATATCAATATTTATTATTATTGATTATATCCTCGGAGTAAAAATTTGGAGCTGAGAAATTAATTTGCATATCCATACATTGAGTAAAGTGAGATTGAGTTGTGTAGGTCAAACCCTGGGCCCCATTGTTTTTAAATTTATTAAGATTAATGTTGATGGTTTATAAAAATCTCACTTCTTTCATGTATTTCTTTTCATATATGTACGTGGTACGAATAGAAGGTGAATTTGTTCAACAAGTTATGTTGAAGGATTCAAAGGATTTCCTCTGAGTACGCTGACTTATAAACGATTTACTTTGTTATGTTTTCAAGTAATTTAGATTTGTAAAAAGTTCCACTACTCTAACTTAGAACTTTTATGTGTTAAGTATTTTATATGACGATGGTTTGTAATAACTATATTTTAGCTTACAATGTTTAAAATATGATTATGGTTCTTTATGTAATATCTTTTTAACACTGGTTAAATGTTTTTCTCCCATATTTTTATTAAGATTAAGGTCGTTACAATTTAGTGGTATCAGAGCAGTTGTCTTGTCAAGCCTAGGGTATCGACTTGACTGTCGTTGTTGTGTGTTGTGCGTTCTTGCATTCTCTGCTGAAAAACAGAAGTGTTAGATAGGTAGATACTTAGGAAAAAGTAAGAAATTAAGGACAACAATCACGACCTACAATGACTTACTCTAGAAGGCTTACCAGACAAATATTCAAACTTAGAATTTTACTATCATTGGTTGAGATACAGTAAAGTAAGAAGTAAATTAAGGAAAGACTTGGTACTTAAGGAGTGTTAGTTGTGATCCACCTCTCTTTCCTAGGAAACAACTTAGAATGTAACAATTACAACCTACAGTTATTTCTTCAATTAATGTATTATTCTAAGAAAAGACTAAGTGGACAATTTCTCTTCAAGAGAGGATGGCTGCTAGACCAAACATTATGCAGGATTATTAGAAAGAATGACGACTGTATTAGAAAATATGAGTTAAGGACAGAAAGTTGAACTAGTAGAATACTGAGGATTGGAAACATTTCGCAAAAATAACCCACCAAAGTTTAAGGGAGGCTTTGACCCTGATGGTGCTCAATCTTAGATAACCGATAAAAGATATTTGTTGCAATTGGATGTTCTACTATAAATAAGATTAAATTTTTTGCCTTTGTACTCATTAGAGAGGCTAAGAACTGCTAAAATTCACCAAACAATAACTGCAATTTGAAGGAAGGCCAATTACTTCAAAGATCTTTAAGCAAAAGTTTCTAGAGAAGTATTTTCTCGAGGATCTCCAAAGAAGAAATGAAGTTGAATTTCTAATTATTCACCAAGGAACTTAGGGATGTTCATCAGTTCAGGTCAATCGAACGAACCTAGTAAACCAAACCGAACCCTAATAGTTTGGATCGATTTTTTCACTTAATCACGTTTAGACCCGACCCAACCCGACTAGAATTGACCATGTATAGTTCTGTTTGCAGTTTTCACATTTCAAAATCTTGACCCAACCTGAACAACCAAGAGAATATATATATTATATAATTTATTTTATATTTTTAGTAACTTTAGTCGTTTCAGTTTCAGCATCTAACTCTAAACTCTTAAGCATTTTCTCTTTTCTCTTCACATTTTCTTCCTTCATTCCTCATCTTCTTACTTATTTAACATGCATCTGCTTCCTGGCTTCCTCTTCCACATTTGCTAGAGAGTCACTCAATCTTTGTCTTCCTCTTCCGCATCTACTAGAGAGTCTTTTTGCCACATGTGATTTGGATTTGCCCCTTTCCGTTTGAAATTTTTTTTTCTTTATCATCGCCTTCGACTCTTCATCACTTTGCTGCCTTATCACTCTGGTCGCTTTGTCTCATCCGCTCTGACTCTATTATGATTAGACAGAACATTTTTCTTTGTATTTTCTATCACTTCTATTTGCTTGTTACTTTTTTTAGGTTATACTCACAAGAGTTAGTCTCACTCTAGTTTTAGGGAATTTGGGTAGTTTCTATGAGATATGTATGCATTTTACCTGTTTGATTTTTGGATAAAAAAGATGAAGCGGAAATGAAAATTGTGATTCTAGATTTCTAGTCACTACCTGTTTGATTTTTGGATAGAAGGATGAAACAGAAAATGAAAATTGTGATTCTAGATTTCTAAACACTACCTGTTTGATTTTTGAAGTGTTAATGGCCAATTATGTTACTAATTGATTTCCATATAAATTATCTCAGATATGATGAACCCACTTTCACATTGAATTATTCCAAGGGCAATAAATTTCTATATATATCTCATTGTCAAAGTATTCAGTTCAAAATGCAATTAAAAATTATTTTCAAGAATCTATCTATATCTGCCTCTCTGTCTAAGTGAAGTACAAATGTTATTTAATTAAATATTTTCTTTTGAACACAATTGGTTAAAAAAGAAATGAACAAGATGCACCTTTTAAAATTAGCAAGCCAAGAACAGTTTTTTGTCTTTAGTTTTTTCCTGCTCATGACTAGTACTTAAGAACTTTAGTCAATGCTAGTTTGGTAAATTTCTAGCCACAATTTGCGTTCTTTCTCCCTGTCTTGATGTGGTCAGTTGGATTAGAATGAGGTTGGCAAATACACTATAGTGCTTGCCACTAATTCTTCTATTTCTTTTGCTGGTTAATTTGTTCATTCATCTGTTTAATTCTTCATTTGATGACTTGGCTTACTGCTTAATCATATGACATTGGTCAGGTAAACCATGTAATTTAAATTTTATGAAGTTATGTTTTATGAAATAATTTATAATATTTACTTTCAGTTAATATCTTATCATAGGTTGTGTAAAAGATTAAAGAAAATACAATCAATGCACCAAAAAGAAGATGTGTGAATGCAACCGTGTTTTGGTTGTGACTCTTGTATCATAAATTTGGTTATTAGTTTTGGTTGCTGTGAAAATGTGTAAAGGCAGCTATGTTTAATTGTGGATCATTCTTAAGCTTTTCTTCTAGAAACTTGTTTGGTTCTAGGTGAAAGTAACACAAGTAGTTGAGCATTGTTGTTTGAACTGGACTTCTGTTGTTGAAGTGTTCTAGAGAAAAAACTTTAAAGTGTCATAGTTTATAATTGCTATCTTTCTTTTTTGGTTTTTACTATGCAGTGAGGTACACCTCATACTTTTTTGTTGTTGATGCTCCCCAAATATCAATCCAATTATGTTTTAATTTTAATAGTTTAATTTAACTAATTTAGTATATATGAAACACTTAATATTTTGTTATAAAATTATGAATTTAATAGATTAATAGATTTGACTAGTTTTAGATATAAAATTATTTTTTACGATTTAATTAAAAAAATTATTTTTTTATCAATTTTTCTTGAAGTCGAACTGAACTAATTTGATCATCATCGATTTAATTTTATGAAAAAAAATCTAAAACTAAACCAACTCAATCTAATTAAAATTAATTAATTTAAATTTTATTTTTTCTTCAAAACTAAATCAACATGAACCCTGAACACCCTTTCAAAAAAATATATATAAGTTGAATATACAGGAAAATTTGATTAACTATCAAATTTTTATCTTATTTCAACGAAGGTGTTCAAAGTAGTGCAGAAATATTGTATGATAATAGAAAGTGAACTTTGGTATTGGTAATGTGAATGTTCATTGGATTAAACTTTATTTCCTTTTTACATATATGTTTTCTTTCTGTCATTGTACATGTCCTAATCCTTCAAAGACTGTTTGTTAATCTCCCATAGCTAGCAACTGTATATACTAACAAGGCCTCTGTCTTTTTTTTTAACATAATCAGTATTCTAATTTCTATAATCACCTGCAATTTTTTTTTTTGTTTTCTATTTTCTCTGCTAATACTTCATCCCAAGGAAATTTAAAGTGAAAAAGAATAATTTTAATTAAAATGTATTTTTATCTTAATAAATAATATTAGAATTTAAATTAGTAAATGAATAATCTTTAAAAATAAGTTGAAATTTTTATTTGTCCTAATAAGAATAGAACATAGTATCAAGAGTTTATAATATCTCAAACACCCTATTCAACCACTACTTTCTTGTCGACAAATAAGTTTGGATTTGAGAAATAACTATCCTTTACAATAATATAAAATGAGAAATATAAATTTATATGGTATTGTATCATAAGAACTTACTAAATTATACACTAACAGATATTATAATTATTTTAAAATCTGTTTTAAAATACTTTTATTTTAAGAGTTAAGTTAATAAATTTTTAAACAATTTAGTATGTTCCGCTTTGTATGAATAATTTATTAATATGTACTTAAAGAAATTATCATCTTCATATATTAACATATTAAATAATTTAATAACTTAATTTCTTAAAGATAATAGTCTTTTTGAAAAATATTTGAAACTATAGGCTTTCAAATTATTAAAAAAGATAATTTTAGTTTATACAATGTGTACCTCTCATCATATATTCACATCGACACTCACACCTTTCAGCATATCCAAACTCGCCAAACATCTCGGTACCCATCACACTTGAGGTCATCATCATATTACTTGGTGCACTAGAAGTCCGCAACACACTCACCCACCTTGGCATAGGCCCAACATGCGAAGGCCCAATTTCTTAAAAAAGGTGATTAAGGACAAATTTTTAGGGACACCAACATAAGAGGATAACCCAAATCTTCTCCTGATACAATATTCTACTCACTAACTCTCTCACTTTTTATCCCAACATTGACTTGGGTGTTGAATTTCTTTTGCAAGTACCTACTTGTCTTTCTAAAGCCCCAGTGCTCAAGATCTAAGAGACTACGAGTTCAACCAAACCGCAATAAGAACACAATTGAGTACCAAAATAACTTATCATAAGTGTATGTTTGGTAAGAATATAAAAAAATAATAGAATTGATTTTAGTTAAAATCATAAAAAAAATTCTAATGGTTTAAGTTAAAGTTAATTTTGATCATTATTTTTAAATTTATAAATAAATAATATTTATTTATGTCATACACTCATCTAACACATCTCATACTCAAATCTTTATTTTTCTTTTCATTTAGGTTAACAGTTCATTTTTATGTAAACGAAAAGAGAGTGCAATATAGTAAAACGATTTCAAAAAGAGGAAGAAAGAATAGAGAGGAACAAAGGTGTCATCTAATTTGATTCATATTATATTATGATTGATAGCAAATTAATTAAGAAACTAACTAGAGTTACATTTTTTATTTTATATAATTGAGATATAGTTTTATGGTTTACTTCAATTTCATAAAATATGAATTTTAAGGTAGTAGAAATAATTATATAAGAGAAGATTATTATGTGACAGAGGAAATATTTAAAATTTAAATTTATTAATTTCATGTCGAAGAATTTAATTCTATGTAGGATCATGCTGATAGCTGGGGAGAAGCGAGGACACATTAAGCATACTAATTACACAAAGATATGTAAAGCAAACAAAAAATTTACAAGGACATTTTAATTAAAAATTACAAAGACAAAAAACAAAATTTGTTAGTTTTATAGAAACCAAAAACATATTTAACCCTAATAATATTTTTTATAGGTACCAACAATGTTATGCGAGAAGTGTTAATGACACACTCCTCCTAACACATTTGATTCAATTAAAATATATTAAAACTATAATTGTAGGAGAGAAAATAATTTATCAACAAGTAAGACCAATATAAATTTGTTTTTCAATATATTTTAATTAAAGAATTACATAAAGTGTATCCGGAAGAGAAATATGTTGCAAGCATATCTTATGTTATAAAAGAAGAATCTTCGATGAATATAAGAGACTTATTACTCTTCAATCATCTTCATTGTTTATTTTCTTCAAATCTAAGATTGTAATATTTAATTATTTCAATCCTTAGATTTCAAGAAAATACACATTCTAAATGAAGAGTAAGTTTCTTATAAGTACATCTTTGTATTTTTACATATGTGGGCGATGAAATCAATCATCCATGAAACTCTTCCAAAACCAGTGGTTTCTCCAAACTTTTTCAGTTATCTCTTCGATGGGGATATTCTTAGTCTCTGGGATTAGTAACACTGTGAATATGCCCATGACAAGGACCCAGCCAGCGAAGAAAAAGAAGATGCCATATTTAAGGTGGCACAACATGGACAAGAATGCCTGTGCAATAATAAAGGTGAATAACATGTTGGTAAAAACCGTCACACTTTGTCCGGAGGATCTGGCCTCTAGTGGGAATATTTCACTAGGAATGAGCCACCCAAGTGGGCCCCACGACCATGCAAAAGATGACACAAATGTGCAGACCATGACCACTACCACAATAGCAAACCCTTTGTTCAAGCTATCTGAGTGGTCTTGAACCTTAATTCCAAGAACCAATCCAATCACCACAAGAGACACAAACATTTGGACACAGGCTTCCAATAGCAGCACCCTCCGACCTGCTTTGTCCACAAAGTAGATAGACACCAAGGTTGATAGCATATTCACAGCTCCTGTGATCACAGCTGAGTACAATGAAGCATCACTTTCAAACCCTAAGGTGCTGAACAACACTGGAGCATAGAACATGATCGCATTGATGCCAGTGAATTGTTGGAAGACCTACATCCAAACACAAATAAGGAAGAAGCATTTGAAATTACATCATTTGAAGTGAAACACAGACACTTCTATTGTTCAAAGTGTTTTCATGTCAAGACACATTTCAAATACACTAACCCGTGTGTAACACATGTTGAACACTGATTAAAAAATAAATGGTTTAATTTGTCATGTTGAACACACCAACCAACTCACATAACTAAAGTTTTTATTTGTATTTGTGTTTCTTAGTGTAAAAGTAACAAATGTAAATAAAAAGTATTAAATTGTTACCTGCATTATAACACCAATGATCAATGGAGGATGGTTATGGCGCTTGAGGAGGTTCTTGAAGGGACTTTTGACGGCTTTAGCCACTTTACTGGCTCTAACAATCTCCTGAAACTCTGGCTCAACATTTTCCACACCACGAATCTTCTTGAGCACAGCCTTTCCTTCCTCCTCAAAACCCCTCTCAATAAGACTATTGGGAGTGTCATGCACAATGAGGGACCCTATTGTAAGCATTAGTGCTGGAACCGCTGCTATAGCCAATGATATCCTCCATCCGTATCCACCTTTAATCCTAGATTCCCCAATTCACATACATTGGTTAATTACAGAGAAAAAAAGCTTAAATAGTTATATGCCATATAATATTTGTGCCTTCAAATCCAAATCAATGAGAAGTATTAAACTTACTTTGCTGTGAAGTAGTTAATAAGGTTTGCAACGAGAATTCCAATGGTTATATTAAGTTGGAACATGATGTTTAGTGCCCCACGAATTCTTGTAGGTGCAATTTCGGAAATAAACAATGGCACAGCCTGTTGTGGAAATCACATTAGCAACATGAAAGGATAGAAAGATAATATATGTATTTAATCCTAGACATACTACGGTTTTTGATTATTTGGTTTTTTTTTTAAGAGTTTTCATAAATTTTTAAAAATTATTTTCTGAAAGAAAAGAAAAATAAACTTAATTGTTAAGTGTTAGTTTTGAAAATATAAAAATAAAAAAATATTTCTATATTTATATCATTAAACTAGATTTTCAATGTTTAAATACTAAAAAATTAAGAACAATTTTATAAAATTGTAACAAAATGTACTAAGAATCACAAACACCATTGTTTTTAATATAAACATTTTTTGACACATCTTTACAAAAACAATGTCTTGCATGTGTTTTTGTGTTGGATATGTATGTTACTGTTACTTTATATATATTTGATTTCATCAAGGTCTATGTGTTTGTGTGTCATACGTGTTTGTATTTGTGTTTATGTGATGTTTCATGTATGAAATTGAATATGCAATTAAAAATAAGGACCTGATTGGCAAAACCAACACCACAACCAAGTAAGATCCTGCCTATGATCAAAAGAACCAAGGTATTTGCTACAGCGTTTAAGATAGTTCCAACGATGAAAAAAACCCCAGCAATTATCATAGTATGCTTGCGACCTATTTTTCTGCTGACGGGAGAAGCAATCATGGTGGCTACCAAAGCTGCAAGGTAGAGAGATGATGTAAACAATTGAAGACTTTGATTGTCATATTTACAGTAGTTACTATCCGCCCCATGATTCTGTATCTTAAGGTATACTTCTGGGAAAAATTGTTGTAGAAAGCTAGGCATTGATGTCACGCCCCCTGCATTCACATATTAATTTGATCATGAATTTTACACTAATTAATAAATGCATAATAAATCATGGAGGTAGATGAGAGCATAAGGCCACATTAATTTTCCTTTTATAACTAAAAACAAGTATGCATTAGAAGATTAGTCCTTAATGATAATGTTGGGCTTTAGTGTGATTCATTTATTTTGCTGTTTTCTATAACTGCAAATCCCTTCAGATATGCATTTTTTGTCATAAAACTTTTGTAATCTAAAGTTGGCTATCCTTTTACATTTGATTAAATATACGCGTTTAACGGGTTAGTATACATGATTCATATGATTTTTAAAATACTAACTAGTAAAATGAACAAATCTATGAAGGGTTGTAATTTACTGTAATTATAAGTGTATACTAATTAAACTCTAAATATATTTTTCCTTTTTTGCAAAACCAAACAATCAAAACCATCATCACATAATTATATATGTTACCTGAAATTCCAATATCATAACCAAACATAAGGCCACCTGTTGCTGCCAATATGCATGATATTATCACAGCAAACGTGATTTTGGCCTCAAAGTGAACTTCCCCAGAAGCCGATACAAACCCACCTCCCGCCATTTTATTTTTTTATTTATTATTATGTAATGGCAAGATGATTTAGAATTGAATTTCTTTGTGTTATATATACACATTATGAACTTTAAATTTGTTAGGTCACAATGGTTCCGATGAGTTTTTACTATATATAACTAAGTCAAAGTGTGGTCAATATCATCTTGTCTATGTCATCTTCACCTAAGAGTAAAGAACATATACCAGAGAAAATGTGTGGTCAATAGACAGAAAGATACTGGTAATGGAGATTGTGTGGTTACAAAGATTGATTTTATCCGATAATTTGTACAAAACACATCTAAGAAATCGTGGAGACAAAAAACTAATACTCTTTATAGATTACAATTATGAAGATTAAAGGTTATAAACTAAAGTTTAATTTGTATATGTAATATTGATATTTAATTATATTTTTTTATTTATATTTTTAAAATATTAACAGCTAAAGTAATAATTTATGATTAATTAAAAATTATGATTGAATTAAATATCAATGTAAAATGTAAAACACTGAATAACTCTATAAACTAGTTCTATAGTATGTTTAAAACAATTAGAGTGATCAATTTGACCAAAAAACTAATAAATCAAATTAGTATTCGGTTGATCTGAACCTCAAAACCAGTCATGTAATAGAGAATTGTCGTGAAAAGATATATTGATAAAACATTTTCAAAACTGATAGAACAAATTTTTATTAAAAATATTTTTAATTTTTATTTATAATTATAATATTAAAAATAAAGAATATAAATAAATATTTATAAGATTAGAAATAGTATATATTATTTTATCAACTTTTCTAATTTACGCATTTATATCAATTTACAAATGTTCATACCTTACTTTCGTGTATCTTTATATTATCAGATTTTTTTTTTTATTTCAAACGTAAATTCATTATTCTTAATGATATTTTAATTTTTTTAATTATTAAAATTTAAATTTAACTATTATACTATATTATATTTAGCATTTATGTGTATTTTGACTGTTTTACTTTAATTATAAAATTATAATTATTTAATATTATTATCATTTTTTTATTATTATTTTATTAATACCTATTAAATTCGGTTTATATCATTGATCTTTAGCAGATGTTTTGACTAAGGATGATAAATAAATCTGTATTTGTGGGTAATTCCCGAATTCGTCTCGAAGTTGATGAGGAATCCCCGGTTTGATCGGGTACGAGTCCAGATATGGGGAATACCCGATTTATTAAATCAAGGATGGGGACGAGGATGGAGATATACATACTCATTCAGTACCCATACCCGCCTCACCCTACTTTTATTTTAATGACTAAAATATTTATTTATCTTAAAAAAAAAAAGACTTGATATTTAATTAATAAATTACAAACTTTGTATTTATTAAATAATTTTTGAATTAATATCATTTTATTTAAATAAATTATTTTCTACTAAAATATTATTATAATTTTATTTTTTATGGAACGGACATAGGTATACCCAATAACAAACAGAGATGAGGATAGAGACATAAATCTCATACCGGTCAGGTATAGAGATAAGGATGAAAATGAGTTTTAGAAGCGAGGATGAGGATGAGGATGAGAATATCATACCTGTCCTCACCCCGTTGCCCTGCCTAGTTTTGACCCGTACAATTTTTAAACCTTAGTTATAAATTATTTATAATTATAGATAATATAAATTATATTAAAATAATTAATATTTAAAAATATTTTAATAAATTTTATATTATTTTCTTACAATATTGTCCAGTACCACCATCTCTTCTCTTTCATTTTATCACTATTCCTCGCATACCCTTTGCACGTGCAATGAGCAAAGAGCAGCGGAGTTTCACGGTGGCGGAGAAGGGTCTTTCTCCGGCGACCGGCGACCGTAAAAGCAAACGGCGTGAAGCTCCGACCACCGTGCTGTCGCTGGACCCCGACATCGTGTGCACCATCTTCGCTTTCCTCGACATGTTCGACCTCGTTCGCTGCTCCCTCGTTTGCAAACACTGGTGCTTCCACTCTCTCCTTTTCTCATGCAAGCAATTTCAATTTCAATCGATTACAGGCTTAATTACTGTTAATTGCACTTTATGATTCTAAGCTTTTGCAAATCGGTGCTTTATAACTTTGAATTTTTAAATTAAGGTGTTTTGATCCCCATTTTAAATTTTCGTATGTGAATATGAGAGGAACTGTGTTTTGAGTATCAATTTATACAAAAATTTCCCCATTAGTACTCAAATCGATACTTTGTATGAACTATTATTAAAAATGAGAATAATTGGTATACACCCTCAGTCGCCTTCATTGTGGTAAATTTGTTGACTTGACTCATTACTACTTTAAAAGTCACATAAATGAAAGGTTAGGATGAGATACCAATTAAACTCATTAAAAATTAGGATAAAAATGTCTTAATTTAGTCATTATATTAAAATTTCATAATTTACCCTTAATTTATAACTTTCAATTTTTAAATTAGTGTACTTTGATCCAATTTTAAATTTTCGTACTTAAATATTCAAATGAATGTTTTGAGTATCAATTTTTAAATTAGGGTAACTGCGTTTTGAGTATCAATTTATACTAAAATTTCACAATAAACACTCAAATGGATGCCCAGTGTCAATTATTTTAAATTAAAAATTAGGATAAAATTGTATTAATTAGTCATTATGTTAAAATTTCATAATTAACAGATATTTTAATTTTTTTCACTTGATATTCAAACGAACTTTGAGACTAATTGCATTGGAGTATCAATTTATACTAAAATTTCACAATTAATACTCAAATGTATGGAGGTTAACTGTAGCATCAATTATATTAAAATTTTGCAATTGACCCTTAATTTGGATATCCATTGCAAAATTTTAAAAATTAGGATAAAAATGTCTTAATTTAGTCATCATTATATTAAAATTTCATAATGGACCCTTAATTTTGGTATCAATTGGGAAATTTTGAAAATTGGGATGAAAATGTCTTAATTTAGAAGTTGGGTTTATAAATGGCTGATTTATAAAAGCTGGTGTTAATATGTTATGCAATTAAGCCTAAATTACAACTCCACCATTCTCACGTGCCTTTCGGAAACTCGTACGTGTGTGTTTGTGCAGGAATAGCATCGTTGAGTCCCGGTCGCTGCGGGAGTTTTGTGAGAGGAAGATGAAGAATTGTTCATCTGAGATTACCAAAAAGCCCTTTAGGGTGATTGTAGGGGAAGTGGCTATGGAGCAGCATAGATTGGCTCTTCAGTGTGGTAGTGGCTTTTATGTTGATCAATGGAAGGGTCATTCGACCACGTAACTAACTCTTTCCTTTAGACTTCACTAATGTTTTACATAATAATTGAGTAGACCTGATTGGAAAAGCTTCTTCGGATGCACTCTTCTATGACTAGAAAATAGAAGAAAAAAAAATGAAAGGAATTTCTCCATAAACTAAAGTTTGTTTTTATCCATAAATTAAGCTAGAGAAGCTAATTTCATTTTTTCTTATTTTCTTTTCCTAAAAGTGTTTCTAGAGAAACTTATCCAAACAGACCTTATGTGACAATACTGGTTTGCATAGTTGTACAGATTTAAATTTACACATTGCTCATATAAAATGAGAAAATTGAGACTTTATGATGGGCGTCACTTTAACATAATGAGACATTCTGGTATCTTCCATCGGGATAGTTTTTGTAGTGTTGGTTTAATATTCATTATCTATTTATTTGGGAGGCATTACTCATTAAATGGTGCCTTTTCACTCCACAATAAATGGTTGTTTCACATGCTGTTAATAGGATGTTTGATAGAGAATTGATGGTTTAGTAGTGTGGATCTATGTATGGTCCAAATGAGGCTCTGGTTTATGGACATAGATTTTATTTTAGCCTTCATTTTCTAATCTTTAAATAGAACTTTAAGACTCTGGTGGCTGCTATTTCATAATTTCAAAATATCAAACTCAAAGCAAATTTGAATTTTTATTGCAGTGAATATTAATGCTGCGGATATTATTTGGCATGATTGTACTGAGCTTGCTTGGAATTAGTACATGAGGACCATAGTTCCATAATTTTTGTGGACACTGCTGTACCACTAGTTTTGTTGCTTTCAGTACATCTGCTGCAACCATCATTGCTTTCATAACTATATCTTGATGAATTATATGAAGAATCTGTTGGACATACTACTAGTGATGAATCCATAGTTTGCTTTATTGTGTGCCTTTTTGTGTGCATCTGTATGATAAATGCACATCAAGACAACATGCATGGTGTATATTGATGTTCAATACTTTCCTTTCAATTTAGGGTTGCTCAGTGTCGAATGAAAATGGGCATGCTTGTTACTGGCGTGGGTGATAAGGTATGGGCAATATTTTATCTCTTATATTTCCAATTTCTGAATGTTAAAAGTTTCCTCAACTAAGCTGCTGGCATAACACAAGTTGTTTTATTGTCTATTCTAGAGATTATCAACTTCTTAAAATCTTGAATGGTGAATTATGAAAGATGTTTTTTGCTTTGTCTGAGTTTTCTTTTATTGCTTTAGGTATGATAAAGTTTCTAACTAGGTTAGACCTTTTTGTACTAACTATTTCCTTGGTGTTATGATAGGTTATTCGTCTCTGGTCATTAGACAGCTACAAATGCATAGAAGAACACTCAATGCCAGATATGTTCTCTTTAATTGACTTTGATTTTGATGAAAGCAAGGTGAAGTAATTGAATGACTGCTTTATGGATTTAATTTTCTTCAGTAAACATACAAGAAATTTGTTTGTATCTGTAAATCATTTGATATCACCTGTTTAAAATATTGTTGGGAGTGAAAAACCTTACTATCAAATTTAAACTTGTATTTGATATTTTGATTAGATAGCATATGTAAGACTTCAGCGATGTACTATTAGTATCATATGATCCACAGTAGGGAACCCCTAATTAAGCTAATGTATAGAAGGAAATGGACCTATTAATTACTTAGAACTAGGTGAAGGGTAGGGATCGACATGTGTGATAGATGAAGATAGGCAGAAATAGGGTTGAACTCTTGAGCTGGAAAACTGAGCACTCTTAAAACTGTTCATATTTGTTTTCCTTTCATTACTATAGTTCTGAACATTGTTTTAGACTTTTTTAAGTTGATCTGAATCTTACACACTTCTTAAATACATAATTTTCTCGATAGGATTGAATCGGATTTGAGATAAAATAAAATCCCATCAAATTTAATTGGATCGGATCGGATTTGCAAAAATATAAAAGTTAGTGATCCAATCCGATCCAATTTAATTAAGAATGGATCAGATTGGATTGGATCCACAAATTACAAAGAAAATTTTTTAAATCTATTTTGTTTTCTATAAAACACAATAAACACAAAAATTTGTAAATAAAATATTAAAACATACATTGTTTCTTCAAAATAACATAAAAGTAAAATTACGTATAAAAGTAGTTTATAAATGATAAAATGTAAATCCTAAAACGCTAAAAACAATAAAATTTAATAACTCATGATCTCTCATCGCAATACTTAATGCATTCTTTTTCCAACTTATCTTCAATATGCAAATAATATTTAAACTTTAAATTGAATTGCCATTTTTCTATTTACACTATTATATATATATATATATATATATATATATATATATGTATATATATATATATATATAAAATAAAAATATTAAATTCAAGTTTCTTAGAGTTGCTGGCTTGCTTAAGTTTGTATGCTTAATGGTTTCTGAAATCTTTACAAATATTTATTTTCAGATTGTTGGTCTAATTGGTAGTCATTTATGCATATGGAGGCGGAATGGGAAAAGAAGCATATTTCCTTCAGTTGAAGGCAAATCTATAAAAGGTTCATGCATGCGGTAAACAAAATCAATGCACTCTTTTTTCTGGTTTCTTCCTATCTCTATTTCATAATTTAGAATCTTGTTTATGGTAGTTCAATCTTGAAACAAATTGTGTATCAGAAGGTCTATTTTTTGAATTGTGAATCAAATCGTATCATGAATCATTAGATTCATGACCAAAATTATTAGTTATAAATTGTTTATTAATAGTTAACACATAATAAAACAACTTAACTAGAAGTCTTATAAAACAAAATTATTAGTTATATATGAGTTTGTTAAGTATTTATTTTAGAAGGATGGAAACAAAACAATTTAATAACTAAATAGTATGCATGCATTAAATGAATAAGCAACTAATAGAGTAGTGGAAGGATAAAATAGGATTTAAGCTTATATGATTTGTCAAATCTTTTATGGGACTTGGTAAAAAAAAAAACTTAAATAATAATAAATCGTAAGATTCACATGAATTGTTGAATCATGTAAATCGTTAGATTCATATGATTCATTCATGTAGCATAAGATACAAAACCACTTTAGATGCGTGTAGTCAAATTGTGTTGAGTCGTAAGATACTAATAATTATTCCTGCTTACTTTGTGTGGAGTGCTGGTGTGTAGTAGGTGGGAAATCTAGTTGAATAATAATATTTGGTGAGTTTCTTGAGTGAAAAAGCACTCAGAACTAAGCAACATCTCTTCTATTTATTAACAATCAAAATCAGATCAGATTGAATTACATTTAAGAGCAATAATTAGAAAATGTAACCCCCTAGGATAATGGTAAGACACTAAAATCTGCCTCTTTAACTATTCTAGACATTAATTTCCTAGGAATATAAACAGTGTCCAACATATATTACTTTTGTGGTTTGAGCTGTTTATAACTCATCCTCCTTCTCATCAACATCCCCCCTTGAAGATTTGGCAATCATATATATATTGTATATAGTAGAAAGGTGAGACAATTGATTAACAATGTGTTTGAAAAGTTTAAAAGAACAATAGATAAGGTTGCAATTACTATTGTCAATTAAATACAACATCAATGGTCTTATCCTACTATGTGAGGTCAGATATATGGAGCACATAACACCATTTTGGCTCAAATACAACGTCAATTGTCTTATCCTACTAGACTAGGTCAGTTACATGGGTCACATAACACCATTAGGCTTTGTTAAAAACTAAATTCTCAAGGTTATTATTTATCACAAGATCCTTTTTTAATAATTTCCTTCTTGTTCCTCCCTCTACCCTTTATATGGCCAAAAAAGCTGTGGAACTTACATTCCTTGTGGTGTATCTAGTGACCTTTTACGTTTGTTCTAACCACCTAACCAATTTTTTGTCATTTATTTTTTAATAGGTGTCAATCCAATATCTTTTTATATGCATTTATTTTTTATCTTGTCTCTGCTTGTGTAGCTGCACATCCATCTTAATTTACTGATTTCTGCACATCCATCTTAATTTACTGCTTTCTGCCACTTCCACTTTTTCCTTCTATGGTTCCTTTAAAGCTCAACATTCACTACCATAGAAGATAGTTGACTGTATAGTAGTACAATAAAACTTCTTTTGAGCTTCTTGATATTTTACTGTCACAGATAACCTTCAATGCCTTTCTCCATTTTAAACCACCTAGCTTGTATCCTGTATGTGACATATTCATTAATTTTCCTACCATTTTGCAATATTGATCCCATATACTTAAAAACATGAGGTATTACATCTTCTCCAATTTTTTATCTTTAAGTCATTTTTGTCTTGTTTTTCTAGAATTGCAATACAGATATTGTCTTCTGCATAAGTAAAAACCCTTGACTTCCAACTTTTGCTCCAAATCTCAACTTTGTAGCAAATTTCTTCCCTTGATTCCTCAACTATATCTTTCACAAAAGGCTTGCATTTGGGGATAATCTTTTACATGTACTTTGATAAGTAGTACATCCTAGACTAGAATCACTAGATTAAAGATTAAACAAATAAGGACTAGCCTAATAAAATAATTCTTGGTCTAGCCTTTAGGAATGCTTGCTCTAGTAGTTAGCTCATCGTACATATTTTGTATAGATGCTCCTCTTGTTTCTTTATTTATTCCAAGTTCGCAGCAATCAACCTATATGTTTCCACTTGAGAACTGTTGGAAACTACATGTCAATTGGGAAGTGCTATGATTAAATGTTTAGGAAATTGCCTTTTATATTTACTCTTATGATATCTGAAACTTTTTGGTTCTGTGCTTTTAGTTACTTTGATCCAGAAGCTGTGGTTGGATGTGATGATGGAGCTGTTCGTGTTTTTGACATGTACAGTAGGAGATGTTCTCAAATAATAAGGTATTTTGTAGCTTTCCTATTTCGATTTCTGTCCACGAATGGTCAGCAATATTTTTTTAACTTTACCAAGAAAAGATTCTGGATTTGAATTGCATATTGTTTGAAAAGTAAAGGAAGGTGCAGTCATATTTTTGGTGGCTTAAAACATATAACTTCATTCATTTACGAAACTAATAGTCTAGGTTGATTATATGTATAGCTTGAGGAATATAACTTAAAGATGTCATCTAGCATTCATGATGTGTACAACTTGCTATCTGCAGAATGCACCATGCACCGATAACATGCTTATGTTTGACTGGAGATCAATTGATAGTGAGTGGCTCCACTTCAGGGAGCATAACAATCTCAGATCCTTCCTCAGTTCAGCAGGTAGCATCACTTAGATCAAGTGATGTCAGAGGTAATAATTTATCCCTTTCAATTGGCATCTGGGTTAATATTAATGGAATACAAAACAAGAGACAATGGATGGATTCTGTGTCTAAACTAGACGAGCTTAATTATATACACTAAAAGGATAATAATTATACCAATTACAATCACCTATACTTCAATTACTTAATTTCATTAGCTCGTACAATGAGCCTAGATGCCATGTACATATTCTCAAACACTCCCCTTCAAGCTAGAGCAAATAGGTAATATGCACCAAGTTTGTTATGTATCTCATTTATCTGTGGACCTCTCAAAGACTTGGTGAAAACATCTACTAACTGGCCATTTCTTTTAGCAAAGCAAGTGGTAATACCTATATAGATAGAATCTTATCTCTAATGAAATGTCAACTAAGTCAATGAAATATTATATTCAAGGTGATATGCGAAGCAGCTTGATTATCACACTTGAATATCATTTGTGTAATCTCTCCAAATTTAAATTCTTCAGGTAAGTGCTTGAGCCAAATGATTTCACACATAGCACGGCTTTTTTCCTTTCCCCTCTGTTTCCACACTTGATCTTGCTCCAAATTTTTTTCTTACTTCTCCAGGTGCATGGTTAGTATATCACTTGTCCTGTATGCAAACATGCTTCAGTTGGTCTACTCCAGCACTTATGGCATTTTAATTTATTGGGAAAGAAACCCTAGTCCCACATTGGCTAGTGATATGGTCAAATAATAGTATATAGATGAGGTACAAACCTCACCTTACAAGCTGGTTTTGTAAGGTTGAGTTAGATTCAATTTCACTATTTTTTTATGGTATTAGAGTCTTTCCTAGATCCATTTAAAAGGGTCACCTACCATTTTGTCCATGCACCAAGTCCAATAGTGTTGAGCATGAAGAGGTGTATTGAGAAAGAAACTCAAGTCTCATATTGGCTAGTGATATGATCAAATAATAGTATATAAGTGAGGCGCAAACCTCATCTTACAAGTCGGTTTTGTAAGATTGATTTAAGCTCAATTTCACCATTTTTAATATAATTCAAGTTTTTATACATTCTTTTTGTGTGTTGGACCAGTTCTATTTGGTAATATAGTTTGTTGATATTTATATGTTGAGGATATTGTGTCATATAGAGTGTCATCATTAGTTTTAACCAGTACCTTAAGAGCACAATACATTTCTGATGCAGAAAAGGAATCTGATCCCATGTTTATCTCACAGGCATAAGGACCTTGTGTTTCAACTCCTCCTCTCAGCTATTGTTCGCAGGATCAGCTGTTGGATGTACATATTGTTGGGACCTTAGGTATGTGCCGATGGGTAATAAAGGTCTCTCCTTAAGTGCATTCATGCACAAGGTGTTAAATGTTGCTACACTAGCAATTGCTACAACAAAAATATATTGATCATTTCCATGAATTTGAGGGAGAGTAACTTTAATCTTTGTTATGGGGAACCAAATAGGCAAAGTAATGGCTTGTACCAAAAAAAAAAAACTGAAAATGTTAATGAACATGCTAAAAGATTCTAAACAAATTAAGAATGACGTAATGAAACACATTATATGTTGTTCCTCCGGCTCTGGTCAAATTGTATCATTCCCACTTCCCATAAGTACTTTTAGCAAAGTTCATCCAAATAGACCTTATTTTTATTACATTGTTGTTTCAATATCTTCTTGTGGGTAATAAGAATCTGGCTCGTTTATGTTTCTTGGACAAGGTAATAATTAAAAAAAAAATTCCTTCTTCTTAAGGTAATCACAGCACTCAGTTGAGACCAGTGTCAGTAAGTCTTCTTGATATGGAACAGAAAGGATTTCTACTGCAAGCATAAACCAGAAGGATGTCTAAACTTTTTTCCTTGAAAAAAGCGTTTTTTAATTATTATTTTTTTACAACAGAGTGGTTTTTCAATTAAATAAGCAGCTTTATGTTTGTTTGCTTTTTTGTGTTTGCCTAAATTATTTAATAAAAATTACAGTAACACCACTGATGTTCAATGTAATTACACATGCATGTCCTACTTTTTTAATCATTACTTTCACACTCTCTTTAAAAATGTTAGTGTAAGGTTTGAGAAGGGTGCTAGTGTAAAATTTTCAAACATTAAGAGGTGTTAGTGTAATGTTTTTAAATTTAAAGGGAGGTTAGTTTAGTAAAATAAAAAAAAGAGTACGGTTATATGTAATTTAATAAAAGTTGAGCAGTATTTCTGTAATTTGCTTATATTTTTAATTTTAAACAAACAGACCCACTATCTATTGTATTTAGCAATTGCTAAACCTTGTTTGTCACTTCATGCAGAACAAGGAAACTGTTATGGAGCAACCGAGTGAGTCCTAATGTTATATACTCCTTACAACACATGCAGAGTGACACATCAACACTAGCTGTTGGTGGAATAGATGGTATCTTAAGATTGCTAAATCAAAATGATGGATGCATTGTTTCAAGTTATGTTGTGGGGAATAAATTGTTATCAACATTTGAAAGTCCTTTTGGGTCCATTCAAAGAAGAAAAGGAGTGAGGTTGTCTGAAGATACCTACATAAATATTGACCTCATTCCTAGAACAGCTCGACCTTCTATTACATGCCTCGCTGTTGGAATGAAGAAGATTGTTACCACACACAATACCAAAGAAATCAGACTGTGGAAATTCAAAAGCAACTTTTCTTTGTAAAGGCAAGTATTTAATTACAGGATTACTATTTATGAATAATTATCTTTGTTTTTTGGTAATGGTGAATAATTATTTTATAGCTGTGCTATGGCGTGGGGATGAGAAATTTTATCTTTCTTAAAACAAAAATAAAAATCCACCTTGTATAATCCATGAATTTTGTTAAGATATAATTAGCGAGGACAAAATAAACCGTATATGTGAATGTTTGTGGAAAATATCCACGATTGGTAATTAACAGGTATTGGTTCACAAATATTTTGAGGGGGCATATTCAGTGATTTTGGGATGGGAACTATATCATAATTTTTACTCGTTTTATAACATTGGATTAATCTAATGACTAAAATCGTGTCGTGTATTCTAAAATATATTTTTTTTTCATAACAGTTTATAAAACAGTAGATGTTTCATGTATTCCTACAATCTGATCATTCATTATGTGCAAAAAACTTGTTTCATCATTCAAATGTACATCACCTGAGATTTCTTTTGTTTTTATTTACATTTTTCATATATATATATATATATATATATATATATATATATATATATATATATATATATATACTAATTACTTGCTAAGGGAATTTACATGAGTCACGTTTCTTGCATAAAAGATCGAAGAGAATTGGATGTAAGAAGATTAACAAAAATCCAAAAATCAAGTTAATAAGAAAATGTCATTTTGGGACATATTTTTATATTATAATATTTTTTATAGGCAAATATATAGTACTAAAAAAATATAGTATTATAGTATTTTTTTTATAGGTAAATATATAGTACTAAAAATATTTTTTTTTATATTATAGTATTAAATTAGGTCAAATAGTATTAAAAATATTTCTACCATCCACCTGTGTTAAAACAATTGAAACACCGCTTGAAAAAAAAAATTAGAATACATGGTACAATTTTAATCATGAAACTAATCCAATTATATAAAATAAGTGAAAGTTAAATATTTTCAATTGTGATCTACTTAAGTTTCAAACCCCAGCTACCTTTTTTTAAAAAAAAAAATCATTATTTCTAAAATAACCTTAACTTAGTTCTTTCCTTACCCACTTACCTATCTTTTGTCGTGGTTGTGTTGTTATTTTCTTCTCTAGAAATGCTTATTCATAGAAGAGTGTATTTTTTCTCTTTTAGTGAGAAGGGTCTTTGTAGAAGAAAAAAAAATTACTTTTCCGATGAAGTAATTTTTTTTTTCTACGAAGATCTTCCTCCATAGAACGACAAACTCTTCTCCAAAGCAAGAAAAAAATTCAATTTTTCCCTTATTTGAAGAAGCAAAAAAAATCACTATTTTTGCTTCTCTAAAGAAGCAAAAATAATTTAATTTTTGTGTTTCTTCGAAGACCTTTCTCTGTTTCTCCATAGAAGGAAAAAAAAATTTCTTAAAAAGCGAAAGAAAATTTAGGCAATTTCAATAACGGTATATCTGTCTTTTTTTTTTCAAAGTAGGTGTTGTTTTAAATTTAAGTAGGTGACAATTGAAAATCTCTAAAAATTATAGTGTAACTCCCACCCTAAAATGTCACTGAATCCATTTTCATGTTTTAATGGGTATACTTGGACCAATTAATAAATGGGTGTGGTGTGGATTAACCGGGTGTGGTGTGGATATGAAAGTATTTGCTTTAAAAATTAAAAAAATATTTATAATAATTTATTCTTAATCAATATAGAAAAATCAATATTATTAGGGAGCATTCTAACCCCTTTGAAAACAATTTTTTTTATAATTTTTCATTTCTCAACGAACATTTATGATGATTTTTCAACCCTTTGTTTTTTCTTCCAAACATTTCCATACTTTTTCACTGAATATAACTTGAATTTGTTATTGCATTCTAATAAAATTAATTATTTTTAAACAACTTGTAGGTGAAATTATCTA
This sequence comes from Psophocarpus tetragonolobus, assembly GCA_037954015.1. Lineage (NCBI taxonomy): Eukaryota > Viridiplantae > Streptophyta > Magnoliopsida > Fabales > Fabaceae > Psophocarpus > Psophocarpus tetragonolobus. The sequence continues at coordinate 70,485,261 of CM075690.1, read as the reverse complement.
AATAAAAATTCATTTTGATTATAATTAATTATTATAATAATATAATTTTTCAATTTTTCTATTTCCTAAACATATACTCTTTTCCCCTATAAAAAATATTTATATTTCAATCAAACAAAATTAATTATTTTAAATAAATTTAGCCAAACAAAAATTAACTCTCATTATAATATAATTTATTCAGTTTAATTACTAAAATATAATTTTTTCAAATATACTCTTATTTAATCAAATATATCCTCTTTTACTCTATAAAGCCCTATTTCTTTCAAACAAACAAGATTAATTATTTGTCCAAACAAAAATTAACTCTTATTTATAACTCGAAGTTAATTAAATTTTTAGTAAAATATTTGACTAAATTTGACTTTTAATCCCGAAAAATTGAAAATAATTTTTGTTCCTTATTTGAGTATACTTTTTTTTTGTTAAGAATAAGCATAATTAATCGATTTAGGATTTAGTCGCATCCCTTCTTTAAGAGTATAAATTTTTTTATTAAGTTCTCTCCTGTACCAGGAGCAACTTAGTTCTTGTGAAGGACTTAAGTTTAAGAATTACTTTTGATTAAAAGTTCTTATTGTAATGAATCTATGATATTTGGTTTGATTTTATTTTTTAATTTTTTAAAAAATGTTTTCAAAAATAGTTTTAAAAAATTGTTTATTAAAAAAGAAAAAAAAATTGTTTAAAAAGTGTTATTTGAAAATTACTTTAAAAATATGAAAATAAAACAATTAGTTCATATTTACTTAAATGTTATCAATGAAAATAAAAAAAACTACATATTTTTATTGTATTTTCAATTTTTAAAACAAAAATATAAGATTGAAAAACAAAACTACTTATAATTGTTTAATCTTTTAGTTTTTAAAAACAAAAATACAAAATACAAAATTGTTTTTGAAAACTATTTTAAAACAATTCTAAACTTGAGTTCAAGCCCGTGAAGTTCCACAATGGACATTGTATTCTAATTTTGCTTAATTATTATGAAGTGACTTAAAGATATAATAAATTTTTTATAATAATTAAAAATGGAACAAATTAATTTTTTTAAATGTTATTTATATTTTTATGCCGTTGAACAAATTAATTTTTTTAAATGTTTTTTTATATTTTTATGCCGTTGGTCCGTGGACCTCTGCAGGGCTTTGTAAGGCGATTAGGGGTTCAAATACAAATACAATGAACTTAGTTAGAATACAGGCTTCGCAGACCGAATCTTACTGGTTGCGAGTTGTGGATTTTGCAAATCAAGTTATCCACATGTCTATTTCAAAAAAAAAAAAACTGAAAAAATTATTTAGATTTTAAATACTAGAATTACTCAATGTTTCTAAATAATAAGAAATAACTACAAAATAAACTAAAAATAACTTTTATTAAAGTAAAAAACACACTTAAGGTGCCCTATCTTAGGTATAGTTACACTTAGTCACTTACACCCATTGGATTATTTGACATTGTGCAGTGAGTGAGAGGTGAGAAGCTAAGCCTCTAAAACAGAGAAAGAAAGAGAGGAGCGAAGAGAGAAACAGAGAGCGGAACCCTAATCGAGAATTGGGTAAAATGGTGTGCATAAGGAAGGCGACAGTGAAGGATCTATTGGCGATGCAAGCGTGCAACCTTTTCTGTCTGCCGGAGAATTACCAGATGAAGTATTACCTTTACCACATCCTCTCTTGGCCGCAGCTTCTCTACGTCGCCGAGGACTACAACGGCCGCATCGTCGGCTACGTCCTCGCCAAGATGGAGGAGGAGACCACCGACTGCCACGGCCACATCACCTCCCTCGCCGTCCTCCGCACCCACCGCAAGCTCGGCCTCGCCACCAAGCTCATGACCGCCGCCCAGAATGCCATGGAACAGGCCTGTCCACTCTCCTCACATCGTTCTTCAATTAATTCAATAAACAAACATGTTTGGTTACGCTTTACAGGATTGATTCAATTGGTTGGTTTCAGTTTGGAAAAGAATTCAGAATTGATTTTAGGTCTATTATTCTGAAGCTGAAGCCAATAGGAGTAGCTTCTGTCTTGGTTCAAGAATTTTATTAAGTTGATTTGTGACAAATTTTGATTATGTTTGGTTTCACGTTACAGAATTGATGGTTTCACCTTTGAAAAAGAATTAAGAATTAATCTTGGGAATCAATCATTCATGGAATATTTTCATAAAACTTATAGCGAATGTGGGAATGTAATACTTTCAAGTCCACATTTTCGGGAATCTTAAAAGAGATTATTAAACCTGCAACTTTCCCCCCTTTTCTTCTCCCTTAAGTCCTTAACCATCTGTCAAGGCTTTGTTATTGTTGTTGTTGTCACGAATCACGATTTACAAATTAAAGTTTGTTTCTTTGGTTGTATAAATAAATATTTACTAGCATATAAATTGTACTCTATTTTCAATTGGCATGTAGTTGTGTGATTCATGTAGCAGATCTCATCCAGTGGAATATCGCTTTGTTGTTATTGGTGTTTTGATTTACAAATTACGAGTTTGTTTGATTGCTTGCTTCTTAGGTCTTATATCAGATTTGATTCTCTGATGCAGGTGTTTGGTGCCGAGTATGTGTCGCTGCATGTACGAAAGAGCAACCGTGCTGCCTTTAACTTGTACACTGAGACCTTGGGGTACAAGATTCATGATGTGGAGGCTAAGTATTATGCTGATGGGGAGGATGCTTATGACATGAGGAAGCAGCTCAAGGGGAAGCAGTACCACCACCACCACCATCATCACCATCATCATCACCACCATCATCACGAGCATGGTGGTGGGTGTTGTTCTGGGGATGCCAAGGGGAATGCCAAAGCCACCTGATTGGTTGGTTGGCCATATAAAGAAATGAGACTTTTAGTTTGAAATAGTAAGGTGTGGTTGAATTGTGTTATGCAAACTTGTAGAATGTATTGGGTTGTGTTGACTTGTTACAATATGCATTTTTTGTCTTAGTGAATATAGACACACTCCTTGGGCTTCATTATTCTTGAATGAATAACATGATTATTGCACTTCAGTTTTGCTTGTTGTTTTGTCACGGGGAATTATTTTGATTTGTTATGATGGTTTTTGTTAATGACTAGGTGTGAGCAGAGTAATTAATTGCTGTTGATTAGTGTTGTTCTCTGTGGAGCAGCATCCAGCTTCTGCTGGAGATCCATTTGTATTGCTCCATAGTGACCACTGCCGTTAACAGCTTTGCTGGGATAAGTTTTGGTGGTTGTTCTATTGTGATATTCAGCTTAGGGGTTGCTACATGGTCTTCTATGCCACTATAGCATGTTCTGAATTGGCCGATTCATGCTGTGCTTGTAATTAATTACTAAGGATGATAGACAATGTGGATGAATATTTGCAGTGCCAAGTTACCTATTAACAAACTGTTCTTGCCTTGCTTTGGATGAACTGAATGGTGACAATGAATATTTTCATTTCTGATGCAAATCAGATGAAAGAACTGGGAATCGTTGAGTATGATAAGAATCTTGATAAAGAAATTCATTACTTTTATTTTGTTGTCAGTGTTTGTGTTAGCATCCTATGCCGGATCATTTTTTTTATCAGAAGTATCAATGCAAATGCCTGTTTAACACTGGATTCTGACCTTGGATGTTATGTGAGTTTTATGTGCATTAATGAAATGCAGTGTGGTAAAAAATTTAGGGGTGGTCTGAATTCTGTACGGTTCAGGTATTTCAAATTAGAAAGTTTGCTGCATCCTTACTTTTTACTCATGTTGGCTTATTGATTTTCCTCAGTGAAGACTGTAACCACTTATAGGCAAAAGTAGAACTATGTAGACATCCAGCAGTTTCTTCAAAAGTTTACATTTTGCTTTCAATTTATAATACGAATATGAAAGTCTGAAGCTAATCACCTCTATGGATGCTTGACCCAATATAGATATGGTGTTTGCTCTCATTCTGTTTTGATGCAGGGAACTCTTTTTATGATAAAAATAGAAAACTTAAGGTAAAACAAAATGATTTAAAACATTTTGACTTTTGTGTTTTAGATACTGAAAAACAACAATTTCTAAAAGCGTCTACAATAATGTTGTTATTGATTAAGTTTTTTAAAAATAAAATAAATTTTAAGAATTAGAAATAGATATAAGTTACATCTTTTAATTAGACAGATATCCGATTATTTATTTAAATATCATGATCTGTTATCCAAAAATTTGTTTTTTCAAGTTACCTTTTTTTAGAATCGGCAAAACATGATTTTTTTTAATTTTATTTGATTAAGAAAATTGAAAATTATAAAGTGTAATATTTTGTTTATTATTAAATAAAATGTTATATGTATTCTTCTATTTAATAATTTAAACTGTAAAATATATTAAATCATTATCGTACTTTTCATATTACAATAGTTATGATATTGGACCATATTTATAAATCTTAGTGAGATAAAAAAAGCTAAAAATATGATTAACTTAGTATTTTTTTTTTCCTACCTTTGTTCATGTTCTTGATCTCAAATTCTTCTTAGTAAAGAGTTTAAAAAGTTATAGCTCTTTTAAGCATGAAAATAGAAAGGGAGAAAAAAAAAAAGAACAATCAGTGGCGGAACTTCACCAAAAAATTTGGAGGGCCAAAATTGATTTTATGTTATTGGATCTTTCAATTTTTTTTTTTAAAATTATAATTTTAGTTTCATATTTTTTAAACATATATTTAGTTATTTGCAATTTTAGTTTTATTTTTTATTATAAAATAAAGATATTTAATCTTTCAATTTTATAAAATTTACAATTTTGCTTTAGGTACAATTGAAAAGAAAGATATGCCAATATCGGATATGATCGACTCAAATTCATGGTAAAGTCATTCTCATTTATGTGTAAAATTATATGCATTTACCTAACAAACTGCACAAATAAATGCTTGGTGTTATTAAATTAAAGCCAAATTTGATTAACAAGATAGTTAAACGTTATAAACGCTGAAGAGGTGCGTTGTCTTACAATAGTGATAGGTAAAGTGTTCAATAGATGTGAATCCATAAGTTTCCAAATTTAACATCAAACTAGACAATAGCTTATTCGATGTTGCAAACATTAACTTATATATATGGTTGGACCTAAGTAAAGCAAAGTTGTAAACAAAGTTTTGGGTGGGTCATGGCTCCCCCCACCACCAAAAAGATCTGCTGGGAACAATTAAAAACGGTTGGAAAACTCCAGTGCAAAGGTGTAGTAGAAATAATTTTCCTGAGGTGTGTTGGGTCCTAAAAAACTTATCCAAATAATCTTGCAAGTCTTACAGGATACAGAAAAAACCTTTCAAGCGAGCAGATGAGCTGAGACTACCAAACTAGCAAGATAAAAACAAGAACCAGAGGGAAAGCAAGAGAAAATACAGCTCTAAGGTGTGTCTAACATTGTAAACCAGAGGTACTATATATAGCGCTCAGGTTGCATGCTCAAACTCGCAGGTAGCATTAGAAGCAATAAAGTTTTGCGTTAAATGCAATTAATACGAAAATTGTGTTAAATACAATTATACAATGATTGCATTTCAATTGAATTTTAATGACATAATCATAAAATTAGTCTAACTGTCACTTTGATCTCTGTAATATTTGTTGAATTTCACAACAATCCTCTACATATTACAAAAGTCAAAGTAATTTTTCAAAAGAAGAAATCTCCGGCTAGGTTCTCTTATGAGATTATTACATTAGATCTGGTGTAGCAAACTATATGAACCAAACATAGACTAGTAGTACTTATCACACAGTGTAGTTGGTGTAGCAAGCAATATGAACCAAAAGCATGTGGCGTATGATAGTGGTCTATTAATCACACTACACCCACAATCTTTTGTTGTTTTTGTTGTGTTGCGCTTTTAGGTCATGCACATATTCGATATTCATGAGTATTCTAGAGATTTTCTAAGATCTCATTTAAGCGGTCCCACTTAACATTCATATAGGTATTTCATCAAGTGTATGTTGCAAATCATACACCACCCATAAGGGATATGAAATTCATTAAAAATTTTATAAAATGCTAAGCTTTCTCATAAAACTTAATTGTAAAGTCTAACCTCTTATTAATGCATTATCTAACCCTTTCTCACATCATAGAAAGGGACTAAAAAGGAAACTTGATTAACATCAATTTTAGTGCTAACAGAGCTAACATATGACTTGTTCTTATCTATATGAATCTTCTTCATAGGATCTCAATTCACAAAGGTTGGCTTACCATCATTGTCTATTTTCAAGTGGCTTAAGTCTCATTCCCCTTGGTGTTTCTAATATCATTTTCTTCCCAAGAGTTTCATCAAAGGATTTGCTAAGTTTCCTTATGGAAATTATTCCATCATTTAACAACTGCTTTATCACATTATGTCTTAATTGTATATGTTTATTCTTACTATTGTATGTTTTATTTTTTGTTACAACTATTGCTGATTGCGAATCATAATGTATAGACACTGATGGTGTTGGTTTCATTCCTAAAGGAATGTTAACCAAGAAGTTTTTCAACCACTCAGCCTTAGTACCATCCATTTCTAAAGCAACAAATTCAAATTCCATTTTTGATATAGCTATAGTGGTTTGTTTGCCTGATCTCCATGTAGTTGCACCACCACCAAGCGTAAATATATAACCACTAGTGGATTTTGTCTCATATGAATCACAGAATCAAATATTTGGTTAGCAACATAGTACCTTTCTCCTATTGAGGGAAATCCACTGTATTCAATACCATAGTCCATGATATCTCTCAAATACCTCATGAGTCTAACAAGTGCTCCCCAATGATCCTTATTAGGATTATGAGTGTATCTATTCAATCTACCTACTGCATAGGCTATATCCGATCTTGAGAAATTCATCAAGTACAGTAAGCTACCAATGATCTAGGCATATTGAGTTTAAGAAATTGATTCTATTCTATTTTTCTTTAGTTAGGAGTTAGCATCATAAAAGGTATTCACTGATTTATAATCATAATAGACAAACTTCGTAAAAAGTTTTCCTACATAATGTTCTTGGGATAGTAATACACTATCTCCCTTCCTTATGACTTTAACTCCTAAAATTACACTTGTGTTGCCCATCTATTTCATATCAAACTTGGATGCATAAAAGGATATGTTGCCCATCTATTTCATATCGAACTTGGATGCTTAGAAGGATTTAGTTTCAAAAACTATATCATTACATGTACCAAAGATTAACATGTCATCCACATACAAACATATAATGACACATTTCACCATTCATAAGTTGTGTACACAAATCTATGAGTATCAATAGAACAAAAACCATTAGCAGGCAAAGTCTTGTTAAACTTTTCATGCCATTGTTTTGGTGCCTGTCTTAAACCATATAGGGAATTTAAGAGTTTTTACACTTTATTTTCTTGACCATGAATCATGCATCCCTCAGTTGGGTCATGTAAATATCTTTCTCTAAATCAGTACTCAAGAAAGTTGTCTTAACATCCATCTGATGAATCACCAATTTATGAATAGATGTTAATGCTATCAGAATTCTAATAGAGGAAATCCTGGTAATAGGCAAATGTATCAAAGTAATCTATGTTCGTTTTTTTAGTAAACTCTTTAGCTACGAATCTAGCCTTATACAATCTAAATCTTAATAGCTTACTCCCAAAGGTTCATATTTGATTAACTAATAGCTTTAGAAAAACTCAAAGGATCATCCTCAACCAAATGTTTAAAAGTCATTACCAAAAAATTTTTCTATCTTTTGTCTCTTACTATGCCTTAAGTTCTCAATTATTGGGTCACTATATGTTTCAACTGATTTCTCAACAGTAGTACTATCACTAGAGGTAGCAGATATATTAAGATTCAAAGGGAATATGTCCTCAAATAATTCAGGATTCTTAGTCTCTATAATGATATTCCAATCAAGTATATCTCTCTTAATGATAAGAAACCTTGCACTACGCTTAGCATAACAATAAACATGCAATCAGAGGTCTTAGATCCTATTTTCTTTATAGGCACCCCCGCACTCTAAGATATTTCAAGTTAGGTGTATATCCTTTCCATAACTCATGTATTTTTGTTTTCTATATGTATTTTTGTTTCATATGTGTTTGGGGTATGAAGATGATCTTGATTGGATAGATGCAATGAAGATTTGTGAAGATTTTCTTATATCTATGATGTTTAGTATATATATTATTTGTATTGAGTTTAGTTTCTGTTGTCAAGGATTTGCTGCTCTGAATTAGATTAATTTGGGGTAGTGGTTATGATTGATATTTGATATACTCTGAACAATTATGTAAAAATTATATTTATGAAATAAATACTATTATTCCATAATTATTCTATATTATTTTAAAGAAGATTATAGTTCTTTATGTAATGTTTAAAATTTCTCATAATTGGTAAATGAATTGGCTAGGAATTTGGGTCGTTACACACCTCATGCCCAAATACAAGGTGTAATGACTGAAAATACAAAGGTCTAAAAAATGCTAATAATACCCACTAAAAATACTACACAAACTACATAATATTTACACACAATTTTAAGACTATGAACCTAGATATTTTCATGAAGCTCCTTCCTAGCCATGTCTTCTCCAAACCTCCTAGCTAAGAGTCCATGATAGGTGGAATTGCATCACCCTAGATTTCCAGTTGTGGTTGACAGCTAGTCATAGTGCTCTATTCATCTCCTTTACTTGCTGTACCATTTGGCTAACTTGCATGTTCATCCTTTCCAAAGTGACTTGCATGCTCAATTTAGACCTCTTGATCTCTTCAAATATTTCCTTCATTTTAGAAATTTTATTTTGATGCACAACTTGATCATTTATACCTAGGTAGCCTTCAAAATTGTAGTCCGAAGTCAAAAACATGCTTTAAGGCCATGACTATGAAGATGGCTCATGTGAGACTATATATGAAACTTCTCTTCTTTGTTGAGAAGACCGCTACATGTATTCTTGGTACCATTGTGATTGAGAATGGTACCATGGTACTTATGTTTATTGATTGTACCACGGTACTAGAGTCGACTCTTGATAGAATGGCTAAAGAGATTGTGTTGAAGCAAGAGTTCTTCTCCTTTCAAACTTTGAGATAATTTGGTTGGCACACATTTCCAACCTTGTTGTTGTATCCTCTTCTTCCTTTTGCAACTTAGAACATCTCTGCTCCCATTCTTGCAAATTAAAGCTCATGCCCCTAGCCATATTGAGGTGGTTTGGATTAACGGGATTTGAATTGTTGAGATTGACTTGAAATAGTTGGCTACTAGCTTGCTCTTCCATTTCTATGATTTCTTTTTGCTTCACCTGTCAAATGATAACACACAAAGCACTAAATAGCAGTTAGTAACAACTATTAAGAACGAGATAAATAAAAACTAAATCTATTAAAGAATGAAATAATGGGTTAGTCAACTATCCTAACAAAAATTTCCAAGTATAAAGAATGAAAATTTTGAGTTTCAAGCACAAATCCCTAGTAATGGCACCAAAAACTTGATGAGTACAAAGTTATCAACACTAGTACTAGCAAGTGCACTGATCATATGTAGTAACCGATAAATATTAGGTCGATCCCCCAAGGACTTGGATGAAACCTCAGAAATCTCAAAACTTTCTACTTGTACAAATGAAAGTGATGCAATCCTACTTGCCAAGGGTCCTATCACAAGGTCGTGGCAAGAAGGATAAAAGAGTACATGGCTAGGAAGGAGTATGAAAGACCTCAACTCCTACTTGAAGTGAAGATCATTAGGCCATAGTCTTCATTTTTCTATCTTGTATTCACGCCCATTCTTGTAGTTTCATGGAGGTGTATTTTGTTTCATTTTTGGCCTTGTATTTTGGTCTATTCTTTTAATTTTAGTTAGGAGGCGTAACTAGTTTTTTATGCGGAGTGTGTTAATTAGTTTAGGCTTTTTTGGGGAGTCTTGGATGTGTGGTTTTGTCAACCACACCCTTAGATTTTTCCCACACCTTTCTAACTCACACATGAATCATGAGAGACAAGTGAAACCTCCTTATTCAGTCTATTAGGCATCAACCTTCATCTCTCTCCTAGGTGGCGTCTACATGGCTCTCAAATTCAAATTTGAATTTTGGAGGGAGTCCACATGACACTCTCAAATTCAAATTTGAATCTAGAGGAAACATATATCCATGATCTTAGGACCATGTTTGGATCTAGTGGATTTAATTAAGTGCTAATTGGTTATAAGCTCAATTAACACTTAGTTAAACTAACTAATCTCCTCCTAATCACCCTTGAGTTGGACGTCCAACTCAAGCCCATAGCTTTGTGTTTTTCTTCTATAAATAAGAACTTCCTCCTTCATGTAACATTTTACACTTGAATGCTAGAACACTTCTCATTTTGTGAGTTCAATTTTAAGTGTCTTTTTCTCCCTTTGAGAGAACCTCCTATGACTTTTATCAAATGCTCCTTCCCTTGTGGCAACTTTCCTTAGGCTTATCTTCTTAGAAGTGGCATCTCCAACCTCCATTCCTCGTCTTCTCACCTTTATCTTCTTCATTAAATGAGCCTTTTGAAGCTATCTTGGGAGCATGCAAAACAAGGTTGCAACATAAAGGTAGAAATAAACTAACACACTACTGAACATAAAGTAAACAAATAAAAGTGGTGGTTACACGTATGATATTCCTATCCCTCAAGTGCATAAATGAACCCAAAATTCTCATTCGCTATCCATGTTCCTATCACCCATAAAAATATCCTTAACATGATCCCTCACAAGCAAGGAACTAAGTTATCTGAGTATTAGACTATCAGTCCCGTGTATAATCTAAAGTCAAACAAATCGCATTAAGAAAAAGAACTTAAGATAGCCAATGGACTTTACTTTTTTTTTAGTAATTAAACCATTAAGAGCTCTTATCGTTTTATAAGTCAAAATCTTCTCTTGAGCTCATTCAACAAGTAAAACCATGAAATATAAAGAAAACAATGCACATGGTAAAGAAAAGCACTAACATAAAGTAACAAACTTAGATTAAGAATACAAAAATATACAAGAGTCTAAGTAAAGTTACATCAAATTCCAACTAAATAACAACTTAAGTAACCATCGGGATAAATGAACGCAGAGGATGGACGAAGATGGTCTGGAACATGCCCTAGGCCAGCAAGGTGTGCAACCCCTTTCTTGAACAAAAGACGCACATGTAAAGGCCTCAGATCGAAACACCAACACTGGGCGGCAAAAACGTGGTCGTTGGGCGCCGCTTTAGGAAATGTGTTCTCCACTTCATTGCGAGTGTTGAACCATTGTTTGGGCGTTGGGCACCCATGATTGACATTTTTGCCCCTCTTTGCTAGTAGCGTTGGGCGCTTCGGTCTTGGCCGCTAGGCGCCTAGAAGCTATCACAACACTAGTTCAAATCTACTGCGATTTCTTCGGTCCTCCTTACAACCTGTCTCAGATCACTTAAATATAGGAAAGTAAATGTAAACTGGACACAAATGAAATCCTAAAGCTAATTTCCTAACTAATTGTAATTTAAAGAGAAAATAGAAGAAAACAAGGCCTTAAATAAGAAGGAATTAGGATAACTGCTCTATTTTACCTATGTAAAAATAGGTAATTTAGGTAGTTATCACAAAGTCGAGTTAGGGTGAACGTATACTTAATGTAGTAGATATACTTATATATATAAATATATATGTGTTTGAAGTTAGATACATTGGAAACTGGTTCTAGCTTAGTAAGAGTTGCTGGTTCATGCAAAAGGGGTTCTGCTATTTGTAGAGTCTCGATGGGTGGTGGGTCTCACCTAGTGATTGTTTTCCTCTACTGGTATATTTTCATCTTTGCGCCCAATAAGAGGTCTTGCCTAGCATAAAGTTGTCTCATGTTGAAATTATATGGGATTTGCACCCAGCGAGAGGTTTTACTCAGCGTAAATTACTCTCTAATTAACATAAAATATGGTTGTTGCCTAACGATGGGTCTTGTTGAGCAAAGTTCCTTTACTAGGACAATCTGATATAGGGTTCTCGTTGGGTGACGGATGTCATTGGGCGAGCTCCCCTTGATCTCGCTAGGTGAAAAGGTTAGTCGGACGAGTTGATGTTGCGTATGCTTTGTGGTATTTGGTTGGAATTCTAGTTACACTAGTTGTGCATTATGCTAGAATGATTGTGCTTTGATGAAATTTTATATTTAAGTATTTAGGTTCATGAATTACATGAGAAATGATTATAGAAGAATTAAATTATTTGAATAAAGGGTATAAATAGTATTAGTATCTTAGGATGTTACATTATGCAAAAACCGCAAAAGGCCATTGCAATTTTAAGGGTGTTTACAAGTTGCTCCATGGTAGCCACGTGACTCAAAATCCTAAATGCTGGTCAAACCATATTTGAGAGTTGCTATTTGACTAAGTCAAACCTAAAAATAGACTCATCTCGGTAAAAATTTTCAAAATAGACCCATCTAGGTAAATATTTTAAAAAATGAACTTACTTAGATCAATTACCCAAAATAGGTAGGACAAACAATAGTTACATAAAATTTAAATAGAAATATAAGATGTCTTAAAGGATAAAATTGGTATAAGAAATGTGTACATTAAAAAGGTATTCCCTTTTTATTTATATATATATATATATATATATATATAAATAGAAAAACTTGCAGGATAAAAAAATATTGAGTAATTAATTGCGTAACAAAGTGTGATGACGTCTATGCTGAAAAATACACCACAAGAAATGGTGAGAGGCGATTTAGAGAAGTAATTCCTCACATAAACCTAATTATGAACTAGGCATGACAACGAGACAAGGTGAGAACAGGTATGACATTTTCATCCCCATCTTTATCCCTATTCCTGAAACCCATCTCATCTTGTCTCTATACTCAATGAGTATGAGATTTATGTTCTCATCCTCATCTCCGTCAGATATTAGGTATACTTATACCTGTTCCATACCTGCAAAAACCAATTTAGAATAATTTTTAATAAAAAATATTTTGTTAAAATATAATAATAATATTAATTCAAAAGTTATCTAATAAACAAAAAGTTTGTAATTTGTTAATTAAATGTCATTTAAAAAAAACAAACGAATATTTTAGTCATTAAAATAAGAGTGTAGTGATGTGAGTACGGGGATAAAGATGAGGTATGTATATATATTCTCATTCCCGATTTAACAAATCAGATATTCCTCATACTCTATATACCCGTGTCCAATCAAATTGAAGATTTTCTGTGAACTTCAGAATAAATTTAGGAATTATCCACCTATGAATTTATTTGTTATCTTATTAACAACTACCATCACACTTCATTAACTTCCAACTATTGAAGTGTTGATTTTCATAACAAAAATATATACTAATTTTCAATAAAATTAGTAAAATTACGTAAAGATCACTTACAACCTTTATCACATCCTTCAACACTGATAAATAACTGTAGAATCCAAACGTAATGTCGGTAACTCTACCAAATTAAAGCATAAAACAGTTTATTGGAGCTCAACAAATTCAAGCAAAAAAATTAGGTTTTCAAAAGTAAGAAATAAGAAAGAAAAAAAGGGAGAGAAGCAAAATAAAAAAGATACTCGCTCTATACTACAAAGGCTCTAGAGTCTAGACGATGCTTATCAAAGTAATGAAACTTCTACCTTATGAAATTAAAAAAGGTAATTATTAATATTCCATTAGCAACCAAAATCTATGAAAATTCAGAGTGAAAAATCTGAAAACCAAAATGGGTCAAATCCAAAATCTGAGAGATACGGAGAAACAAAAAGAGAAAAAAATATATAAGGAAAAATGGTATCAAATAAGGCCAAGTATCATAGTTTACACTACAATCAATTTCATAAATAAAAATCTATAACAAAATAATCCATTTGAAAAGCTAAAAATAAAGGAAACAATTCAGATATTTTATCTTTACAAAAAATATAGGTATAAAAATACTGGGTAGTGTATGGTGATGAGAAGAATCCTCTTATGAAGATGATAAAAGGAAAAATTAAGCAATACGTACAAACTTTAAATTAAGAATATAAAAATATAAATAAAACCTTTGAATTGATAAAGATACAGTGATATGAAGACTCTATTTTTAAGATTATAAGTTGTTTTTGAAAATAAAATGAATGTTTGAGAATCCTGATTAAATTGATAAAATGCTTTTCTGTGTAACAATAGACTATTTTTAAAAAAAATAAAAAAATTATAACTTATCATTGTTATTCAACAACTTTTTTTTCCTGTTTTTACACATTTTTACTCTAAAAAAAAGTTGATAATTGGAGTTTTAGTCTTTTACTATTAAATTACACCAACTCTTTGTTAGATTTTATTAAATTACCTTGTATTACTATGAGTGTATTTGGAAAAGATTATAATATACTTTTAAGATTATAAGTTGTTGTAAAAATAAAATGAATGTTTAAAATTTAATTAAATATATAAGAATATCTTAATTATTTCAATCAACTTATTTTTTCTTTCAACACGTTGAAAAAGTATTAATTGCACTTTTAACTTTTTTTTTTTACTTTTTAGATTGAATTACACTGAACCTTTATGAAAATTTAGTAAAATTAGCTTCTATTATTAATACTATAAAAGTAAAATAAATTACAATAACACTCTAAATTTTTATCAAATTATATATAACTCTATTTTTTTTATTTTCCTACGCTGTAACCTCTTTTTGAGTTTAGAAACATTACACTGATACCTCTTATATGTTTGAAAATACTACATTAATATCTCTCTCAAACTTTACACTAACACCCTTTTTATAACTGCAAAAGTAACAGCTAGCCGAAATGGTTTAAGTTCTGTTTAGATAATGAAAAGTTGAGAGTTATTTTTTTTTTAAAAGCTATTAGCTTTTTCATAAAAGCTACTTCAAGTAGCTTTTTCAAAGATATTTTATTTTCATATATTAGTTGATCTTATTTTACAACTTTATCCTTGACTAATTAATGTACTCTTTCCCACTAATTCTCTTTCCTCATGTAATACAATCTCTCTCCTTTATTTCTCTCTCCTTTATTAATGTAATTATAGTAATTTATAATTTAAATATATAACTATAAAAAATTATAATTTAAATATGTAATTTAAAATTTATGTATTTAATTATAAAAAATTAAAATTTATATATAATTATAGTAATTTATAATTTAAATATTTAACTATAATAATTATAATTTAAATATGTAATTAATTTATATTATTAAAATATATTATAATTATTTTAAGAGTTTAATTGATATACATTGTGAGTGTAAAGATTTTTACACTATTCAATCACAATCCTTCATTTATGGTAGATTTGTTGACTTTACTCATTACTAGTCACATAAATGAAAAGTCATGGACTCATGATTGAATGTCAGTGTAAAAATCCTTTATATTGACAGTGTATACCAATTAAATTCTTATTTTAAATACATCACCATTAATCTAATGATTAATGATGCCCTTATTTATCATTTTATAACTTTTAGCTAGTTAATTAACTAATTTTATCAAACATTTATAACTAATTTTTTAGTTTTCACTTAGATTTTAGCTTTCAGTTAGCTTTCCAGCTAATTTACTCAAACACACCCTAAATGTTAATTTTGGTCTATCATGTTTCAATATTTTTTGGTTTTGATACAATAAGTTTTAAAAATTTTATTATGATTGTTTGTTTTAGAAAGTTTCATTTTCGTCTATTATTTTATATTTCAATCTATTATTTTCTCAAACTACATCTATTAATTTCTGTCTATCGTTTATATTTCACTCTTAATCCTTAAAATTCAAAAATATTTTTAATTATTTACTTTTAATTATTCTTTTTCGCCATTAAAAAGTTACTCAGAGAGAACCTTTTTAGTCAAGAAAAAAAACTTAATTAAATCATCTAAAAAATTTAGATATTTTTATTTATATATAAATTCAAACAGAATATTTATTAACATTTCTCTATTAATAATAAAAGTAATTTATTTGATAATAATAAAAAAAAAACTGAAAAAGCAATTAATACTCTAGTACCTTTTGAAGTCATTATCATTCCTTATTCACCTCAAACTATTTACAACCAAATAGTCAACACTAAATAACTCTCTCTTTCTCTCTCACCATGGCTTGAGTCGAGTTTCTATATATATAATTATATATACATAGCCAAGACCGCAAAGTTGATTCATTGAAGAAAACGCTAAGTGAGAGAACGAGTCGAGAACAATGGTGAAGAAGGAGGAGTTTCTGAGAGAAAATGGCGACATTGAAAACAGTTCTGTCTCGCGCTCTGACTTCCCTCCCAACTTCGTTTTTGGGGTCGCCACTTCTGCGTATCAGGTTCGCTGCCAATGCCAATGCAGATTCATTGTCCCATCTGAGAACTGATATCAAAACTTTTTGAAACTGCTTTTTTTGTTGTTGGAATTTATTAAAAATCATACTTTTTAGGAGAGAGTAGTTTGATACTAAATGAAACGTACAAAAATTGATGATTTCTAATAAATTTTTAATAGATTTTAACTAAAAAGAGTAAATTTCACGTGAGTTTCTGACAGAGTTTTTCTAAGTGATAATTTTTTTTTTCTTTGGTTAAAATTTATTAAAAATCATAACTTTTTAAGAGAGGGAGTCCATTAATGATAAAACTACAAGAATGAGTGATTTCTAATAAATTTTGAATAAATTTTAATCCATTATACAAATACTGAATATCAGATGAAGAGTTTGTGGGAGAGTTTTTTCAATTTGTTAAGTTTGATTGATCAATGTTTTGTTGCCAGAAACTATTGGCTTGATTCTTCATTCTGCCCTTAGGATCTCAGCCAAAAAGCATATTTGATGTAAAAATATTTTGTGAAAAATACTAACTGCTTTTATTTTTATTTTGTCGTTATCTGATATATTAATAGTTGTGCAGCATCTGGTTTATTTGGGGTAGCCTGTTTTTAGTGGGCACGAGGATTTACGTGATTTACGATAACTTGTATACAACGTTTCTGATGTAGTTTGGTAATTTGATTAGGTTTTCATTTAATTTTTTTTTTGGACTTGGATTGATATTTGTAAACAACTCAAATAATTAAATTGGCAGTTCAACATAGAGAGAGACTTTGATGTTATTGCAAAAATAACGTTTCACCTGTTTTTTAACCTTATTATCAAAGAGAACTTGTTTATATAAGTGGGTATGCTACCACTTTTAAATGTTTTATTTGATTAGGTTCTCATAATTTAACTGTGTCAGGGTGTCCATGTTTGTAGTATCGTGTGTCTGTGTTTCATAGATTTTTGGTGGGCACACATTTCAAAGTAACTTTATGTTAGAAGTTAAAATATCTAACTTTTATTCTAACCTCAATTTGAAGGAATTTGCAAACAAACATACATACAAATTCCAACTTCTGCTAGATGTATGTCAATTTACATTGTAATACGTGTACATTTATGATGTGTTTGGGTTGGTGGACACATGTTCCCAAGCAATTCTATGTGAGAAGCTCAAAATTGTAGTTCTGAAAAACAAACTGCATTTTAACTCTAATTCAAACATGCATTAAATTGTTATAATGATCTACACTTTTAATAAAAAACAAACAAATCAAACATGGAATTTATAACACAGTTCCTCTTGAAAAATGATTTTATAATTGGGTTCCTATACTGTTCTTTAGGATGACAACGGACACGGCACAGTTTTGCCTTTCCATTCCCGAAAAGTGGACGGTATAAAAAAGGCCAGCATAAAATTTTAATTTCTGTATCCATCTTTAGATATTTTTGAGTTTAAATATTTTGTAGTTACTCGTTATATTATTTTTTATAATTTATATTTAAACTTATTAAATAAATTATATATTAATTTGTTAATTATATTTAATTTATTAATTATTATTAAATAAATTATATACTCAATTATTAATTATATTTTAATTTTAATAATCTTTAGAGATATATAGATTTGTTTCCAGATATCTAAGATTTTATTTAACATATTATAAAACATAGAAGTTGGGCAGGTGAGTGTGCAGTAACTAACAAATCCACACCTCCTGATTATCTTAAGTGGGACGGGGCGAAGATTACCAAGGTGGGTTTTTCTCGTCAAAATTGATGTAGAGACAGGGTAGTAACAGCAGGAGTGGGTATGATTGTCATTCCCACTGGTCTTAGCTTCTTATAATAGTTGAAATCACAAGTTTTTTTGGTTATTTTTTGAAACTATAGGGATCCGTTTACAAAATTCTAAAATTTAGGGATTGTCATTATTTGAAAATTTCCAGAAATAATATTGACCCAGTAAAGTAATTTTAGTGATGTTGTTTTTATATTTTTTCTTTGCTATTTTTGAAACTATAGATATCCTTTTACAAATTCTAAACTGTAGTGAAGTCATTATTTGAAAATTTCTAGAAATAGTTTTGGCCTAGTAAAGTAATTTCAGTGCTGTTGTTATTGATCTTATTATTGTTATTATTATTATTTTAAAAATTCGGTTCAAGAGCTCTGTATTTTAGCTTTCACTTGGTTAGTGTTGGTGTTTGGGATACTGTAAGAAGTTTATGTTGCAGTTTATTTTGTGATTTTACTTTGTTTTTATTATTACTTTTTTCTGCTGAGATAGTTCAAAGGTTTCAGTGCTTGGACACTATTTTGGTAGAGAATACTTGAAGTTTTTGCTGTCAAAATTATCACGGTTTAACACTTAAGTTTGATGTGGTTTAACGAAATTTTACATTATCATCACTGAATTTGGCTATGCAGACTTTGACTTCACCTTATCTAATTCTTCTAGCTGTCTGATCTAAGTTATCTTTGATTTTCTTGGTCTTAAACCTTATAGTTCTTCCTTTTTTGGTTGCTGTTACCCTGCATTGTTTAGTTTGTTCAGTCTATCTTTTGTACCTAAATTTCTCCTTTTCCTTAAACATAGGCTTCCTTGAATTTCTGCTAAACATATCCCAAATTTGGCTTTGATTAAGTGGAGTTTCATGATAGGGATAAACTGAATCAATGTCTTTTGACCAATTATTAGTACAATGGCATATATTTAGATAAGTAATGCTGTATTTATAACTGATGGGAAAATTGTTAAGTCAGACATTTAACTGCCTGTAGCTAATTTCTAGATTGTAAAATAGAGAAATAAAAGAAATTCTGCCTTGCATATAATTGAATGAAAATAATAGTAATATATACAAGAGAGAATATCTATAATCATGCTATTCTGTTTCCAATAATCATGCTATTCTGTTCCTATGATTCTGCAACACTATCCCTGCAGATCAGCTATTCTAATTATGGACAATAATAAATTTTATTCCAATAATCTCTGAATATGATTGATATCCTAATATAGATAGAAGGTGCTTGCAAGGAGGGTGGTAGAGGTCCTAGCATATGGGATGCCTTTTCACATACTGAAGGTATCAGAACTTTTTCCTTAATTCGAAACTCTTCACTAATTACTATCATTTTGCTTGATGGCTCAACTTGATGCTTCATTGTTTGGTTTGTCTTTATTGTTTTATTAGGAAAAATTCTTGACAAAAGCAATGGCGATGTTGCTGTTGATCATTATCATCGGTACATGGTCAGTAACATCATTTGTATTAATGTTTTTGACATTTCTTTTACTTCTGTATATATTGCTGTTGTGTATTTATTTTGGGCTAATACATTGCTTAAGCAATGTTTCTTCCTTGGAGACGGGCTTTTGCTCATATGAATGCATCAGCTTTTCCTTTTACCCCTTGCTAATAGTTTTGTAGCAGTTTGCCCTTTGAAGTCAAATACTTTTAAATAGAAAGTCATTGGCTAGAAATCCCTTCACAATTCATAGTGATATTTTATAGTGTTGTTAAATAACCGTCATGGTAACACAATACTACCATGGCATGGCGGATTTTTTACCAACCACTATACACAATTTGTGAAGGGATTTTAATCATGACAGTGCCATAAGACTCTTTTATGATGAAATTTTGACCTTCCACTATGTTTTGCCATCTGCACAACACTGTATTTTATAATGAAGACTATTAATGTAGAATATAAAAAGAAGCATGTCTTGCTTTGCCTCATGTTTGTAACTTTTCTTTTCTTTTACCCTAGTTTTTGGGCTCAACTTTAGATTTGCCTGCTGTTAATTTGAGACTTTCAGCTCTTGTATGTAACTAACTTTTACAGAATTAATAAATCATATTCATAATGGAATTCTGTTACATGAATTCTCTGAACTCTATGAGAGAGAGATATCTGAAATTTTATTTAGGGTAACCTGTAATTATTTTTATTAACTGTCTGGCTCCCGCCTTATGCTGCATTTTCAAATCTTAACATTTTGAATGTAATTACAGGAAGATATTGATCTCATAGCCAAGTTGGGATTTGAAGCTTATAGATTTTCAATTTCCTGGTCTCGTATTTTCCCTGGTATGTTTTATTACCTATGAATTTTAATTGTGTTATGGTTAGTTGTTTAATAAATAAATTTTCATGTCCATGAGATCATGAATCCTGAAAGTTTATCTGTTTCATCCTTACTCAGTAGCTAATATATTCTTCTTTGATTCAAATACATGTCCATAAGTGTTGTGCTGACTAATGGATTACTTACAGCTTGAGAGGGAGGAGCTGGTTGGGAAGGAGCATGTTATGTGCCCTTGGATAAGATAAGATCGTGCACAGAAACGAAAAACTCCTTGGGATCTATAGTGAAAGCAAAGAGCTAACTTGTCCTTTATTGAAACCCTCCTAAACTAACACTGAAATTTTCTGAGAAAAAGGAAATAATTTCTAATGATTTTTATTCCAGTAGCCTTTTAAAGGCTATGATGTCAATTAAAGATCCTAATTGATAGGTCCCAACTAAGTGTCCAAATATCACTATGAATTGAGGTGAATGGGGTCAGTGGACCATATTTTTCTTAAAGATTGAGAATAGGAGGTCAAGCCCTGGAACAGCAGTAAAGTTGTGTCTTGGTGTTGGTGACCAATGAGTCATGGCTTTGAATCTGGAAGTAGCCTCTTTGCATATGCCAAAGGTAAGGCTGTGTACAATTTTCCTCCCCATACCTTTGCCTAGTGAGGAGCCTCTAGGCAATGGACTATGCTAGTTTTAAGGGTGGGCCTTGGCACAAGAGTAAAGTTGTGTGTTGGTGACCTATTAGTCGTGGGTTCGTATTCGGAAACAACTTTTCATATGCAAGGGTAAAGCTGCATACAATAATCCTCCCGTATAGCTTTGGCGAGGAGCCTTTGAGCAATGGGGTACTCAAAAAACAAAAAAAGAGCAAATAGGAAGATAGATGATAGACACAAACCTGAAGATGGCTAATGTTCAAAATATAGGACATTGAGACTCTCTTTCTATATATACATATGATAGTAATCATATTTGTTAGAACAACTAGTTAAGTCCTATGATAGTAATCTTAACAAAATGTCAAGAGCATCATTTTAGTATTTTGTCACAAAATGTTGGATCTAATGTATGGTAGGTGATATATTTGAACGTCATCATTGAAGAAATAACCTCTAGTTCCTATTAATCTAGTGGCATATTAGCAATTTCTAGAATTCGATTCTCATCTAGTGATCCAAATTCATTTCCAAATTTATACAACATTTTTGTTTTTTCTTGGTGATATTGTGGAGAATTTCTTTAAAGAAGATGAAGATTGCTATGCAAATACTAGATCTTCGTGATTGTAGTACTGATGGATCAAGGGCAGAAGTGGAGTTATGAGGACGATATGAAGATGTTCTTTGATAGTAAGTCTTCTGTTAGTAGTGTGCACAACCTAGTGTAGCATGATAGAATCAAGCACATAGAAAGCTAGACAATTATCTTTATAGTCTCAACCTACATGCCGATGGGACACCAATTGGCAGAGATGTACTCGCTAAGACTCCCCACAATGTGGTTCCAATAACATATTGGCATGTTGGGATGATTGACATCCATTCATCAACTTGAGGGTTAGTGTGGTGAATAGACACTAATGTAGGATAGACTATTGTTGGAAAGCTGCTGCAATTGTGGTCACCTTTTGCTTGCCTTAGTTGCTCAAATTCTAACATGGTCAAAGCCTATCCAAGATACATTGTTGGGACACTTGCATATGTTATGCTTTAGCCTTTTAGGTAAGTAGACCTGAGCATGAGGGGGTGTTCGAAAGCCTCCTTAATTGAGTCGCCCCTAGCTTGCATTAGTTTTGGCCTCTTTTGGGATTTCCTTAATTGCAACCTCAAGGGTGGTGGTTTAGTATCACATAACATGAGATATGACATAAGTAGTAAAGCTTGTGCAGTCCTCACCATAAAAGTAGATTTTGTGGGAGCGAGCTACACCCTAAGTCCAAATTCTAAGAAGAATCAATGATCCATGGGACTTTAGAATTTTGTTTGGTACACTTGTTCCTTAGTGAAATGGAGTAATTCAGAGGCTTTAAATGACCAACCTTCTCCATTTATTTTCTTTTCCAATTGTTAGTTTGCCATGGAGTTTCCAGCTAGTATTCTCTGTAGGCCATGGTTTTCTACAATGATCATACCAAGGCTGCTTTGCCTCTCTTGATTTGTGTCCTTTTGCAGGCAGGGTAAAACCTTTGGCTTCCTGCACTTTTGGAATGTCAAATTTTCAACATAATTTTCCAACTTGATTCTTCCCTCCTAACTTCAGAAAATACTTCATGCATTGATGGCAATGATTTTCTACCTAGGATTTTGCTAAAAACCTTATTGATTCTTGGTTGAGACATGTGAGAAACTTAGATTTATCATTTTCTTCTCTTATCTTAAATCTGGCTGCATCATTTGGATTTTCCCTAACACTAGCTAGTCTAATTCAAGCCAAAGAGTAACCATGATGTATTAGGTCATGACATCTTAGTTTCCTTGTCCGGACATCCAAAGTTGAGTCTTGAGATAAAAAATCTTAGATGAGCCCTCTAAGTTAGAATAGCAATCATGGACTGCTTCCTATACATTTTCAGCTATAGGGAGAAATAAATATGGATTCCCAATTGTTGGGTACGTTGAATTGATCATCCAAGCAAAGTTTTCTGATTTCCATTTTTGAAGACAAGGGTAGGTCTTTCCTGGTTGAGGTGTGTTTCCAGTCAATTAGTTTACCTTTGCAGCCGGGAGCTAGCTTCATAGATTGAGCCTCCTCAATGAAGATTCTTCCATTTAGCTTTTGGAATTGGATTATAAGCTGTAAATTGAACCTGAGGACAGAGCATTGACCACAGATCAAAATCATGCAGCTTCAATGTCTCTAGATTCACAGAAGACATGGTGGGGGGAAAACCGTCTAAGTTGAAGTTTTAATTTTAGGAGAAGAAAATGATATTTATTATTGTTAAAGAAAATTCTTCCTTTTCTTTAATAAAACCAACTCTTTCTGAACCTCTTATATCATACTAATACTAATATATATTTGACTTGTTTTGTAGTGCATATTTCGATTTACAATTTTGTTGAATTGCACGTAAATATCTTTCTCAAAAATTATATTTGACTTATTTTTTAGTGCATATAAACAATAAGATTCTTTTGATTATTATTTTATTATATTGTCTTTGTTTTTGGGTAGATGGCTTAGGAACCAAAATCAATGATGAAGGGATAACTTTTTATAACAACATTATCAATGCTCTTCTTGAAAGAGGTATGATCTGTATGCAGTTACTTTACCTTTATTTTGTTGAACTCTTTCATAAAAAATATACACTAAGCTGCTCTTTTCCAACAGGTATACAACCTTATGTAACCTTGTACCATTGGGATCTTCCGCTCCATCTTCATGAATCAATGGGAGGATGGTTAAATAAACAAATCATGTAAGTATCATGTAACTGATTTTTCATTTTACAGTTCGTTACTTTTCAGATAATCATAATACTGATTTATGTTTTACTTAGAAGTAATAAAGTTTGAGGTAGTAACCTATTTGTGTGGAGCTGTAATGGTTAATGGTTAAGGACATTCTATATTCTTATAATTTGGATTAGTGCCTATTTCAACCCTGCAAATAATGAGCTTGTAAATGTAAAATGTGGGTTGCCTTCCACTTGTATACACTACTTTGGCATTATTACTAGTTGATGTGAGAATAAATCACACCCTTGAGGCTTCAATTAATTAAGGCATCCCCCAAAGAGGCTGAAACTAAGCCCGGCTAGGGAGAGTGTAACTATTAACTAAGGTGGATTTACATATAAATTTATAAATAATAAAATAAAAATAAACAATACATTTGATTCATGACCCCAAGAGTCAAAAAGAGAATTTTACAGTTCCCAACAGCTAACTACTAACTGCCAACAGATAAGCATTAAATCCTATTAATTATAAGTACACTCCAACAAATGGTGTGGTTCTGATGTGGCATATGCCAGAGAGTACTTTGCTGTTTATGCAGATGCATGCTTTGCAAGTTTTGGTGATAGAGTGAAGAACTGGATTACTATTAATGAACCCCTTCAAACTGCAGTCAATGGGTATGATATGGCAATTTTTGCTCCTGGAAGGCGTGAAAATGCTCTTATAGAGCCATATTTGGCAGCACATCATCAGATTTTGGCCCATGCAGCAGCTGTTTCCATATACCGAAGCAAGTACAAGGTGACTGCACTCATTTATATCTGCAGAAAACTTGCTAGTTTGCAACTTCAATTACTTTTATTTTGCGCACTACTTGTTTTATTTCGTTGCTTTCCTATTCCTTCCTCCCCTATGTATTTTCTTGATTTTCAATTTTTCTGTTTTTTCTATCTTCAAGTTACTGACTTGATTTTCTGCATTTCAATTTATCTGCATAGGGTCAGATCTAATAAAAATGTTCAAATGGAAACCATAAAAAAATGTTTGAGTGAAAAGCAGGATTTTGAATGGAGTTGATTGATCCATATTTCCAAATCCTACTAGGTCGTAGGGTTTTGTTTTTATTAATTATTGTTAGAGTTTGAACAATATGATTCAGAGAGAAAATTTGAGAGCAATCTGAACAGAAAAGAAATCAGTTATTAATGAATGGGCAAACTGTTATAGAGAACAAAAACACTATTTATAAAGGTGCCAAGACTAACTAACAGATAGCAGAAACAGTTAACTAACTGCTAACTGAACACCAACAGAATTATAATAAAACAACTAACTGCTAACTGAAATCCTATTTGAATTAGAACAAACAGAGGTTACTATATAGCTCAAGGCTGCAGTTTAGTAACAGCAGCTGTATACATTACTCTAATTATTATCAAATCTATGAATTTTGTTTAAGAATAATTTAATGATGACCATGTTAGAAAAATGTTACAAAGATAAAATTTTATTCTTTCTAATATGTCTTGATGTTCCAGGATAAGCAAGGGGGACAGGTGGGCTTCGTGGTAGATTGTGAATGGGCAGAGGCTAATTCTGATAAGATTGAAGATAAAACTGCAGCTGCAAGGCGCCTTGATTTTCAGATTGGCTGGTAGTTCCTCATGCATTAGTTCCATATTATTATTTTAATACATTTTATTGTCTGAAAATTATAGACTAAGACCTCCTATTATCTAATGAGGAACAAAAGACAGACGACCACAACCTCTAAAATAGTGAAATAGTGTGATTGCCAAATAACTATCCAATTGATAGCTGTAGTTAGGTAGGTTTGCAACTGGTTATGGGAATACTATTTCCTATGATTTTGGCCTGTGTACAGCTATTAGCCTAATTTTTTATTTATACCTCTGCCTAACTAAATCATTAATAGTCTTACTATATTAACTAACCTTCCCTTTTCCTTATATCTTAACAATACCAACCCTGTGAAAAATAACTGTCCTCAAGCTTGGAGTTTGAAAATTGGAATAGCACACTGAAATGCCATCCTTTGCAAGTTTTCCCCACTTGCTAGACAACAAATGCACTCATTGTAGGTGAGCTGGGAACGATCCACTACCCCTGTATGTCAGTTTAAATTTGTTGGATTTGGTGTAAGTCGTGACACAGGCAAATTCTGAATAATCTGGACTACCATGGGTGATGCTGCAATCTGCAATCTCTTTCCATCTCTGCTCTCTTAGCACATCAACAACTACATAGGCATCCTAGTTTAGCAGTATAAATCCTGCCACCTAGCTTGAACTGCAATTCGTAGTGCCATTTCTATTCTGTGACAGGCAAACCCTGGTTTATTTGGTTTTGATACTTGTTTTATGTCTGCTCTATCTTCCATGGACAAACTCAGGTCCAAAGATCTCCTCATTGATTGATGTTTCTCCTTGTCTATCACTAACTCAATTGAATCTGCACTATAGAAGACACAAACGGTGGTGGTATCTTCACAATCCACTCATCTTGGCCCTTTTCCTGCATAATCATAATCTGCCCTGTCATCTTTCTCATTTTTCTTAATCCAATCATTTACTCGAAAAGGGCATGATTCTTTAGAGTCCATATATGAAGAATGAGCTGTGAACTCCCTGCCACTACATGCAAACTCAGGTCCGGCGGCTTTGGTGATGAGGGCTGATTCCATAGAACTTGAATCCTCATGTTTGCCTCTGTACATCCCTCGTGCCTTGGCTCCACTGCCAAGCTATCCTCCATAACACAAAAAAGTTCAATGCTAAAGGCTCACCTAGCATATTGTCATTCCAAGATTGTGACACGATTGATGTTTCAAGTTTCAACCACCTTCTTTATTTAATCTGAGTCCAACCATGATTTCTGTTTCATGGAAATCTGAACCTTGAAAACAATGAGGCTTGGTTGCATCTCCAATGACAACTTCCTTCTTGATCAATTCTGCCATATGGTTATGAAGCAATTGTCTTTGCAGACCACATTCTTCACTATACCTTCCTTGTGATTATCCTTCCTTATCAAAGGATGAATTTCTTCCTCCCTCATCACTATTTCCTCCAAAATTCTGCATCAATGCTTTCATAAATTCCTTCCAAGAAGGCTTCTTGGATTTCTCGCTCCAAAACGGGAGCCAGTGAACGATGCCATCCTTCATCGGCTTCATGCTGAAGAATGTAGGGGAAAGTCGTTTTCTTGTTTGGACCCTCCATTCTCTCCCTCTTCCTCTTGTGATTTCTGACTTTATTGATGGAATTGTCCCCCTCAAAAGATGTTGGTCTTTTTGTTTTTCATCCATAACAACAGATTTTGATGTAGTCCACATCTGTCTTTAATTTTGCTAATGGCAAACCTTGCTCACTGATAGTTTTTTCCAACGCTCCAACCAGAGTCTCCATTGCTATTGGGGATCCACCAGACTAGACAAGAAAATAGAATTTTATTAAATAGTAAGAAAAGAACAGAAAATAGGAGAGAAAAGGGTTTTCCCTTCACAAAGAATCAATGCTCAATGTACCATGACAAAAAATCCCCTCTCCCCTTGTTCGTATTTATAGCTAAAACATTTAACTAACTAACTAACTCATTAATAATCCATCTTAATTAACTAACCTTTCTTTCTCCTTATATCTAACAGACACTTAATTGAAAATAATATTTCAATTGAGCTCTTCCATTAGAATTCTTTATGATGATTATAATAAATATAGTTTAACTAAAGTTTATAGTCATATAATTTCGCATTTAGGGAAACCTGAATATCCTTTACTTATGTGTAATTAATGCAATGAAGCCTATATAAAGTATCCTCCATGGTGTACTCAGACGGAATTTTATGCTCAATATACCTCTGTTTTCCTTTTTTTAACATGGTATCAAGAGGTTCATTGAAAACTATGCCTGCCTGATAACCCACTATTTCTATTCCTGGAGACAAATATTTTGCCGAACTGTGCACATTTTTTGTTTGCCCCTATTTGCCACCAACTTCTCTAATGCCTTTGACCCTTTATCAACGAGTTTTTGAGGTTGTTGCCAAAGCTCCAGTAATGCCCTAGCCTGAGTCTACCATCATTCAACTCGTCGACTGTCGATCTTCACAAATCCAACAATCACAAGCCTAAATGGTCAGCCATACTCCCTTACATGCCTTCTATCTGTCAAGCCAAATAGCACTCTTGTTAATCAGTTGATGCATGTGGTGCTCTAACCTCTGTTCAAGTTTCACCTCATTTGGATCTCTTGATTAGCGTTTTCTCCAAAACACATTTTTCTCTTGTTTATTTTAACCCATAGTGCACTCCAAAACTGTTGCACAATCCAAGGAAAACTTGCCTATTGTCTCCAACATTCCTCTTTCAATTTAGAAATTAGATGGCACCAATTGTTCCCCTTCCCGTCCATGGCTAGTGGACCCATTGTCCCGGTAGATGAAAATCTCTTCTTTGATGAACCATGTATGTTTTCTGCTTGTTGTCTTTGTGCCAAGCCCTTTTTTAACTATCTTCCTCCATTTTTCCAATGATTTTTCAAGTGAGAGGATAATTGCTGACAACTTTTTTCAGCAACATTTCTGACCGGTAGTTATGCCAATTTCATGTCCTTTATCAATGCGCTAAACAACAGGATTTTTTTTGTGTTGTTTGTCTTTTATTTTCCTCTTTAATTATGGCTTTCTTTGGCTCGTTTCTACCTACATGCACTGAGCTCATCTTTATTCTAGATTTACTGATCTTAATTTTGTTCCATATGCACCAGTCCCAATATGTCCAAATAGTATTGGTGTTGTCTCAAGTTCTAAATAATTATTGGTCTCCATTAATATGTTTAAAACATCCAAATGTTGATTTTAAGAAAGTTAGAACTTGTTTTTTTTAATATGAAGCTTCTTATGCTAATAGGTATTCCAACTATTTGGTAATGTTAGTTTTTAGCAATAACATCCATGAGTTGACTTTTAAAATATGAGAAAAATACTTATTGCTAGTATAAAAAGTTTTACATCGACAATTAATCACAACATTTTATATATGATAAATTTGAAAACTTTATTAATTAATATTTTAAAAGTCATGTAAACGAACAATTATGATTAACTGTCATGTAAAATTTTTTTATATTAACAGTGTATTGATGTTAAACTCTTAAAATATTGTTTTATAGTTGAGCACAATTTTTATTTATTTAATTTTTTACTTGCTATGCTGAATTAGTAAGCTTCAATTTGAGTGAGAGTGTTGAAAATCAGAATAAATAATGTATATTTGTTATTAATAGGAAAGAAGGATTTGTATCAAAGTAGAATCTAATTTTGAGAAAACAAAATATTTTTTCGTTATTAGTATTTATTGTTATTAACTTATACAAAGAAACATGTTTTTGCTGTCTATTCATCCATACAATTTCAGTCCATTATTCCTTTCTTTGATTTTAACAAAATTAAAGCTAAAAGCTAAGTAGCATATGACGCTTGTATAGGTTTGTATGTTGAAGTCATATTTGACCTTGGTTTGAGATACATGCTTATGTTAAAATTTATTTTCAATCCAGGTTCTTGCATCCACTATATTATGGAGACTATCCTGAAGTTATGCGTGAACGACTTGGAGACCAGCTTCCCAAATTCTCAGAGGAGGATAAGAAACTTCTTCTAAATGCATTGGACTTTATTGGTCTAAATCACTATACGTCAAGGTTTATTTCTCATGTGACACAAAGCACGGAAGGAAACCATTACTACGAAGTGCAGGAGATGGAGAGAATTGGTATTAATTGGAACATTTTCTCATTTCTTAAAGAGCAAATTACAGGAACACTATGAAGTTTAGGAGAATTATACAAACATTTTTATTTTTTTAACCATTATTTCCACTTCTCAGACGGAGTCTTAGAAAGTTAGTGCTATATTTTAAAAAAGTTAGTGTTATATTTTAAAAAATATAAAGGTCGTTAGTGTAATGTTTTAAACATAAAAGGAGGTTTGTATAGGAAGATAAAGATTTATAACATGTGTGATTTGGTAAAAATTCAAGTGTTGCTCTTTGTCATGATAATTGTGCTCTTTGTCAACAGTGGAATGGGAAGGTGGCCAGACCATAGGTGAAAAGGTGTGTACTCTCTCTCTCAATGTGCTTGCTGTATACATATACATATGCATATATAAACCTAAACATGCAAGTTCTATCTTCTGTGTGGATATAATAGGCAGCATCAGAATGGCTTTATGTTGTTCCCTGGGGTCTACGGAAGATTCTGAATTACGTATCACAAAAGTATGCTACACCGATATATGTCACAGAGAATGGTAGGTAACTATCCTTATCCTTCCTATAAACTTCACAAGTAATCAGGCAAAAGTATAAAAAACTAGAGAGAAAAAAGTGAAGAAGAAATCATACGTTCAGTGAAAGGAATTGTTAATCTTGTTTGGCTAAATCCCTGTATTGAAGCTTTGACTGTAAAGTGGCAATTAAAAATTATTTGATGCACGGAAAGAGGATAAGTTATCAAAAGATAAAAAGAATTGGAAAGTAATATATGGTCAAGTTAGGTAAGATTGATCCAGTAATAAAGTTCACATATGGGGAGAAAGAAGAAGGGAAAAGTGGTAGGTTCGATTCTTTTCATTAACAAAATTAATACATTAACAACTAAACATTTATCTATAAAAAAATGGTCAAGTTTATGATTTGTGATTATATCGACAAACCTTTAAGCAAAGCACAGAAACAAGTTCGAATAAGCTCCCCAAACTCTAGGAAAAAAGACAAACTTACGTAGAAAAACGTAAGTGCAGGTTTGCAGAGAAACAACAATGATAGTTCTATTCATACATGTGTGTGAAATACATTATGAAATGATTCTCTTCTTAGGCCAGATTTCCATTTAATAGGTATGGATGATGAAGATGATGATAACTTGCAGCTAAATGAGATGCTAGATGACAAACTGAGAGTTCGCTATTTCAGAGGATATCTTGCAGCAGTTGCTCAGGCTATAAAGTGAGTTTGCCATTTATACATACACATCATCTTTACTTTTTAAATATATATGATGGTTGATGCCTTATGACCTCATTTTACTTAATATTGGTTTGCCATTTTCGTGTTCCTTGTATTTGTGTTTTTATTCTTGTTTTGTCTATTGAAGGATAGAATAAATTACAATCGTTTTTTTGAAATATAATGATTGATATTAGTTATTTATTACAAACTATAAATTTCAAGAAAACAAATAGTGAAGATAAAAAATAAATCTTTTATATTCTGTCTTGAAGTAAATAGATTTTCCTTTCATGTATATATAGGGTGGGAGAGTGAGAAAGGAGGGATCTACTTACTCTAAGAGCAAGTTTAAAAGACTTATTTTTCATTCTAACTGTTCATCTTTTTTATAACTAATGATTGGATTAGTTACTTCTTATAATTATTAGATTTCAAGAAGATGAATCATGAGTAAGTCTCATTTATTATTGGAGTAAGCAAATCCCTTGAAAAATCACATACCTTAATACTGGTATTCATGCCACGTAACACTAGCATAACTGAGCAAAACTGTTTGACCTTTTATGTCAGAATAGGAATTTGAGTTAAAACATACCTAATTTTATGTATGCTTTGAAATTTTTGAATGAACAGGGATGGAGCAGATGTGAGGGGATACTTTGCATGGTCCTTACTAGACAACTTTGAATGGGCTCAAGGTTATACCAAACGCTTTGGATTGGTCTATGTGGATTATAAAAATGGACTCAGCAGGCACCCAAAGTCTTCTGCATATTGGTTTTCACGGTTTCTGAAAGCTGGTGAGGACAAGAAGGGTAAAGAAGAGTAGTTGACTTTTTTCATTGTGTATTACCATATATATAAGGAACAGAATAAATAATATAGGAATAGAAATCCACCATTGTTTGTACTTGGAACTTTTGTACATTACATGCTACAAATGCCATTTCCCTAAATTTTTCTGACTATTGATTTTCATTCCCTAAATGTTCGAATTTTGAAAACCCTACTCTATTCATGTTTATTTGTCTTGGCTTTTATGTGATGTGGCACAAATTCGATTCTTGTAGACCAAGTTGAGTTTTGAAGCCAAAAAGACTTGACCTTGTGAGTCAGTTCCTCATCTATGATGATTTAGTGATAATGAAACTAAATTACATTAATAGTTGGGTTGCAGAAATTTTTAGTACTCCTATGCTAGGTTAAAATTTCTAGTGTCCCGATTATTTTTGCTTGGGGTTAGTACTCAACATTTTCTGTCATAGTTAATAGGTAACTTATCTATTAAGTAATGAATAGATTTGTCGACTAGATTAAAAGGACACGTGTATTATTCCACTAATATTATGCCACATGGATTGATATATTCACTAATATTATGATACATGTTCCTTTAATTTAGTCAGCAAGCTTCTATATCACTTAACAAAGGTCAGCTAACTAGGGTTATTATTAACTGACGAAATTTTTTTGGATACTAACCCTAAACATAAAATAATAGGGGCATTAAAAAATTTAACCTAGAATGAAAGGTATACTGAAAACTTATTTGACCCTTGGTAGTTCTTTAAGTTTTTGTTATATTATATAAAATATACTTATTTTTTCACTCATATGTTGTCCTCCATCTATAGTGTTCAAAGTAATATTTTTCAAAAAAGTATTGTGTAATTCAAGAAAAATTTAGGGAGTGACAATATAATTTGGTTTTACGATAAAATCAAAATTTGTTGTGTGTATCATAAGATTATTATTTGTGGAAATAAACATAGAAGGGAAAGTATATTAAAAGCTTTTTCAACTACACCCTTGTTGTTACCAAATACATCTAAATTTACATAAAAAGAGGTATAGGTTTGACAGAGGAGGAAGTTAGGAGTATATATATATATATATATATATATATATATATATATATATATATATATATATATATATATATATATATATATATATATATATATATATATATATATATATATCGCAAATTTGGCAAATGGATGAAGTATAGGCCAAAATAGATTTTTATTTTTTATGATTAATTAGTAATAATATTTTTTAAAAAAAGCTAAGTAGATTAATTGTAGTAATTGACATGGAGATTTGTCGAAAATTTTGCTTGATGACATTTAGATTTCATTCATTGTGATTTTTTAAATTTTTAATTAGTTTTAGGATAACATTAATTTATAAAAAATTTATATATTTTCACGAGTCTTTCGTTTTGGCTCAAAACTTGATTTAATTTTTAATAGCAATACTCTTTTATAAAAATTGTCTTATTTAATTTTCAAAATAGTTCTCAAAATTATTATAAATTATGAGCAGTATGTATTTTTTTTTTTTGGTAGTG
Source organism: Psophocarpus tetragonolobus (assembly GCA_037954015.1). Taxonomy (NCBI): domain Eukaryota; kingdom Viridiplantae; phylum Streptophyta; class Magnoliopsida; order Fabales; family Fabaceae; genus Psophocarpus; species Psophocarpus tetragonolobus. Next base: position 70,452,030 of record CM075690.1, on the reverse strand, counting down.
AGGAGGGTTAAAAGCCCAAGAAAAACTATTACAACCTGACCATTTGTCTACAAAAATTCTGATGGCATCCTTACACAGAATGAGGGGAACAAGGTACAGATGGAGAAAGAAAAACATGTGTTCCTAATGCATAAGAGTGACCCATATTAGCTAAATTTTGTGCCACCATGTTTGCCTCTCAAAAAATATGATCAAACACAACCTCCTACTCTCTATATGTCCAAACCGAATAAATTGCACTATAGGCCAACAAGGATGTGATCTTACCACCCCATTCTTAATAAACTCCACGACCCTAGCAAAATCACATTCCACATATAGTTTCCTAACACCTTTATTCCAAGCAAAATGAAGGGAAGAGGTTATTCCTTGCATCTCTACTATGATAATATTTGTAGACCCTATTTGAACAAAACCCCCCACCTAGCGGCCTTCATCATCACGTAACAGACCCATACATGTAGTAGATTTTCCATTTTGCTTAATTGACCCATTCGTATTGGCTTTAGTCCATCCTTCAGCAAGAATTTCCACCTAACATGTTGGATCCTAAAGGATTGCAGAGTAGGAGCCAGAAGGTATCCCAATCAAAAGAAATTTGCCTACCTCTTTGTATCACTGAGTTGGCAACTTGATGGCAATCAAACTAAACCCCTTGGAACACATAATTATTTCAAGCCTTCCATATCACATTCCAATGATTAAGAACAACATATTCCACTGAATTCCATATATAGGTTGAGTTCTGGATATTAGTTGTTATCCATACAAAAAAAATCTGAAGAGAAGAACACATAAGCCAACGTCTGATTTATACATAACCAAACAGTTTTAAAGAACACACAATCTCTCAAGATATGTTCTTCCGTTTCAACCTGGTTAGAATATAACGAGCATAGAGGGCAATAAGTCATATCTCTAGTATACCTGAATTCATTTGTAAGTAGGCCACCATGCAAGCACTTCTACAAAAACACTTTATTTCTCACTTGTGTTTAAGTACCAAACTCCTTGCCAAAAAGGGGAGGGATTTTTAGGTTCTTGAGACGTAATTAACTCATAAGCTATCATTGTAGAAAACTGGCTATCAGTGGTTGAACTCCAAATAACTCGATCATCCTCTAAATATGCATATGGCAACATAATGCTCATCAATCTCCCTAAATAGTGACTCAATGTCTAAGTGTTGGAATAGATTAGAAGACCAAACATTCTCCTCAATAGCAAAGGTGGCTACAACCATAAAATTTCCACTAATTAACTAAGTATTATCAACAAAATGACCAATGATGAGTCCAGAAGAAAGTCATCGATCCCACCAAAAACGCATTTACCATTTCCCCCCAGCCATTTGCATCCTTCAGTCACCTTCAACTAGACTTTATTAATGTCGTGCCACACATCAAAAGCATTATTAGTAACTGATATGTTAGCCATGAGGCTAGTCTCACATTTGCACTTACTACGGAGAACACAAACCAAAGAGCATGTTGGTCAGTAATAAGCCCCAGTCCTAGTTTCATAACCAGAGCCTAGTTAAACAGGTGTAAATCTCTAAACCCCGGTCCCCCCTTGTTTCATAGGGGCAGAAAAATGATTCCAAGGAATTAGTGTGACACTTCTTTCCTTGATTTGTACCTCCCCACACAAACTGGCATATGAGGCTTTCAGTCTTGGAACATACCTGCTTAGGAATAATAACAATTTGCATAGTGTAAGTTAGCAACACAACAAATACTGATTGGGCCAAGTTGCATCGACCCATAAAAGATAAGTTGTTAGCTCTCCAAAGTACTTAATCTTTGCTAAGTTCTTTTAACTAGGGAGTGATAAAGATCTTGCTTCTTCCTTCTATGGATCAAAGGGACTCACAAGTACTTGTCAAGATCAGTAGAAAGCGACTACCTAGACATTTCACTAAGAAACTGTGCCTGCCTATGTGAAACATTCCTAGACACAAAAAGTCAAGTTTTTGCAATAGAGACCTTTTGTCCAGATGCATAAAAAAACTCAATCAAACACCTCATCATCACTTCCAATTGATGCCTAGAAGTTTCCAAAAAAAGCAATAGATCATTTGCAAAAAAAGGTGGGAGATAGGTGGCCCTTCTTTACAATGTTTGATTGGAGTCCAATTTTTAAGATGTACATCACAGTCAATTAGGTGGCCCAACCTTTCAACACAGAGAACGAATAAATAAGGATAAATAGGATCCCCCTTGCCTAAGGCCTCTTGATGTTCCAAAAGAATTAGAGGAGGCTTCATTTATCATAGCTTCCATATTAATAGAAGATATACATGCAAGGATAAGATGGCAAAAATGTGCTTTAAACCCAATATCCTTTAGAGTGTCCAGGAAAAACGTCCAATTTAGATAATCATAAGCCTTTTCCAAATCAACCTTTAGGGCCATACACCCATGCCGACCTTTCTTAATGTGCATAATATGGAAGATTTCTTGAGCAATAACGACATTATCTGTCCCATGTCTCCCAGGCACAGCTACACGGGTTTGGGCTAACTAGAGTAGGCATAATAGTCTTTAAAATAACATTTGTAATAGTCTTATAAATGACATTACAAAGACTAATCAGCCAGAATTGAGTCATTCGAGTTGGAGCTTCACACTTTGGAATAAGAATCAGAAGGTCTTATTTATATCCAAATTTTAGTAGAATCATAATAGCATCCTTGAATCATGTTACACATAGACGGTCCTACCACGTCCCATTTAGATTGAAAGAATAAAGGGTGTAACCCATCAGGACTAGTGACTATAAAGACCCTATGCTAAAAATTACAGCTTTAATTCTTCACCCGAAAAAAGGTCTTGAACTCGTCAGATATCAACATCAGATAATAGGAAAACTTTTGGGAGATCCCAATTTGGACTTACCCCTTCCTTAGTAAACAAATTTTTAAAATAGGCATTGGACATCTCTCTAATTTTTTCCTCTTCCACAATAAGAATATTATCATCATCAATAAGAGCATCCACCTTATTCCTCCATCCCTGAATAATGGTATTAGTATGAAAGAACTTAGTGTTTCTGTCTCCAAATCGGCACCAATCACACCTCACTTTTTGACACCAGTACAATTCTTCCTGGTATAAAATTGACTCATATTCATGCTAGAGCTCCTCTTGAAACTTTTGCAAATAGACATTATTATGCAAGGATAGTTTATTATTTACTCCCTCTGGCTAAGCAACCAACCTCCCCTTCTTGTCAAACAAATTACCAAAGCAATACTTATTCCAGTGATCAACAACTCCATGAAACTTGCGAACAACGTCCAACCAGTTAAACCCTTGCACCCAAGCTTGTTGTACTAGCCAACCAACTTGCAAGAAAGTGGAACGATTTTCCTTCCCCTTCTACAGACAGGGTTTGCATGCAACTTGAGAAAAACAACTTTGTAATCAGACTTGAATGATGGCAGATGAATAACTGAGGAACTAGGGAATAAATTTAACCACTGCAAGTTCCCCACCACACGGTCAAGCTTTTCCTTTACCCCTTAGCTTCCCAAGTGAAAGATGAGCCTCTAAACCCCATATCCTACAAGCCATATTTATGATTTAAAAACAATTTTAAAACCCTCTATATAAGTTTCACTTTTCCTTTTCCTTGTTATATCACTTTCTATTAGCATTTTGTTTAAGTTTAAGCTATTTGAATGTTATTTAAATAAAATAATAAAATTCTAATGCAGATAAAACTTCATAATATTAATTTTATTGTAGAAATTATGTTTTTAAAATTTATTTCTAATTGTCTAAATTAAAATAAAAAATTATATAAATAGTTTCTTACATTTTAATTAATTAAAAACAAACACACACAAGCTATTTTATGTTATTTGATTCATGATATATATTTTTAAATTTCTTTTCTTTTTAAAGCTATTTGAACGTTATTTAAATAAAATAATAAAATTTTAATGCAGATAAAACTTCATAATATGAATTTTATTGTAGAAATTAAGTTTCTAAAATTTATTTCTAATTGTCTAAATTAAAATAAAAAATATATAAATAGTTTCTTACATTTTGATTAATTAAAAACATGCTATTTTATGCTATTTTTTCATGTTATTTATTTTTAAATTTATTTTCTTTTTAAATTTATTTTTATGTTATTTATTTTAATATTTTTTATCTTAAACTTTTAGTTTTTTTTTTAAATTTATATTTTTCATATTATTTTATTCTTTTTATTTTATATTTTTATATTTTTCAATTTTATCTTTCTTAATTTATTTTTTCATTTATTTGTGGTTTTTGTTTTTAAAATTGTACTCGATTTGTCTCTAACCCAATCTAATGGACTATGGGATACTCACCTACAACCTGTGATAATTGATTAAAAAAATATAATAAACATTTAACAAGAATTTATTAAACATAGTCTTGTTATAGAACAATCTCAAATTACTAAACAATATCATAAATTAAATTATTTTTTGCAAGTATTTAATCCAATTATGTTTAAAAACTCAACAATGTATTATTTATTTTAAAAAAAATAATATACTAATTATATGTTTACTAGCTTCATATAAACTAACTTTATTTGTTAACGAAATTATATAATAACTAGTGTGTACAAGTGTCCTGCCCGATAATAATTTGTTTCGATGTGTAATAAAAAAAATCTAATTATAAATATAATTCATAATATTAAAATAACTTTAAAATTATAATATCTATAAATATTACACATTAATAAGCTGAATATAAGTAAATTTAAAATTAAAAATATCTTAAAAAATAACGTTTAGAATCTAATATACATGATTCTTTATCTTGGCTAAAAGATTTTATTCATATATAATTTTTATTCATAATTTTTATAAAATAGCTCATAATAGGGAACATAAATAGAAAAAATACATAATATAAAAAAAAGTTATGTAATCTAAAACATGTATATCATTGAAATTATAATTAGTCTAAAAACATTTTATAGGAATATATGTTTTGTATCTCTGCATTGTAGTTTCTTCTCCATATCAATATAAAGTGATGAAAAAATTTTGAATTTTATAATATGGTTACCTGAAATAAAAGAATGTAATGATTATACTTTATTTTTTTAGATACATTAAATTGAATAAAATATAATAAAATGTTGTTTAGTCCGTATATAGTGTTCTATATATTATGATAACCTTGATAACATGATTTAATAAGTCCTAAAAGTGTAGATGAAAAATGGTTGTTCACCTTTTAATAAATAAGATGGTCCATACCTTTATAACATGATTCAACTCATAATTCAATAAAGTAATAACATCCAATCCTAAAAGTCTAGATAAAAAATGGTTGCTCACCATTAATAAATAAAATGTAATCCAATAATTTTATATATGTTTCTAATTACTATTTTAATTTTTATCATACCAATTGTTCAAATTTGATATTTTGCTCACTATTAATCAAGGTTTTCAAACTCAAGAGTTTATGTAAACTCGTAGAAGATCGATAAACTTGAGTTGTGGAACACCCATAAAGTCAAGTTGTGAGAGATCAATAAACTCAATTGTAGACTCGTATGAATTCACTTTATATAAAAATAATTAAAAATATCTATAAATAACATAAAATTAAGCATTTCAACAATACAATAAATCAAAATAATAAACCATACATTTCACAATAAGTCTAGTAATGGATCACTACTAGATAATAAATTGCAAAATTAATAATAATAGTAGAGCATTCTCATAAGTGTTTGGTATTGTTGAAAAAATGAAGGTTTCATATTCTTAGAGACGATTATTAAATTTAAGAATGACACACTAAATAAAAGTATATTAAATTTTAAACACATACAAAAAAAAACCCATTTTGTTGATGCTCAATGACTCAGTAGTAAACTTGAGAGTTTACAAAATTTAAGTTTACTTCCAGTTTACTAAAAAGAGAGTTTATACACAAGTTAACTCACAAAGGCTAAGTGAACTCGTAAAGTCATATTAGTTTTTTAGTTTTGAAAAAAGTTTTCAAAAATAGTTTTCAAAAACTATTTTTTGGAAGAAGAGAAACTAAAAACTTGTTTGCTAAGAGTTGTTTGAAAACTGTTTTGAAGATATGAAAATGAAAAAAAAAACTTGTTTATATTTATGAAAAGTCATTAATGAAAAATAGAAAACAATATATTCTGATTTGTATTTTGAGTTTTCAAAACAAAAATAAAAAATTAAAAAGCAAAACTACTTACAGTTATTCATGTTTTTTTTTTGTTTTTAAAAACTAAAAAACCAAAATTGTTTGAAAAAAATCGTAACCAAACAAGTTTTTTAGTTTTTAAATACTAAAATATTGAAAACAATTTTATAAAACTATTGTCAAATAAGTATTTTACTTAAGAGTTTGATAATCATGGTGCTTATGAATAACATTGAATCCTAAGCATCCATATGTTTGTAATTACTATTTTAATTTTTTATCATACCAGTTGTTCAGTTTCAATATGCTTTTTGATATCAAACAATTTAAAATTAATAGAATTCTATTTAAAGTGCTATAGAAATTATTTTTTTCATTTAATTTATCTTTTACTTATGAGTTTTTTACACTTAAGATTATTGCTAATAAATTATGTAAACTGGTATGAGTTAATTTTAAACACTGCATATTTATTTTAGTTTTCATAAGTTTAAGACTACATAATTAGTTATGATTTTCCTTCAATTACAAATAGTACTTTGTTTTAGTTCTTTATGTTACAATTTAGTTAATATTTAATCCATCTTTTCTTATAAAAAAATGCTTAACCAATCTTTACACAAAAGATTAAAAATTATTACTTTGAAGCTCTGTAAAACAGTTTTTATATGTTATTTATAGCAAAGAAAATGGAAAAACAAAGCAATAAAAATAAGAAAGATAAAAGAAGGAAAGATAAAAAAAGGAAAAACAAATCATAATTGATAATACCGTTTAAATTCCAAATCCAAAATTAAAGGTAAGTAGAAATACAAAATAAAGTAAACAAAGCATACATAACCATGAACATAATACTTAAAACATGAAAATAAAATGAAATGATTGTTAAAAAACTACATATAAGTCAAGTCAAGTTCTTCAATTTTTTCAATCCTTCTTCTTGATCACTTTTATAAACTTTGAACTAATACTATTTGCAGAAGACATATTGATCCCTTAGATCTTCTTCACCAAGGTTTTTCCTCTTAGAAATGGAGGATGAAAGAGGCTAGAAATGGTGGTGGTTTGGACGTCACTTTTCAAGGAAAGATAAGTCAAAATTAACTTGTTGTTTGTCACAAGGAAGAGGACTATTGGTAAAAGCTTTTAAGGAAGAGAATTCTCAAGAGGAGGCTTCTCAAATGACACTCAAGAATAATAGTTCAAAATAAGTCTTACTTCATTCTATCACGTGTGAGATTACGAGAGAGAGTGGGGGAGTATAAATAGCCCAACGGGAAGGCTAGGCACACAAAGCTAGATAATGTGGGACTTTAGGCTTAATTAGGATTAAAATTAATTAACTCATGAATTAAGCCCAAAGTGGCCCCTAAACTACCCTAGAGGGATGCAAAAATTAATCCTATGGTGAGAGAAGAGCCCAACACGCCTAGAACTATGCTTACCTCCTCTCATTAACTAATGACACCTTTTCTTCCTAATCACAACAGAAATGACCAAATTAAATGGCCTAAAGAAAATTACAAGCTAAATATTTACAATATTTTAATCTAATGACAATGGCCTAAGATCTTCATTTCTACCAATAATTGAGGTCTTGTGAACTCCTTCCAGATCATGTCTTCCTCTATCCTCCTAGCCACGACCCTAGTGATAGGACCCTTGGTAGGCAGAATTACATCACATAGTAGGGTCAGGACAATAAAAAATCTTCTTTAATGAGGTTGTATCATCATCTTCATCAGATTCACATTCTAACTTCTTCCTTTTTTTACATTGCTCAATTTCTTTATTGAAGACATGTTAGAACAATTGTATTGAGTTAACTCAAGTTCATTCTCTTCCACACCTTTTGCTTGTGTCATCTCAATTGGTTCAACATCATCTAACATAGGTTCCTTACTGACATTGTCCAAACATATTAATTTTAGTATCTTATTTGCAGAGGTCTCTCTTGTTTCAACTTCTACGGACTCAACGGTCAAGTCAAGTAACTTATAGTTATTTTTAGAACCAATAGAACAAAATTCACTTGTAAGATTAATCCTACTAATTTGTGCACCACATGATTCCAACTGGATCAAATGGAAACATCAAATTATTTTACTTATATGCTATATTAAAGACCTTATACATTAAAAATAATAGAAAGATAATAAAATTTGATATTACCCTTTTTGGTTTCATCTCAATATATTTTTTAATCATATGACCATCATGACAAAGTTTAATCACTCGAAAAGAAGGCTGCAAATGGTTCTTAACAACATTGTTGACAATAACTTTGAAAGAAATTCTTTATTCACTAAAGAATGGATTCAATAGCAGTTGGAGAACCATTTGATTATTGCAACACATCATAATAAAACATATGTTAGCAACAATATTTAAAAAAATGTTTAATTTTAATTTTAAGTTTTTAGTCATCACTATCTTTTCTGCAGCTTCAACTAGGTCAGCACAACTTTTTCTTAGCAAAGGTATTGACACGCGATAAAAAGTAACAAATGTAGTACTATCTATCTCATCAATAACCCTCAATTTGATACGATGCCTTAAATAGAAAAAAAAATTATTCAATATCATGTTGTGAAATTGGCTTATTAATATTTCAAAGGATGATTTTCAGAAAATAGTTACTTATTTAAAGTAAACATCAACAACATGTCAATTGTTTTCACAAAAAATGTCTCTTTGAACTAGGGAAATAGACTTGTTGCATTTGGATGCTAAGTACCACCCATCTTCTTCATGAATAAGTTTGACTGTTCCCAATACCACAAATGAACCACTACCACTGCAATCCTTTAACTCTTTAACAGTTTTTGGAGGTGTAATTTTTAAAAAATCATCCTCAATAGACACAAGTGAGAATAAGTTATTTGACCCAAAGATCGAGAGCAATTTTCATTTTTAGCCAACCTAAGTTCAAAAAACAAATAGTAGATGGTTAAAATTTTGATTTTAAACTTAATTATCATGTATATACAATTTTTTACAAACCTCTTTTTAATCATTTCAACTTCTTTAATCTTTGGATTATATATCACTCTTGTTGATTGTAAAACATTTTCCAATCCAACCTTCCCTACATTATTAAAAAAAAAACATAAGAAATGTAACACATAACTTGCAAGAATTTGCAAAATAACATTCAACATACTACACCTTTAAAATTCTTAACTAAATTGAATAACACTACCGCGTTAATAGGTTCTCTCAAAGCTAGAATATTGTTGAGCTCATCAACATAAGGACCTATAAGAGCACATTTCATCTTGAAACTATCAATTTTTTATAAAAAAAATAGTTATTTTATCATATAAATGTTATAATATAAACTTTAAATAGTTAGCATACTTGCCCTTGTTAGTCCAACTCAATAATATTAATTTTAGTTTTCTTACCATACTTCATATACATTTTTTTAGTACCAACTCTAGAAAGAATACAAATAACATCTGCATGTAAAAAAATTCATGACCTATTATATAATGTAAACCACTCAATGAAGAAAAAATAATTAATATACTAACCAACGAAATAACAAATATATTTAGTATTATTTTCAAAGTTAGTAAAAAGCTAGACAATGTGGGACTTGGCTTAATTAGCCTAAAAGCTAATTAATCAAGTCTTACACTCCCTAAGGACTCATGCCTAATCTAATCAAGGGGGGGTGTCAAACCTAACCTAGGGGTGAGGAAAGGAGCCCAACACACCTAAGCTAGAAGGTCATTCTCTAAATATACTCCTCAAACTAGCAAAATGGCAAACATACAAGACCTAAAAAAATACTATGCTCACACCCCTAATTTCTACACTTACTAAAATATTTACAAGCAAAATAAAATAATGACAATGGCCTAAGTCTTCAATGAGTTTTATCCTTATCATGTCTTCCTTTAATCCTTCTAGCCAAAATTCACGCTAGGTATTGCATCACCAAAGTTACTTATTCTATAAATTTTTCCGATTTAAACTTATAAATTAGTGTTTTCCTGATAGAAGTATGAATTTTCAAACCATGCAAATATAATTCAAAGTTAGCAAATATCATAGCTCATATATAATATTTAATATTTTACTGAAGATAACTCGATAGAAAAAACATTACCTCTTCATCCAACAACACCATCTCCCACAAAAATGGTGCTTTTGAACTATTGAAGTTTGGAACTGACTACAATCTTAGTATTTGCAATTTTATTTTTCACGTTTCTTTCTCAAAAGAAATGGCATATAAAGAAACATATTGATCGATAATAAATGCTTTCTATGGGATGAATGGACAAAGTGAAAGAAAGAACTTGTATTATTGGCTAGGTCATGGTTCTTCAATCTCCCAATGTTCATAATTCAAGAAATTATTACCCTACCTACGCAAATTATTTATTTTTGTATCAATCAATCAAATCTTAAATTGTAAATTTCCTATTAATATTATTATTTCTTTCATATTAGCAAAATATATTATGATTTTTAATTTATTTATCATTTATTTCTCAGATTTTATTTGTTAATGTAAATATATATTAAATGCAACTAATATATATTTACATTAACAAATTTATGTATTATTATTATAACAGTGTGTGTACCCATGCCCTGCACGATGATATATATTTGTCGATGTGTATTAAAAATATAATTATAAATATAATTTATAATATTAAAACAAGTTTGAAATTATCAATATTCATAAATATTACACATTGTTAGTTGAATATAAGTAAATTTAAAGTTAAAAATATCCTAAAAAATAAATTTTAGAAGCAAATGTACATTATTATTGGATCTACATGAAAGACTCAATAAACAATATATGTATATCGAATACACCTTGTAAGTGTAAGAACATCCTCTATCTTCTCATGACCCTTTCAAAATGTATGATCCCTATAAAACCATTAATGCCTTCTAGTCCAACATTCATTATATATGTCAAACCACCTTTCACTTTGTTCCATTGTCAAGAGCCAACAACCAAGTTTAATAATATCAACAATGTGAGTTGTATCTCTTCCATTTGTTTTGATTTAAAATCACATTATTTTTGTTTAAACAATTGCATATCATCCATTGCCTTAAAATTATATATATTTAAAGATAAAATAACTTAAATATGTTCTATAAACTTAATTTGTTATTTCTTTTATTTTCCACTTCTAATAATGATCCTAGTGACAAATCACATGCTACTTTCTCATACATATTATACAAAGGAAATCATTTTTATTAGTAAAAAAATTCTTAGAGAGGTCACAAGGTTATTTTGTATAATATGTATTTTGTTACATTGTTATTTAAATGCATAATAATACTATTTGTTATTTCTTTGATTCCCCACTTTTAATAACAATCCTATTAACAAACCAGTTCCTACTTTCTCTCTCATACATATTATACAAAGAAAATGATTTTTGTTAGTAAAAAATTCATAGAAAGGTAAAAAGGTTATTCTGTATATTATCTATTTTTTAAAATTGTTATTTAAATGCATAATAATACTGAGATATCTTTATTTACTAGTATTAGCTATTTGAATTCGTTGTACACTTTAAATATTGTCAAGGGGTGGTGACCCCTCTTCATGTTGGATCTTTTAAATATTATTAAATTGATATCTTTTATTAATTACAATTTTTTATAAATGAATGAAAAAACTCCACTAAAATAAAGGGGAAATAGCAAAAAATACATGACCCACAAAATACTAAATGCACCCACATTACTAAACAAAATATTAAAAATATTTACCATTAATTACAAGACTATGACCTAAGACTACTACTACTCTGAGCTTCATCATAGCCAGCCATGCCTTCCTTTGTTCTTCCTAGCTAAATTTCATGCTAGGCGAGATTTCATCTAGGACATTCTTGAAGAATCACAACTTGTAAAGCATTTCACTCACCATACCTGTTACTAGTACTATCATAGCCGCCTCAAACATTTTTAATGTTAAGATTATAACGAGACAATATGGAGCAAATTTCATGCTTTAAGAGTAAGAGTAGATGATGTAGTATCTTACACATGTATTATATCAAGAAGTGTTCTTTAACATATCTATTCTTATTAACAAATCTAATAACAAGAGTCATTTGTTCTCTTCTAGATTCATCACGAGCTTCATCAACAATTAAACAAAAAATTGTATTTCCAATCTCTTCTGGATTTCCTTTTGCACATTTATTTCTTTTTTAATAGACGGTGAAGTCTATTGCATTTTGATTAGTATTTTCCAAGACAACTTTTTCTACCTATTTATCATAAAAAGCCAAAAGCTTTATTGTTTAAGGAAAATTACCTTTGTTTTTAGATCCTAAACTTTCATCGTATCATCAAAATGCACAAGCTCGAAATGTTAACCATTTAACAACATTTATAGAGGTTTTAAGATGCAACTGATTTTTCAAAATTTGTTGAGAAGATTGTTTAGATAACACTGTATGACTAGATTGGTTCCTATAATTTTCAAAATATTTAAGAGCAACATAATGAGGTGAATTTGGAATTTTTTTCTACATGAGATAAAAGTACACAATTTTTCATTATTTACTTTTTTCAAATTTTTAAATCCATTTAATGTGAATGGACTTAAATTTTTAGAAAACAAGTAACATAGGAAGCAAAATGTAAGTACTCTAACCAAGTAAAACTTTTTAAACCACTGAACTTGAAATTGATGAGGATGATTTTATTGATAAAAAAAATGGGCAAGCATCCATTAAAAATTAATATGGTTCAAACTTTATATATGCTCTACGAATTTAATCTTGTTCATTAATAGTATAATTCCAAATTTGTGGAGTTTTTCAGGATCAGGGACTAATGTATCGATTTTCTTGTCCAATATTTGAATATTTGAAAGGAAGTAACTTGTTATCAAGTTGCTCTATAGTTGATTTTTTGTTGTCCAATATTTGAAGATATGAAAGGAAATAACTAATTATAGAGTTGATCTATAGATTACATTCTTGTGTAGTTTTATTAACACATTTATTATTAGTATTTAAATATAAAGTAGATGCTTGAAATAAAGGTTGTGCATCTTCATTTTGTCTCTCTTCTCTATTGAAAAATGAGTAAATAGTTTTCTTCCTTTTTGTTTTTTTAACCTAAAATAAAGTATAAAATTATATAAAGTATATGTTTTAAATATAAGTTGTTTCAATAATAACTTACAATCTTACACAATATACATAACAATAATCTATGATAAAACCGTAAAATAATACAAGCATAAAATAAATAAAAAATCTATGATACATCTCCCTGGGTAAAAAACACAAGAAATACTTGGTAGAGAAAACTTTGTGCTAAGCGAGACCTTTTGTTGAACACAAAACCATAAAATTGCCTAACATAAGCAATTTTTCATTAGGCGAGAGTTATCGCCCAGCAAAACTCTATAGAGCTCCAAAACACCAGTTGCATCTATTTCAAACCAATTCTAAGATTCTAATAAACTATCCATTAATTTTGTATACTATGATACTAACCATCTAACTTCTCATTCAAAGTCACATTACAAGTTACAACTATAAGTCATACATTTACATCTTTATTTAATAGTTCCTTGGTAGATTTGTACTCTTTACATAATAAATACACAAAAGTCGTAGTATTTCAAGAAAGACCAAACATCCAAGCCCAATCTTATCTTCATCACTTCAGAATATTTTGCCTCTTTACAACATCAATACCCTCTACTCTCATCTTAAACATGATCATCATAATCATAAATAAACACACACAAGTAAGGGTAAGCTCACTAAAACAAGCATAAAATAATTATATCATAATTCAAATATAAATTTCCATTCAATATACTTATAAAACAGCCACATATGCTCATATTCTCCTTGGATACAAGTCATTATTTCAACTTTTAATATAATCTGACATTTTCTAGAAAACTCATTAAGTTCGAATAATAAGGTGTGAGTGGGTTTAATGGCATATAACAATCAAGCAAAAAGAGGGGTGAATTGGTTGTTAAAATTTTTTCTGAAATTTATTTTCAAAAACAAACTTTTTTAATGATTGAAGATATATTGTTGAATCTATGCTTGCAACAATTTTTCAAAATGATTAGAAGTTGATATCTTAACAAATTACACTATAAAAAATGCGCAATAACAATTCCCTTCAAATACACAAATTTAACCATTTAATGACACAAGTGAATTTTAAACACAGAAGTAATTTGAATTGTAAAGAGAGATATGATAGAAAAAGAGACACAACAATTATACTAGTTGACCCAATCTGGGCTACATCCAGCTTTTCAATGCTCAAGACTCCTTGCCTTGGATTCAAAATGCACTAGAATCAATTGAATTTATACACAAAAACTCACAGGCATATGAACCCATGCATGGAAGACTTGAAAACCTATCACGAATTGGCTTTACACCATGAAACACCTATGCATGAAATCATCAACCTAGGAAACCTACCAAAATTACCTTTATCTAATCAAACATAAAAAACGAAACAAAGAAAAGATTGATATCACCTAATAATATGAACCAAAGATATTATAGTACAAGTATATCAATAAGGTACAAAGACAGAATAGAGTATATCTTAGATTCTTGATTATTCTTTGTTTGATCTTTGCTTCAGCTTGTTGTGAAAGGTTAGATAGTTTTTCTCTACTTTGAATTCTCAAAAACTCATTCTCTAAATTTATTTTTCAAGTTGTGGGTATCTATGGTAAGTTTTGAATTTTTGTCTTTTATGTAAAACGCCCCTAACTCTATTTTAATAAATTAAATCAAGCATTTAATAATTAAAACAGTCTAAGCTCAATTACAGATCAATTTAATTGATTAAAGTAAGTGGGTAATAAATTAAATCATTTTTCGCATAAGTTTTAGTGGACAAGATAAATTTAATCGATTAACATTAGTACTTAATCGATTAAATGGAGCAAATAATCGATTATGAGGAAATTTAATAGATTAAAATAGCAACATTGCATCTTAACTCATCAAATTACTTCACAATGCAATTCTAAGCAACATCAATGAGATATAACATGATTTTCAAAACATTTTAAGGTTAGTATCTCATCCATGCTTTCATGACTAAATCAAGTTTTAGAATCATTCAAGATTAAGCAATAAACCTAATAACATCCATCTTAGGAAATGCTAAAGTTCATCATCAAAACTAGGTGTCCTATTTGACTTTTCTCAATTGATGTCTAACGTCTACCTAGCCCATTTTTTACAACAACTGAACTCTAGGCATACTCGTTTGATACTCCCATTTGGTGTTCGATGTCTAGCTAACCTAGTTTTAACACCTAGTTGTTATATGAGTATATCCATCACGTACATTCTCATCCTACTCAACCTTAGTACCAGGATCACAACGACCATAGTTGTATCCTTAACTCAATGCACCACACACAAGGCTTGGTTATCTCCTTGTAACAGCCCACGACATATTCTAGAAGAAACCTGTAATATAAATTATGAAGATTATAAAAAAAATGAAAGAGGCTGCCCTAAGCACCATGCCTGTGTTGATCCTTGTTCCCCTTCTCGCCTTACCTTATCCGACTGGACACCACATCTCATCTTCAACTCATTCCGACACCGGGGGATTCGGTATAATAGCTTACATTTTTTTGTGCTGCGCGTTCTTGCTGGACTGGACTCGTGTTTGCTTTAGGAAGTATGGTTCCGAAAGTGACTTCGGTTCGCTAGTTCAGGATCAACTCCTCGCTTTACGTTAGTGGACCTACACTACAGGTCGGGTCGGGGCTCTGTGCTCTTTCTGTGTGGGACGATGTCAGCGAGAGAAGGGAATGCGTCGAGGTGGCGAACAACAACACAACTACATTTTGGCTTTTCCTTCCATCCATGAGATGAGCCCAGACCGACTATAATCATCAATTAAATATATCATATATTTTAGTCCATATAATAGATAATTTTTCAACAAATTTACAAAGAACAAACAACTACATATCTTATATAAATTACACAGAACACCTAATTTAATTTAACACTCAAATCAAGATCAAAACATCTATTATTCAAAATCAAATATATCCTTACAACTTTAAGTCAAAATTTCCTAAATTAAAATAGAGGTTGGCTTCCCACACTCATTTCTC
Source organism: Psophocarpus tetragonolobus (assembly GCA_037954015.1). Classification (NCBI taxonomy): domain Eukaryota; kingdom Viridiplantae; phylum Streptophyta; class Magnoliopsida; order Fabales; family Fabaceae; genus Psophocarpus; species Psophocarpus tetragonolobus. The sequence goes on along the minus strand of CM075690.1, from coordinate 70,435,713 downwards.
GTTTTAGCGGAACGATTGAAAGGAAAGGAATTAAAACAATTACTTATCCACTAGGATCTACAGTCAAAATGAGGAGGAGAAGAAGAAGAAATGAAAAGAAATGTAATAGAACTAGAGGTGTATTTATTAATTCATATTTTTGCTAACTACCTTCTTCCAAATCGATTTCCGTACAACTAGTCCAACTACCTAAATCCAAAAGAATATCTACTTTACTCATCTCTCACCTTACTAAACTCATTCACCCATATTCCATTATTTATAATTCACTCAAACACAATCACAATCATAATTAAATGAACATATTTTATCAAAATAAAACATAGATATAAATACGACAACCAAATATTTCATACTTAATTAATTAACTACACTTACATTAAATTTAGTTCTCTTCTTTATTTATTTCATAAACTTATAACATACTAATAAAAATTGAACCTTACTCTTATAGTTATTCATGAGGCTTGAGATTGAGAAAGCACTAGAAAAGAGCCTCTAGAACATACATTTTTCTTGAGAATTTGATAGAAAGAGAGCACCCATGAGCAACCTTATGCCCGAAAAATGTGATGTAAGCAAACATGTATCAGCACACAGAAAAAGCAAGGAAAAGGAGAAGATTGATGAATAACATGACACTTAGAAAAAATCTCAAAAGAAGTCAAGGAACACCAAATAAAGGGTTTATGTTGCCTACAAACCATATCTATAGTTATGCTAATGGTATAGGGATGATACAAATATTTTATAAAGCTAATACAATTATCTAAAGTTTTTATGTTGAAGTCCAAACTTGATTTTATCCTTCACTATTTTTAAAAATTACAAAATCGTAGCCACTAAACCCAAATCTGATAGCTAGACCTTTACTGACTATTTTGTTCATAATTTGAGTTATATAGATCATTTTAAAGTGATTCTAATTCTATTGAAAAGCTATCATCGAGGTCTAAAACTCTCAAATATTTTACTTCTCTTTCTATAATGATTAACTATCATCACACTCTACAATTGCAGTGATAATTATCAATATTATCAATGGAAGGAACTCCTAACACCTAACGCTTAATCCTTTTTGCACAAAGAAATTCAAATCACACCAATCGTTTTTACACATGGCAATTCAATTTACACCATACTTTTTATGTAGAGCAATTCAAACCACACTCAATCATTTTTACACAAAGCAATTCAAATCACACCCAATTGTTCTTACATATAGCAATTCAAATTACACTCAATCGTTTTTATGCAGAGTAGTTCAAATAATATAGGAGTCTCATAGTTATCACATTAATCAATCGATCATATGATTAAAGTTATTCATAAAGTTGGTTCATATAACAAGTAAATCAATTGCATAAAACTTAATCCTAACAGAGGTTTAAGGTTCGCTTCCACTACCATATTTCTTATATATGCCTATGTATAAGCTAATCTCACTCTCCCTTACCTTGAGAGATGAAAAATGTAGAAAGTATGAATGATCCAATCCTTAGCAGAGATCCTCATTGTTCTCTGATTTCCCCTCTGTAGCCACCTCCCTATTTTTTTCTTTTCATGTATAAGGTAAAGTTTGTAGCAAATGAGCAAAATCCCTCAAAACCCCTCTCCTGACCCTTCTAATTACTAACCCTTGTTAGTTAGACCCAACTCACCTAACTTAACTTTTTTTTAATTTTCTCTTATAAGAATAATAATAATAATAACAACAACAACAACAACAATAATAACAACAATTCAAACCCACCATATTTTAGTAAATAAAAGTATCACATTTTATTAAGTCAATAAAAAAAGTATTTGAATGCTTAATTTATAAAATTCCAGGCTGTTACACAACATACATAATTGTCATACTATATTTATAACCTATAATATATAATTTATATTATATACTATACATTATATATTATACATTATACCCAACCTCTAACTCCTTAAATATCAACTTTGCCATTAGACTAACCTTATAACCTTAATAATAAAATTACTTTAAAACTTTTATATCCAACATCAATAATTGTTTACTATCAATGATCTATGATATATATATATATATATATATATATATATATATATATATTAATATATAACGAGAATAGGACATTTTGGTGTCCACATTTTATGACTATTTTACCTTTCTAATCATTTTATGACTTCTTTCACAATAATACATGCACATCATTAATATGTTTAACTATCTTCGATCATAAATAGAAATGTGAGTACACAGGCGTGTGGTGCAACAATGTATGTGTTTTCGCTAGTATTATATAATGAGAATATAATTTTTTGGTGTCCACATTTTATGACTTCTTCGACTCTCGCAAATACAATTTCTCCCATACTAATATATGCACATATTCATAAATCATATCTTACCACAAATCAATCTTTCTCAAACATCATTAGTATATGTATAACTTTCATAATAAATATTTTTAATACCTTTCTCTTCTTTTTCTATTTTTTGCAAATTCATTGTAAAGTTGACATATTTCTTGATGATTTGATATGCTTTTATCATGTTATCATAAACAAAAGAATATAAAAAATTAACAAAATATATTTCAAAATATACTAAACTAAAATTATTATATGGAAAATAAAACAATGAATTATTTGTACTATCATATTATTATAAAACATATGAAATTAAAACCATAAAATTGTTATAACTATAAAATATAAATGTGAATACAAAGGCACGACAACGCCTCTATTTTCACTAGTATAAAATAAAAATAATAAAAATATATTACAAAATAAAATAAGACAAATAAGAATTAAAATTTTCAAAAGACAAAAATATAAAAATAGAAAATAAAAATATAAAGAAAAAATAAATATAACATATAAAAAGAGATAACATAATGAATATAATATATAATATTATAGATTATAGATATAGTAGGACAATTACGCAAGTTGGATATAAATATTTTAAAGTATTTTTTTTCTTAAAGTTATAAGGTTGATATAGTGGGAATGTCCATATATGCGGGAGGAAGAAGTTGTGGGTTTGAATCTCTCTTTTACACAAAATAGTTTTTTCTTTTTATTTTTTAAAGAGGGTAGGATAGGTATTTTGGAAACTGCACATCAAAAGGGGGAATTTCCTTTATTAATATATATATATATATATATATATATATATTATAGATAGTAGAACAATTGTGTATGTTGGATATAAATGTTTTAAAGTAATCTTTTTTTTTAAGATTATAAAGTGAATCTAGTGGTAAAATTTACATTTGGAGAGAGAGATTATGGGTTCCAATTTATCCTTTCGCAAAGTAGTTATCTTTTAATTTTCAAATACGTACAAAGATGGAATAGTTTTTATTATTAGTATATAGATAGTATATAATATAATATTATAGATTATACATTATAGATATAGATATAGTAGGACAATTATGTATACTAGATATAAATATTTGAAAGTAGTTTCTTTCATGAAAAGTTATAAGGTTGATTTAGTGACAAAGTTTATATATAGGGGAGCGAGAGGTTGTGAGTTCATAAAATAGTTTTTTTTTAAAAAAAAGGTAGAATAGGTATTTGAAAAGTAGACATCTGATGCAATTTTTGATTGCTCCTCTCATGATCTTGCTCCAAAGAGATTCCGAGGTTAAGATGAAAGAGGAGAGACTACAATATGAAGGTGAATAAGCACTACTTCAATGGAAGATAAGCCATGGTTGTAGAAGCATGTCACAATGGAAGAAACCCTTAATAAAAGGCATAGAAGAACTCTCATAAGAAGAGAAAATTCAAGAACACTCTAAGAAGTAAACTCTCAAAATATGAGTCAAGTCAATTCATAAAAGTGCTAAACTGATATAAGATTAGGTAAGTGCAATTTATAGACTTCTCCCTGGTGTTGGATGTCCAAAAGACTAATTAAAACTAGCTAAATAGGCCCACCTTCTAACATACACTTCACACAAATAACTAATGGCACTCCACCCACGAAAATAAAAGGAAACACAAAATACTAAATACACCCATCAAAACTACTAAACAAAATACACAACATTTACAAGTAATTTCAAAGACTATGGCCTAAAATATCTTCACTAAGCTTTATCATTGCCATGTATTCTCTTTATTCTTCCTAGCTAAATTCCATGCTAGGCAGGATTACATCAACTCCTCCCCCTTGGAGAGGATTTGACCTTAAATCCTGAAGCCTTTCTTCCTTTTTTTCCAATCTTGCAAAAGGATAAGAAAAAGGATAAGTAGGTGTATATGTATAAGTATAGGGAAAGTGAGAGGTCTATTGTGAGACCCCCTAGGGTTGGGGTGGTGGAGGTTTGCACTAAGATTTGAAAACTGTTTGTTGTATATATGCCTCCACAAAATAGCTCTCCAACGAACTCCAGATGCACTAAGTGCTAGTCTAATATGTACAAAAGTGGGTGGTGAGACTAATTTTGGTGCATTAGAGCATTCATCCAAGAAGGCTATGTAAGCCTTGTCTTGTTGTTCACCCCAAGGAAGAATGATGGGTGATGATGACTTTACCTTCTCCATGGTGTCACCAACTCTTCTCCAAGATGAGATGTTGAAATAGATCTTCTTCAAGGGCTGAAATAGGTGTGAAAATAGGGCTTATGAAGGGTGAAAGTGATTCATGAAAAATGGAGACAAAAGAATGGTGTTCTGGGTGGTGGTGGTTGGATGGTGTCTCTTTGGCTAGCTCACTTCACTTGGAGAGGGTGAAGGCCAATCCTATGGAGACCTAAGCTCCTTCTAAGGTAGAGAGGAGAGGAAGGGGCCAAAAGATCCCTAAATGACTAGGGAAAAGGAATGATGAGGAAAACTCTCTCAAATATCCAATATATCCAAAGTGACTACATGTAGTCTAACCTAGGGTATTTAAAGAGAGGGTGGGAGGGCTCTAGGTCATTTGCACAAAATTTGGAGAGATAAATGCCTCTCAAATGAACCTTAAATGGAATTCAAATGAAATGTAGGTCCCCCCTAAATGACTTAAATACCCTTGTGTCTAGAAAATGAAAGAAATGGACTTTTCACCTCACAAGTCAAAGGAAAACAAGCAAAAGACTAGGTAGATGCACCAAAGTCCGCACATGTGATCATCAATGCTCTTGGTGTGGTATGACCTTCCTCTTCTTCTATTCTTCTTGCCATAGACCTTGTGATGGGTCCTATTTAATGCCCTAAGGATGGTCCTCCATCATGCCCTCCTTCCTGAGAAGGATTTGACCTAAATTCTTCAAGCTCCTCTATGTCATTAGCTCTTAGGAAAGGCGTAAGATCACAAACATTAAAAAAGGAACTAACTCCATAATCGGAGGGAAGGTCTAGGATGTATGCATTATCATTAATTTTCTTAAGAACTTGGAAAGAAGCATCTACCCTAGGACTTAGTTTGGACTTCCTTTGAGTGGAAAATCTATCCTTCCTCAAGTGAAGCCAAACCCAATCCCCATCTTCAAAGGTTACCTTTTTCCTTCCTTTATTGTTGTACTTGGCATATTTGTTAGTTTAATTTTCAATTTGACTCTTGACCTTTTCATGATATTTGTTTATAAAGTCAGCCCTAGATACTCCCTCTTTGTGATACAAGGAAGTAGTATTAGGGATTGGAAGCAAATCCAGAGGAGTAAGAGGATTAAAGCCATATACAACCTCAAAAGGGGATAAATTAATAGTCTTATGGACCACCCTATTGTGGTAAAACTCTATATGGGGAAGACGTTCATCCCAAGTTTTCTTATTCCCTCTTAAAATCACCCTTAACAATGTGGATAGGGACCTATTCACTACCTCAGTTTGCCCATCCGTTTGTGGGTGGCATGTAGTAGAATAGACAAGCTTTGTTCCTAGTTTTTGCCAAAGAATTTTCCAAAAATGACTTAGGAACTTAGCATCCTTATCAGAAACAATAGTCTTGGGTAGACTATGCAAACAGACCACTTCCTTAAAGAAAAGCTTAGCAATATAGCTAGCATCATTTACTTTGTGACATGGTATAAAATGAGCCATCTTGCTAAAAAAATCCATAACCACAAAGATAGAATCAAATACCCTTTGAATCCTTGGAAGACCAAGCACAAAATCCATACTAATATCAACCCAAGGGGTGCTAGCTATAGGGAGAGGAGTGTAGAGTCCATGAGGCATCACTCTTGATTTTGCTTGAAGACAAGTGATACATTTGGAGTAATGCCGTTGAACATCCACTCTCATGTGAGGCCAATAAAATTTAGATTTTAGAAGACTAAGGGTTTTATCAACCCCAAAATGGCCCATGAGTCCTCCCTCATGACTTTCCTTTACCAAAATTTTTCTAATGGATCCTTAGGGTATGCAAAGTTTTCCCATTCTAAAAAGGTACCCCTCAAGGATGTAGAACCCATCAAAAGGCTTTTTGAGGCATTTGGTGAAAGTGGATTGGAAATCTTGATCCACTTCATACAACTCCTTTATATTATCAAATCCAAGAATTTGGGAACCCAAAGAAAAAAGCAAGGACTGCCTTCTAGACAAGGCATTCGCCACCATATTACTCTTTCCCTTCTTGTATTTGATAATGTAAGGGAATTGATCAAGATATTCAACCCACTTAGCATGTCTTTTATTTAACTTCCCTTACCCTCTAATGTACTTAAGTGACTCATGATCAGTATGTATGATGAATTCTCTAGTCACTAAGTAATGCTCCCAAACTTGGAGGGCTCTAATAAGGGCATAAAGCTCCTTGTCATAGGTGGGATAATTCAAGGTGGTCCCATGAAGGTTTTCACTAAAGTAAGCAATGGGGTGGCTTCTTTGAAGTAAAACGACACCAATGCCAAGACTGGATGCATCACATTCTAGCTCAAAGGTTTGTTCAAAATTTGGAAGGGCTAGAATGGGTGCATTGGTGAACTTTTCCTTAAGTACATTAAAAGCTTTTCCTTGAGCTTCACCCCAAATGAAAGGTACATCCTTCTTAACAAGCTCATTAAGAGGGGACGCAAGTGTGGAGAAGTCTTTCACAAATCTTCTATAAAAACTTGCTAAACCATGAAAACTTCTAATATCTCTAACACTTTTTGGGGTAGGCCAATCTTGGATAACCTTGATTTTCTTAAGGTCAACTTTCGCTCCTTCTTTTCCAACTATGAAACCTAAGAAATTTACATTTTCCTTGAAAAAGGTACATTTCTCTAAGTTGGCATAGAGGTGGTTGTCCCTAAGAATCTTTAAAACCTCACTTAGATGCCCAAGATGCTCATCTAAGGACTTGCTATAGATCAAGATGCCATCAAAATAGATGACCACAAACTTCCCTATGCAATTCCTAAGTACATGATTCGTTAGATGCATGAAAGTGCTAGGGGAATTAGTGAGACCAAATGGCATCACTAACCACTCATACAAACTAAACTTGGTCTTAAAAGTGGTTTTCCACTCATCACCCTTTTTAATCCTTATTTGATGATAATCACACTTAAGATCAATCTTGGAAATACAATGGCCCCATGTAACTCATCAAACATGTCATCTAGCCTAGGGATTTGGTGCCTATACTTTATGGTGATGTTATTAGTAGCTCTACAATCAGTACACATCCTCCATTTTCTATCTTTCTTAGGCACTAAAAGAACAGGAACAACATAAAGGCTAAGGCTCTTTTGAACCCAACCCTTCTTCAACAAATCTTGAACTTGAGTTTCTATTTCTTTGGTCTCTTCGAGTTTAGTCCTATAGGCAGGCCTATTTGGAAGGCTTGCCCCCGGGATGAGGTCAATTTGATGTTCTATCCCTCTTAAAGGTGGAAGTCCACTTGGAACCTCTTGGGGAAATACATCATCAAATTCTTTTAAAAGATTGTTGACCTCTTGAGGTAGAGACTCAAGTTCATGATTAGTGGCAATGAGTATCTCTTTTAAGTATAGAAGGTATAAAGGTTGTTCAAGCAAAAGTGTTGTTTTGATATCATTCTTAAGTGATAAATGACTTTTGTGAACAACATCTTTAGAGGAAACACCTTCCTCTAAACTTGATACATTTTCTTCCTTTACTTTGGCCTTAGAAAGACCCTTTTTATCTTTTTTTATTTTTCTTTTCTTTCTTTTTGGTCTTCTTCTCTCCTAGCTTTCATTTTGAGTTGGTCCTGACACATTTGAGAAGGTGTCAGAGGGCACACAAAATTTCTTGCCTAAGTGTTGGAAAATTATTTTACTAGTAAGGCCATCATGCATGGTTTTCTTAAAAATTTCCAAGGCCTTCCAAGCAACCCATGACTAGTTTCCAAAGGCACAACATCACAAAAAACTTCATCTTTGTATTTGCTAATGGAAATTGGTACAAGTGCTTGTTGGTTAACCACAATACCTTCATCCTCATGAATCCATTGCAATTGATAAGGTCTAGGATGTGGTTTTGTGGATAAGGCTAGTTTTTCAATCAATCTAGTACTAAAACAATTACAACTAGACCCACTATCCACAATGAGAGAACAAGTGCTTTCTAAAATTTTGCATCTTGTATGAAACAAGTTCTCTTTTTGTGATTGGTCAATCTCACTAGTTTGGTTGTTAAGAAGCCTCCTTACCATAAGTAAGTCTCCATCACAAGGTAAGGTCTCTTCCATGGAATCCATGGCTTCATCTTCACTACTTGAAGTAGAAGAATAAGAAGTAGCTTCATCAAGGCTACTATAGTGATCTTGGCCTTTTAAAATCATTGTTTTCTTTGTGGGGCATTGAGAAGCAATGTGACCCTTTCCAAGACACTTAAAACACTTGATATCACTTGACTTAGACTCCTTAGAAGGTACTTTAGAAGAATATGTTTTTTCTTTTTCTTTTTCTTTATCTTTTTCTTTTTCATCTTCTTTGGAGAAAGGTTTGGAAGAGGGACCCTCCTTCTTAAAATTCTTGGAATAAAATGGAGTGAAGTCTTTTTTGAAACTTTTTCTTTTAAGTTGGTGCTCCACTCTTGAACAAAGTTGAACAAGTTCATTGAAATCTCCATATGGCAAAAGTTCAACTTTGTCTCTTATTTCAAGATTAAGGCCACTTTGGAACCTTGAGATAGTGGTCCTCTCTTTTTCCCTTATACTCGCCCTCATCATGAGTAACTCCATTTGTTGCCTATATTCTTCCATACTTAATGACCCTTGTTTCAACCTTTGAAGCTTATCCATAAGTTCACGGTCATAGTATGGAGGAATAAGCCTCCTTCTCAAGGCACTATGGAGTTCATTCCAATATTGAATTGGGGGCTCATGATTCACTCTCTTTTCTTTTTCTAAAGAAGTCTACCAATACATGGCATGCCCTTGAAAGCTAAGGGTTGCCAAAGAAACCTTCCTCTCTTTACTTACCCCATGGCAAGCAAAAAGTTGTTCAATCTTCATTTCCCAATCCAAATATGCATAAACATTGTCCTTTCCAAAAAATGAAGGAAGGTTGACATTAGGTTCCTTATTGGAGGATTCTCTTTGCTTATGTGTTCTTGAGGGCCTTTGATAATAATCATTATTGTGTTGGTATGATATAGTTTTGGTATGACATTAGATCTAACACTTGGGGTTTTGGTATGATGACGACCACTATCCTCATTTTCACTCATAAAAACCCTTACCATTTTGCCTTTTTAGGACCTAGATGGTTGGACTCTATGTTTTGAACCACTAGTTCCTACCCCCGAAAGTAACTTAGCAAGCATTTTACTAATTTCCTCATTTTGTTTATCATGTTCTCTCTCCCTCTTCCTAAATTCTTCCTCTTTTTTTGCACTTTCTTCTTCTTTTATTCTTATATACTCCCTAAGTTCTTTAAGTTCATCTCTAAGGCTAGCATTACTAGGGTGTGAGTTTTGACCACAGACACTTGAATGATCACTCATCTTTGATCTAGGAGAGATTTTCACAAAAGGTTTTATTGAAAAGATTTTTACAAAGAGTGAGTGATAAAGGTTTTCACAAAGAGATTTTGGTGCTAGACTTATTACTTGGAGTGGTTAGAATCGTACTCTAAAAGGGAGTTGGACTACAAGGAGTCACTTAATAACCAAGCCTTTTAGTAGTGGGAAACTTATCAACCGTTGCCCCTTTGTAAGCCTTACAAAAACAAATTTTGACACTACAAGTTTGTGATGTGCAACGGACCCCTAATAAGCACTTAGAAGCCTTCTAAACAAACATACAACAACCTAGAGCATACAACTACAACAAAAGTAAGTAAGGAAAGTAATAAAGGTATACACTAGTCGAAATTCCTAAGGTGGAAACAATCCCACTACTAAAACTAATTACACCTAAGCTATCACAAATCAAATGAGAGTTTAAAGTGTCCAAATTACAACCCAAATGAACAAGAAACGACCACAAGTACAAATGGCCCCAATAAAAATACAACAAAGAGCAAAAGAGAGAATAAAAAGTGGTACAAAAATCAAACAAGAATAAAAATAGAAAGATACTAGGCGCAAATTTAAAATAAAAAGCAAGAAACAAAATTGAAATTCTTCAAGCCTCCAACTTGGTGTTCCTTCACAAGTAACAAACTTGTTAGTCCTCTCTTTATAGTGATTGCACTCCCACTATTTGGTTATTCTCTCCAAAGTACTTTGGGACTTATGACAACTTCCTCCAACTCAATCTCCCAAGATTCACAAGGTGAACCCAACGTGATTTACCTATACCAAGCAAAGAAGCCAACAAGAGAAAGAGAACCAAGAGGGCAAGAAATAAAAACTAAAAAAGGAAAATGAAGAAGGCTAAACTCAAGAGATTAATTATGAGACAAGACTCAAAGAATGTTAAGAAAGACAAGCAAAAATTAAGGCACACAAGAAAGTTAAGCACTCAAAAGGAACTTAGAATGACTCTAGATTAGAATTTAAGTGTTCAATGTTCCTTGTCCTTAAAATTTCATGTCCAATGTCCAAAGTCCAGCCAAGGTTTTGGTCATAAAATGGGTCCAATGATAGTCCAAAATAGTCCAATATGGTCAAAGTTCAAGTCCAAAGTCTAAGGGTAAAATGGTCCACAAGTTAGCAACAATTCCTTTTAATTTTTTTTTAACTTTCACTTCTTTTCACTCAAAATGTGTCCCACCAAGGAGGATCAGATTTGATTCTTTTTTTAACCTTATATGTTGCACGGATTTTACACTTGTGGTGTGTTAAAAGTCGGTACAAAAAGGTGGTAAATAAAAGTTGTTATTTTGGTGCAAGAAATGTATCTTTTTGGGAAGTGTTTCTTGTCTTTTGCTCTCTTGTTTAGGTGCAATTTTTTTTCCAGGTTTTTTTAGAATATATTCAACCATATGACTCTTTGTTTAACTTAGGATCATGCAATAAAGACAAGGAATGATGTAGTCATACAAAAGGAAGGCTAGCCAAAAATGTGTAAGACATTAATTACACACATAAGTCAAATAAGACATGGAGCATGCAAGAGTCAATTTTTACATGCAAATATGAGTCTCTTAAGGCTCACAAAAGGTTTAGCCAGCCAAGAATGTGAAAGAAAAAGAACCAGTTTTTTTTTCTCAAAGTTTCATGCATCTTGTGAGAGAAATATGCATATATTTGACTAGTTTTTAGAAAATAAGGAGGGAAACTTCAAACATGAAACAACAAGGATTCAAACAAGATTAAAATGATGTTTATAGAATGTTCATCACAAAAAAAAATGCAGGCACAAAAAAACAAAGGAAAGCTCTAAAAGAACAATCTTTTGAGAAAAACTCAAAGAACATTAAAAAGGCTCATGAATGATGATAAACCACAAAAAAAAGAGACAACTTTTAAACACAATATTTAGACAAAATACTCAAGACAAAGGAGAAGACATAAACATGACAAGAAACATATTTTTGAAGACAAAGACAATAAAGAATGGAGAAGAACACTAGTTACCCTTGAAGACCACCTTAGCTCTTGATACAACATGATGGCTCCACCTTCTCCATGGTGTCACCAACTCTTTTCCAAGATGAGATGTTGAAATGAATCTTCTTCAAGGGCTGAAATAGGTGTGAAAATAGGGCTTATGAAGGGTGAAAGTGGTTCATGAAAAATGGAGACAAAAGAATGGTGTTTTGGGTGGTGGGGGTTGGTGGTGTCTCTTTGGCTGGCTCACTTCACTTGGAGAGGGTGAAGACCAATCCTAGGGAGACCCAAGATCCTTCTAAGGTAGAGAGGAAAGGAAGGAGGGCTAAGAGATCCCTAAATGACTAAGGAAGAGGAATGATAAGGAAAACTCTCTCAAATATCCAATATATCCAAAGTGACTACATGTAGTCTAACCTAGGGTATTTAAAGAGAGGGTGGAAGGCCTCTAGGTCATTTGCACAAAATTTTGAGAGCTAAATGCCTCTCAAATGAACCCTAAATGGATCTCAAATGAAATGTAGGTCCCCCCTAAATGACTAAAATACCTTTGTGTCTAGAAAATGAAAGAAATGAACTTTTCACCTCACAAGTCAAGGTTTAAGTCCCAAAATAAATCCTAAACTAATTTTATCCATAATACAAAGGCTAAATAAAAATACATAATGTAATTGTAAGTGATTAAGGTTCCCTAAAATACAAGGGGAAAATAAGGAAAACAAGCAAAAGACTAGGTAGATGCACCAAAGTCCGCACATGTGATCATCAATGCTCTTGGTGTGGTATGAACTTCCTCTTCTTCTATTCTTCTTGCCATGGACCTTGTGATGGGTCCTATTTAATGCCTCAAGGATGGTACTCCATCAGGTGATGCAATCTTGAATTGCTCTTCCTAGGATCTTGCTTCTAGAGGTTTCATGAGATGAAGAAGATGAAGTTGGAGAAGGAAGAGATGGTGGTGGAGGTGCCACTATTAGTAGAGATAAGCCTTGATTTTTAGATGTTTGCTACAAGGGAAGGAACCCTTGATAAAAGCGACAAAAACACTCTCAAAGGTAGAGAGAAAAGACACTCACAAAGAGCTCACAAATTTGTGTATTGTATAAAATTATCAAATTTATCTACAAGAGAGTGTGAGGTTCTATTTATAGAGTGGGGAAGGGGTCTTGTATGTCTATCTATAGCTAAGGGCAGAAAAAATAAAGGATCCAAACAAGCCCTTAAAAATATGGATCTATGTTCCCTCTAAATTCAAATTTGAATTTAAGAATGCCATGTGGACTCCCTCCAAATTCAAATTTGAATTAAAAAATGCCACCTAGGAAAGAGAGAATATGTGGCGCCTATAATGGGAAATAAGGGGGTCCTACTTATGTCTTATGCACATAGGTATGTAAGGAGGTGTGGAAAACAAACAAGGGGGTGTGTGAATTAAAAATTCACACATCCTCTTACTCTAAAAAGGTTTACCTTTTACCATACATCCCACACAAAAGACTAATGGCACCCCAAGCCTAAAAATAAAAGAAAACAAGGGAGAATATCCGAAATACAAAAGCCCAAGAATTACAAATAGCACTTACACAAAATACTACACAATATTTATAAGTATTTTTAAGATTATGGCCCTAAAGTCTTAATGAAGCTCCTTCCTAACCATGTTTTCTCTCCAATCCTCCTAGCCAGGAGACCTTGCTAGGTGAGATTGCATCAATGGGCCTAGGGGTGGACCATTCTTGCATGGTCTATTGGGGATGAACTTGAGATTGGTTATGAGTCTTAAAGGTTTGGGGCTCAATGTCATGCTTTACTTTGTTGGCCTCATCATCAAGTAGAACTTGAGGTTATGTGGCATTATGCTAAAATAATATGGGTACAACTTTGATTTCCACTTGTTCAAAGAAAGAATTCTCTTCATTAAGGACCTCTTTGGAGTCCAAGGTGTGATCCTTTTGAAGATTATCTTTCTCCTCAACTTCATCTAAGCTTTGAGTGTGAGACTCTTGTTTGAGATCAAATTAAATGGCTCAAGCTCAACTCTTGGAGAAGTTTTTAATGGAACATCAAGTAGAACTTGAGGTTGTGGTTCATTGTGCTCAAATGGTGTGGGCACAACCTCAACTCCTACTTGTTATATGGGAAAATTATCTTCAATAAGATTCTCCTGGGATGACAAAGGTTAATATTTTTTTAGAGAAACTTCCATCTCAATTTCATTCAAGTGTTGAACTTGAGATTATTTCTTGAGCTTTATGGATGATGGCTCAAGTTAAACACTTGGTGAAACCTCATCTTTAAGTAAAATTAGAGGTTGTGGGTTAATGTGTTCAAAGATTTTTGTCACAACCTTAATTTGTACTTGTCTCAAGAGAGAAGTTTCTTTAATAAGATCCTCCTTGGGATATAAGGAATGATCTTCTTGAAGGTTAACTTCTCTCTCACTTTCTTCTAGTTTTGAACTTGAGACTTTTGTTTGAAGTTTATGGATGTTGGCTTAAGTTCAAAACTTGGTGAATTGTTTAATGGTAGTTTACCTTGAACTTTCTCCAAGAGGGAAGTTTCTTGAGTAAGATCCTCCTTGAAATTCAAGGAGTAATCTTCTAGAAGTTTTACTTCTCTCTCAACCTTTTTGAAGTGTTGGTCTTGAGATTTTTCTTTTATCTCAATAGATAATGACCAAAGTCCAACACTTGTTAAAGTGCTTGATGAAGATTCATACTCAAGTTGAACTTGAGATTGTGGTTCAATGTGCTCAAAAGTTTTTGGCACAATCTCAATTGCAACTTGTGCTTTTAAGGATTGGTTGGAAGATTGTTCTATGCTAGGATCCTCCTTTGAATTCAAAGTTGAATCCTCTCTAAGACCATTCTTCCCCCAATCTCTTTTTCTATCTTTATTTCTTTTTATTTTTTTTAATTTTGAAGGATAAATATGTGTTCTCTCTCCCTTTCTTCCCTCACTCTCTCTCTTTCTTTCTGATATTCCCCTCTTCTTTTCTTTTCATTCTCCCAGTATTCCTCTCTTTTTTTCCAATATATTTTCCTTTCTTTGTCCTCTCTCTCCCACCTTTCTTTTCTTTATTTTTCTTCTCTTTCTCTCCTTTATTTTTCCCTTTCTTTTCTTTTTCTTCTCTCTTTTTTTCTCTTTTCTTTTCTTTCTCTTATCTCTTTTTCTCTTTTCTCTTCATTTTCTCATTTTTCTGCTTTCTCTCTCTTTTTTCTCATATCTTTCTATTTCTTTCCTATCTCTTCTATATTTTCTTTTGTTTTTCTTTCTCTCTCCCTACATGCCTCTCTTTCTTTTGCTACTCTCTCCTCATCATAGGAATATGAAAATAATATTGAGTTTGGGTTGTGGAAAGAACTAGGGGTATAATCATAGTAAGTGTAAAACTCACTCATCTTACCCTTTTGGTTTCTCACCTAATAGTGCAAGAGTCTTTGGAACTCAATACACTAATTCTAAAGCATAAACCAAGAAAATGAAACTAAAACCTAAATGTGCTCCTAATAGTGCAAGAACCTTTGAAACTCAAAGCACCACTAAACCCTTAAAGCAAATAAGGGGCAAAAACTAAAAGATAAAGGATCTAAAACGTGCACCTAAGATATGAAAAGATGTACCACTTCCTACTTAACACCTAAAACGAGACATCTAAAAGCTATTACACACAAAAGGAAGTGACCCTTAGGGGTATCCAACATTTCCTAGAAAAGGCCTTTTAATACAAAGAATTAACAAAAATAAAAAATAAAAGTCTTCAAGTCTTCTCTCCCAAGCTTTGCTCACCAAATGTATCTTTCCCCATGTGTCTTGTTCCTTCGTTTGTTCGAGTCCTCCTTGACTTTTCAACTTTTCCTTAATATGCTACTCTTGTGGAAGGCTCAAAACCAATGACTTCCCTACACAAAGTGGCATGCCACATAAGCAATCAAGGATGCAAGAGTAGAAACAAAAGTAAAGCAAGAAAATGCAAAAGAGAAGAATAACGCACGTTCCAATTGGAATGAGTAAAGTAGAGACAAAAACCCAAAGATTAAGAAAGAGATAAACTAAAATTAAGGCTAAGAAAGAAGTATGCACAACTAAGTAAAACCCTAGAAAGCACTAGAGTAGAATAGGAACTAAAAATACAAAATGACTCAATTTTCAAGAATTGCACAATTTAAAACAATAGTGGCCGAGACTTATTAGATGCAAGTTCAAGCCATTTCAATCAAATTTAGGTACTCTTTTCCAATTTAGAATTTTCTATTAGGTGCCCCAACTTTTGTTATTTTACTTATGTATTTTTTTTGCTACTACTTTTGGTTGTTTTTTATTTTGTGTTCTTTCACTTTTTAAACGCTGGAACAAAGCTATAGGAAAAGGCACACAAAATTTGACTAAAAGTGCTCAAGAAAATACCCAAAAGTAACTCAAAATGCACTAAAATTAAAAGTGACTTAAGGTATAAATAAGATTGTTGGTTTTGTGTATTAGCTAGCTTGTTTTGAACATGATACTTGCTGGAAAAAATACAATTCCAATCAGCTCAAATAAACCAAAGAAAAATCACTTCAAAACTAGCACAAGAAGAGCTATTAAAAGTTAAACAATATAAGAAGAAATTGAGCACTAAAATTTTTTTTTGAATTTTTTTAAAAGAAACATGCTAAATAAGAGCATATGAGACTTCTTGACCAAAGACTTACTCAAGAGGATGAACCTCTTAGATGCTCAATTTCACAAGAAAGTTCAACATACTTTTAGGCAAAATAAAAGAGGCTAAACACTAGGAAATTAATTTGAAAAAATTAAGAACTAAACATGAAAAGAAGAATAGATAATAAAAATTAAAAAACTTAAATCTGATCTTGAACAGAGAAAAAAGTACCAAAACAAAGAGACAAATTCGCAGCACACAAAAAACAGCCTTATGAACCAAAAGCGCCCAACCCACAGTGATGTGTTTTTCGCATAGAGATGTGGTGTCACCTTTTTTTGTTCACAAATGAGAATTTCACAAAATAAAAGAACAAGGATAAAATTAGGAATCATAAAATAGAGAAATATACATTGATACAATGAAGGAACAATAAAATTTGAATCAAGAAATAAAATGACACAAACATAGCATGTATAAATTTAAAACTCAAAATCATAAGACATAACAACAAAACAATGAAGGACAAGATATGACAATAAGGATTCAAGTTGAAAAAAAATTAAGAACAAGATGAACACTACAAGAACACAACACACACACAATAAGGTAAAGGAACAAGAATAGAACCTCAAAGGAGTACGCTCTAATACCACTTGATGCAATCTTGGATTGCTCCTCCCATGATCTTGCTCCAAAGAAGTTCCGAGGTTGAAGATGGAAGTAAAAAAACTAGAAAATGGAGGTGAATAGGCTCCACTTCAGTGGAAGATAAGCCATGGTTGTAGAAGCTTGCCACAAGGGAAGGAACCCTTGATAAAAGTCATAGAAGAACTCTCACAAGAAGAGAGAACTCAAGAACACTCTAAGAAGTAAACTCTCAAAATATGAGTCAAGTCTATTCATAAAAGTGTTAAACTTATACAAGGTGAGGTGGGTGCAATTTATAGACTTCTCCCTAGTGTTGGATGTCCAAAATAGAGTCACATAAGCTAAGGACTAATTAAAACTAGCTAAGTCAAACAAGGTCCTAAGAAAGTGGATATTCTTTTAAGTGACATTAGATCCTAATATTGTGGATCTAGTTCCCTTAATTCAAATTCAATTTTAAAATGGTCGAAAATACAAAGGCCCAGAAAATACTAAATACACCTATCAAAACTACTAAACAAAATATAAAATATTTACAAGTAACTTCAAAGACTATGACCTAAAATATCTTCACTAAGCTCTATCCTTTCCACGTCTTTTGTTTATTCTTCCTAGCTAAATTTCATGCTAGGTGGGATTGCATCAACATCAAAAAGGAGAATTTCCTTTATTAATAGTATAGATATAGTATATAATATAATATTATATATTATAGATATAGTAGGATAATTATGTATGTTGAATATAAATATTTTAAAGTAGTTTTTTCAGTTATAAGATTGATCTAGTAACAAAGTCTATATATGGAGAGGGAGATGTCATAGGTTCAAATCTCTCTTTTAACAAAATAGTTTTTTTTTTCATTTCTTAAAAATGATATAATAAGTATTTTAAAAAATGTATATATATATATAAGATATTAAAAATATTTATCCTAAATAAGTTTATAAACTTATTTAAGGTAATTAAAAGAGTTAAATCATAATTAAGTAGAACTAAACGCCTTTCATCTTCGAATCCAATATTTTGTATCATCATACTATTGAGTAAATGCTTTTCTTCATCTATTCACATAGTTGTGTTTAAAACTAAATAAACCCAAACTAAAAGTTGAAATCAATCCAAAAAATTTGAAAATTGATAAAAACCGAAATTATTTGGGTTTGTTTGATTTATTAAATTTCTAAACCGTGCGATTCGGTTCGTTTTGTGATTTAAGAATTGAAAATAAATTCAAACCAGACCAAACTACAATATACCCACTTCCTATATTTTTTTTCTTCCAAATAATATCTAGTTTAGAAGATATGATATGATTCATATTATAAATATAGTAACGTGGAAAATAAATAATGATCAATAATACTACTATAATTTTGACTAGTTAAATATGTGATGAAATTTTATTTTCTATGTAATTTTGGAATGAGGTTGATTTTTAGTAAATTACCAATAAATATTTAAATAATTCTCAAAATAAAATAATTTATTTAAATATTCTTAAAAGTATTAGAAATCATACTAATAACATATTTTCAAAATAAAAAAACTAAATCAAATTAAACCGCTAGGTTTGAATTTTATAATATTTTCAAAGCGAATCAAATCAAATCACACTTAATTTTATTGTTCGGTTCTAACTTTTATTATAAAATCAAATCATACCACACCCTAAAGACCCCTAATTCATGTACATTCAATGCCTTTCATTAAAAGAGTTGTTATAACCCATTTTTAATAAACCCATTTTCATTAAATAATAATTTTTATGTTGTGAAATTTCCACAAAAATGCTCTTAAACTAATAATTTATTCACGCGTTGAGTGTTATATTTATAAGTGCTTTTATTAATATTATTCAAACAACTTTCATTTTAATAAAAGTTTCGATTCGGTAGCAGTTGATTCATGCGTTGAGTATTATATTTATAAGTGCTTTTATTAATATTATTCAAACAACTTTCATTTTAATAGAAGTTTCGATTCTGCATCAGTTGATTCATGCGTTGAGTGTTATATTTATCAGTGCTTTTATTAATATTATTCAAACAACTTTCATTTTAATTAAAGTTTCGAAACACAAATCAAGTTTGGTTATATTTATTTCTAACTGAACTCAGATTTACAAAACTAAATGAGACCAAACTTTAACTTTATTTTAACTCAGTTTTCTCGCATGTTAACTTGTAAGTAAATCTCTTTGCGTGCAAAATCCGTTTCTTCCGTATTAGTACTATCATACTATGCATTGATTCTTCCTTGAATTTGCATAAAAAAAAACATTAAAACAAGAAACGTCATGTAATAAAGTTATATTATTTGACTTTAACTCATTCAAATTAAACAAACGTATTACATAAAAACAGAAATGTACTCCTTTAGTTCTTTCATACCATTTATAAGGCAAGTCTAGTAAAAGAAATTTATGAATATAAGACAATTTTACATTTGTCTTCTAACTCTATTAAAACTTACGAATATTTTGTCCTTATTGAATAACGAGAAGATGATTTTAGATCAATTCTCATAAAGAAAAGAGAATATGAAAGATAAATTTGGTACATAAGTAATATCTTTTCAAAAACATATTTAATAAAATTATCTAAATTAATTTTTTTATTAGTCTAGGTTATATAAGACACTTTAAATATAAATAACATAGATTAAGAATGCATACTATAGTTGTAAAAATGGACTTGGACCCACCACTACAAGTTTAGGCTAGTTTTAAAAAAAAGAAAAAGAGTTAATTACACCAAATATAATGGTTGACACACAAATCTATCTAGATTCTATTTTTCATTATTATGTGAATATGATTTTTTTATTTTTTAAATTATCATGTTATTTATTTGACTTATATTTCATTATGATATATTTTCTAGCATGTTGGTATTTATTATTATTTTATATTTTTAAACGAATATTTAATATGTTGTTAATGTATGTTTTAAGTGGAGAATATCATTTAACCATTTTAGTTTTATTTTTAAAGTCATGAAATTTAAAAACAAAACTATTGTAGATATTTAAATTTTAAAATTTTTAAAATAGTCAAAGATTTTTCATTATTTTTTTGTTAATTTAAAAATGTATTCTTTTAATTTTTGGCGAGTTTGAGGTCTATCTGTTTAATTCACCAACCTATAGTGGTTCAAACTAAGCCCACATTTTAAGTATGACAGGTTAGACCAACCCATTTATTAAGTATGTTGGGCCCAATGGGTTAGACTAACTTGTTTTGCCAACTCTAAATTACATACCACTTTGGGTATGAAGCAAAAAGTTAAATATATTCTTTTAATTTTTAGTGAGTTTGAGGTTCATATGTTTAATTCACCAACCGATAGTGGTTCAGACTGAGCCCACATTTTAAGCATAACAGGTTGGACCAAACCATTTATTAAGTATGTTGGGCCCAATAGGTTAGACTAACTTGTTTTACCAACTCTAAATTACATACCACTTTAGGTATGAAACAAGGAGTTAAATACATTTTGTGTATGTTTAAAATCTTTAATGAAATTAATCATTGTTATAAGCGATGATTAATTTGTATCATTATTATATTATGGTTAAAAAAACGTCTTTTTATATATATATATATATATATATATATATATATGTTTGTGTATATATGTGTGTGAGAGACACATAAGAATATTTATATAATTATATATTTATTTTTCATTCATTTTAATTTTTAAGGATGTTTGTTTTAAAGTTTCATAATATATTCCCACGAATAATAAAATTAGAAGTATTATGTATGTTTATATTTAAAATGTGTGTTTATGTTTTGATATTTCTTGGAATTATTTTAAAATCTAAAAAGAATTTAAATAAAAAATAGAATTGTATTCTAATGTAACTTCTAATATTTTGATAGGAATATTAAATATATCAAATTTAAATTTTCCAGAATAAATATTTATTTAATGAAACAAACATGTAAACATGAGAGTGAATAATTGAGATGAGAAAAAAAAGTTATATAACACAATAATAACCTTAAAATTTTAATAAACTATTCAAATTGAATTATTAATTAAACAAATTAATATGTTTATGCTAATACAAGAACTTTTTCCGCAAACCCTTTTACAAGGTTGAGAAGCATTGAAAATTGAGAAGATTTATTCCTATATTCCTAGCTCCAAGAATCCATTCTCCGTGCTCATGCCACTATATTAGAAGCCATACGCCACATCACAAGAATTCGACATGGCAATGAGCCCTGCCTTTCCTTCATCCAAACATGCTTAATGAGAAAGTTCACTACCACCTGGTGTCCCAATTCCTTGTATTTCATCATCGTTGCCACCTAAGGCACCAACTTGCACGTATGATCGCTTCTCCTTCACCAGGGCACGAAACACATACACCTCACATGCGTAAGTGCCTGCCCCTATCAGAGGTGACTCATCTATGCCACCACGGCTAGTGTCGGTGACACTGATAATAGTGGTGACAATACGACGATAATGGTGAAATAAAAATGTCAACAACCATGTAAAAGATTCTCACAAGATGACTCAAGAGAGACACGTGAAGAGTAAATTTGTTTAATGAACAATTCAATTTTTTGTTAAAATCCTATAATTATTAATATGTTTTCTCATTTCTCAATGTAATATTTTTTTATGAGTTTTCCTCTCTTTATATGTATATATATTATAAAGTTAAGGATTGCTAGCAATGTTTTTTAAGTTAAAATTTATAGTGAGAAAATGATTTAATAACAAGTAAAACTCACGTAATTTTTTATTTCCTATAAAATATGTTGTAACAAAAGAGTGTCTTGCTATTATTTCTTTATAAGTTTATTTGATATACATTGTCAGTGTAAAAGATTTTTACATTTAATCATAACTTTTTATTTAATTTTTAAAGTACTAATTAGTAACTTATTATGAATAAATGGTTGTGATTGCATGTTAGTGTAAAAATCTTTAAATTGACAATGCATACCAATTAAACTATTTCTTTATTGAGAGAGAGACACTCTTTGTCTCTTTTTATGTTTTTAAATAAAAATAAAATAAAATATTAAAACTGAAAAGAGAAAAAAAAGTTAAATAGAGCATATGATTGATAATTAATTTTTTAGAAATCATATAAGGATAAAAAAATCGAATAAAATGTGTACTAAGGGAGTATTCCTATTGCAATAATTATTATAGACTAATACTAAAGTGTTCTCTATGTTTAGAAGATTTTATACTTTGTAAGGTAATCCAATAATTTTCTTCCACCGGTTTCTGTCCCCTAATCATAATATTTTGAATTTGTTTTATTTTTATTTATTTACAGGAATTTAATTAAATAATTTTAATAAAAAAAATATAATTAAGATAATTTGGTAAATAAATATATATTTGATATTAGTTAATTCAAATAATTAAAATACAATAATTTTAATAATACCAACATGATTTTTAATTTTATTCATATAAGATTATGATTATTTATTATTTAAAATTCTCTGACAACCATTCCAAATATAACAAATAGTAAATAATGTATTATTTTTTATATAAATTATAAATTAAATAAGTAATATATATATAACCATCATATAAATTATGATTGAAAAATAATATATTAATTATGATAAAACACATATATTTATCAAAGTCAAAATAAATTTTATCTTATTATTTATGAAATCTACATTTAATATTTAAATCAATACATAAAGTGATATATTATATAAAAATATTTAGTTTATCTAATTACTTTCATTAAATTCATTTCTATTAAAATTACTTGATTAAGTTCTAAAAAATAAATAAATAAATAAAAATTAAAAAAAAATATAAAATATTCTAATAAAGTGACATCATGGAGGAAATAACATTATTGATCCATCTCATAAAAGATTAAAACCCTAACGGACAAAGTAGTATCCTAATATATAACATATAAATACAAATTCACCTTTTTAAGTATTATAATTTATTTCCAATTTTATTTTTATTTATTTTTTAATAATTAATTCTTTAAAAATTAAAATAAAAAATATTTTTAAAATATTTGAATCTAATATTCTCCCTAACATTCTAATAAAATTTGATTGTTTTATTATGAAAGCATGAAGGCCTCATTTATCACTAATTATATATAGAATATTTGAGTTTTAGTATGGACGTCCACGTGCTGTGATTTCTCTCCACGCGTGAAGGTGGCGTGCCTCCACGCGCTGTCGTGGCACGCTGGCGTTTGGTGACTGGTGGGTCCCACCGACACCACTTTCTGGTTCCATGGTAAAACACAAAAAACCTCCAAACGAAAACAACAGTGGAAGGAAGCCACTAACGTCATCTCTCTCTCTCTATATCTCTAGCTAGGCAGTTACCAACCTTAATTCCTCAGCAGCCGAGCTGAGCCACCCACCGCCGCCGTCTCCGCCGCCGCAGCATCCTCCAAATGGGTGCCACACAACCCGTACGTCAACCCCTTTTCATCTTCATCATCTCGGTCGTTGCCATTTGTGCAAAGTTTCAATCTTTTTTCTCTTTTTTCTTTCTGGGGTGTCAGGTGGTTGTTGAGGAAGATAACGAAACTGTAGCTGCTGCATCAGCTGAGAAGGTGCAAGACTTGGAGAAAGGTGAAGAAGAAAGAAAGGTGAAGAGTAATCATGATGATGATGGTGTTAATGACAATGATCATGAAGAATCTCATCTCTCAAGCTTCCACAGGTTGAACCCCACTAACCCTTTGAGAATTGTCATTAATAGCTCCACCAGAGTTGCAACTCCTTCTTCTTCTCAATCTCAACGTCCCAACACTCGCACACGCTCCACTCCAACCCCACAACAAGTATTTCCCCCCCCCTTTTTGTTTTTCTATAGAAATTTTCATTTTTTGTTAAAGATTATGAGGGGTTCCTTTAGTTTGGAGTAGTTTTCTATATTAAAAGATTATGAGGGATTCCTTTTTAGTTTGTAGTAGTTTTGGGATTCCTTTAGTTTGAAGTAGCTTTGGGGTTCCTTTCGTTTGGTGTATACTGTATAGCTTTCCATAGTAAAAGATTATGAGGGATTCCTTTAGTTTGGAGTAGTTTTATATAGTAAAAGATTATGAGGGATTCCTTTAGTTTGGAGTAGTTTTCTATAGTAAAAGATTATGAGGGATTCCTTTAATTTGGAGTAGTTTTCTATAATAAAAGATTATGAGGGATTCCTTGAGTTTGGAGTAATTTTCTATAATAAAAGATTAAAAGGTTTTCGTTGAGTTTGGAATAATCTTCTATAGAAAAATATTAAGAGGGATTCCTTAAGTGGTGTGCTTATTGTTATTTTTGTGAATTTTTGGAACAGCAACCACAACCGGTAACTCTGAATTCGAGAAGATATACGAACCGAATATCCTTGTTTCTTTTTGTGCTCCACATGTTTGTAGCTGTGGCGCTGGTGTGCTTTCTTGTGTTCAAGGGAGTTCAGGGGCTTATCCAAGAATCAGAATCTACCAAGAGGAAAGAGAAAAAAGTGTTGAAGTATTTTCTTCCCCAAGTGGAGGCTGCATCTTTTATGAGCATAATCCTTGCATTTATTTGGCAATGGTTGATTAGGAAATGGCCCACTTTTATGCTTCATTTCATACTGTGGTTTACTTTTGTCATGTCTCTGGCTGCTGGGATTCTCCTTATTTGCTTTCAAAAGCCTGGCACTGATGGTGTTGGAGTGTGTTTCATTGCTTTTGCAATTGGGAATGGTTTATATGCTTGTTGGGTTAGTCATAGAATTAAGTTTTGTTGTAAGATCCTGAGTTTGTCTCTTCAACCAGCGTCCAAATTCCCTGATCTGAACAAACCCACTTATCATGTTCTTGGGGCTGGATTCTTGTGGATATCTCTTTGGATTTTAGCAGTGGTTGGAGCATTGAACTTCTATTTTCCTCCTTTGATCATCACTGCTTTGGTGTTAAGTTTGGCTTGGACCACTGAGGTCATGAGGAATGTTGTTAACATCACTGTTAGTAGGGTTATTGCCTTGTATTACTTGAGAGGAATGCAATCTAGCACCCAATTTTGCTTTCTGAGAGCTCTAACTCGGAATCTCGGAAGCGCTTGCTTAGGGTCTGTCTTTGTACCTACAATTGAAGCCCTTAGAATTGTTGCCCGGGGACTGAATTTGCTTGAGGGAGAAGATGAGTTCATGTTTTGTTGTGCTCATTGTTGTTTAAGAGTCATGGAAACCATTTTCAGAAATGGCAATAGCTGGGCATATGTACAGGTAATTTTACAAATAAAAAAGCAATTAGTACATGTAGCTGCATTTTATGATACGCAGTCAATGTCTATGGTATACATGTGATTGCAATTTTTTAGTGTTAAAATTGAGTCTTCCCTACTTAGCTTATAAGAGGAGTGTTAGAAAAAATTTCAGAAACTCTCTCTACTATTAGTTAGAATTTATTGGAAATTATCATTTGGTAGGTTCTACTTGTCATTAAATGACTCTTAAAATTGGTAAAATTTCTATCTAATCAATCATAGGGAGAGCTTCAGAGAGTTTCCAAGACCTAGTACTTCTCAAGTCTAAAATCAATATGTTTGATGGTTAAAGAGTTCTGAAATATGAAATCTGCTTTTACTATTTTTTTATTCGTTAGTTATTTCAAACCAATCTTCATAATTTTGTTTGTTGAGTGTTGGTATGATACTCTTTGGATTCTTTTGTCATATGTGGTCCCTACTGAATTTCAAATTTTATTGTGGTCATGTTCTATTGTTCAGAATTTATTACTGAGCAATCACCATCTAATTGCCTGTGCTTCTCAAAGTTGTCCTTTTAGACAGTACATTCAGCAGGATTAATTCATAGTTTAAGCCCAGTTGTTTAATTAAATCGTTTGGTTTAACTTATTTTAATTAATCTTAACAGATAGCAGCGTATGGAAAAGGTTTTGTTGTGGCATCTCAGGACACTTGGGCCCTCTTTGAGAAGGAAGACATGGTGTCAATTGTAGATGCTGATATAACCAGCTCAATTTGCTTCCTCACAGGAGTTTGCAGTGGCTCTATCTGTGTCATTGTTGTGGCTGCTTGGACCCAAAAAGTACACCAAAGTTTCACAGCCACCGTATCCCTCCTTACATTCTTCATTGGATACCTTTTGGTTGGTACCCCTTATTTGACCACTTTCTTTCTAAGTTTTTATTATCATTATTACTGTTAACGAGAAATGCTAGGGATACACTATCTCACATTTTTTTTAGCATGCTATTTGTTTTGCTTGAAATTTGTTGAAAAACATAAATTTTGGTGGGTCCAATTTCTTGCTTTTCTCTCCTAATTTTGTAGTTTTCAATACATTTCAACTAAAAATGAAATGTGTTGGAAAGAGCATGTTAGCAATATACATTCTAACACACTCTTTGTTTTTGGTTGAAATTTATTGAAAAACATAAATTTAGATGGGTCCTACATTTTGTTTCTCTCTCCTAATTTTGTAGTTTTTAATACATTTCAACTAACAATGAAGCACGTGTTAGAAAGAGTATGTTAGCAAAACACTTTTTTTAACATACTCTTTGTTTTTGGTTGAAATTTATTGAAAAACATAAATTTTGGTGGGTCTTACATCTTGTTTATTTTTTCTAGTTTTGTAATTTTCAATACATTTCAACCAATAGTGAAGTATGTATTAGAAAGAGCATGTTAGCAACACACTTTGTTGACATACTTTTTTTAACATACTCTTTGTTTTTGCTTGAAATTTATAGTGTGTGTGAGTTGTCATTTCAGCTAGCTAAAAGCTGAAATGGTTTCAGTTTTGTTTGGATAGCAAAATTCTAAGAGTTTTTTTAGGAATTACTAGTTTTTTTAAAAAAGTTATTCGTAGTAGTTTTTTTAAAATATTTTTTATTTTCAGCTACTAGCTGATTTTATTTTTACATGTTTACCCTTAACTAATTAATATATTATCCGTACTAATTCTCTCACCATATTATATAACACATCTCCTTTATTAATGTAACTATAGTAATTTATAACATAAATATATAGTTATAGAACATTATAATTTAAATATGTAATTTAAAATTTATATATTTAATTATGAAATAATAATTTAAACATTAATCATAGTAATTTATTATTTAAATATGGAATTACATAAATTTATAATTTAAATATATAATTATAATAATTTATAATTTAAATATATAATTAATTTATATTATTAAAATATGTCATAATTATTTTAAATATCTCATTGTTGATCTAACGATTAATGATATTTTTATTTGTCACTTTACAACTTTCAGCTAATTGATTAACTAATTTTACCAAACACTTACAACTAGCTTTTCAGTTATTTTCTTAGCTTTAATCTAGCTTTTCAACTAGTTTTGCCAAACACATCCTTATTGAAAAACATAAATTTTGGTGATCCTACATCTTGTTTCCCTCTCCTAATTTTGTAGCTTTTAATATATTTCAATCAAGAGCGAAGTATGTGTTACAAAGAGCATGTTAACAACACACTCTGTGACATACTTTTTTAAACATGTGCTTTGTTTTTCATTGAAATTTATTGAAAAGCATAAAATTTTGGTGGGTCTTACATCTTGAAAAGCATAAAAAGATGCAGTCTCTATTAATTTTGTAGTTTTCAATATATTTCAACCAACAACAAAGTATGTGTTAGAAAGACTATGCTAGTTACATACTCTCTCACACTTTATTTTGATACACGCTTTGCTTTTGGTTGAAATTTATATTGAAAACATAAGTTTTGGTAAGTCCCTCGTCTTGTTTCTCTCCTAATTTTGTAGTTTTCAATACATTTTAACCATTAGCGAATTATGTGTTAGAAAGAACATGTTAGCGACACTCTCTAACACTAACACTGTTTTTAACATGTGATTTGTTTTTTGTTGAAATTTATTTAAGAACATAAAATTTTGGTGAGTCTTACATCTTGTTTCTCGTTTTTGATTTTGTAGTTTTTAATATATTTCAACAAAGTATGTCTTAGAACTTAAAAGAGCATGTTAGTGACACACTTTCTAACACACTTTTTCTAATACTAGCTTTGTTTATTCTTGAAATTTATTGAAAAACAAAAAATTTTGGTGGGTACTACTTCTTGTTTCTCTCTCTAATTTTGTAGTTTTAATACATTTCAACCATGTGTTAACAGCATTTCTTTAATATTCACAAGTGCATGTGAGCAAGTAGTCTTAATTAACAATGATAAATAACTTTTTGACTATGCAGACTAGGATTGCCATGGCAGTGCCTCATGCCTGTGTGAGTTGCTACTATGTATGCTATGCTGAGAATCCGGAGAATAGATTGTTTGATAAAACAATTAAGGATCGTCGGGCCTTATTAAAAACTGGTCGTGATGTGGTTCCTACTCCAAGGGGATTTAGGAGATATACAAGGACCTAAGTGCATAATTTATTTATTTTTAATCCTCAAATGTTAATTATTAATATTAATATTTTGTTATAATGTTACAGAAAGAAATTCAAATACACGACTTCTTTCTCTTCTTTTTTCCTCTTCTCTCTCTTCAATCATGTAGCTAAATTTAGGCTTAATTACATCTCATATCCCTATTTTACCAAATTTTGACATTTTGGTTCACTTAATCCCTTTTCCTCTTCTCTCTTCAATCATGTAGCTAAAATTTAGACTTAATTAAATCTTATATCCCTATTTTACCAAATTTTGACATTTTTGTTCACTTAATCATAAGAATCATGACATTGTGTCTACTGATTTGTAGAATGGATTTGACCATGACTAATATACGGTGATATAACTTAGAATTTAATTGGTATACACTATCAGTATAAAGATTTTTATACTAACATTTAATCACAATTTTTCATTTATGATAAATTTGTTGATTTTACTTATTGCTATTTTTAAAAGTCATATAAATGAAAAGTCATAATTGAATTTTAATTTAAAAATATTTTATACTGATAATATATATTAATTAAACTCTATAATTTACCTATAACTTAATTAATAAGGTGACAAATAAGGTAATTTAGATAATAAAAAATTAATTTTAATTAATTAAATTGGGTTTTTTTCACAATATCTAACAGTTAAAATTTGTTATTTAACTTAAAGATATAATGTTATGATTTAAAATAGAGATCACAATGTCAAAAATTGAAAAAACATAAACCTGAGTTAATTGAGTCCAAAATTTACAACTCCACCTAAGGGCATAACGTGTTTCTTCATTTTGATTGATTTTATAACATGGCTTATATGACCATGACCATGAACTAAAAGGGTTGAAATTGAATTCAAATACCAAGCCATGGAGGTTGGTTTGGTAGAGAATGATCTGGCTTAAAGGGGTGGAGCCACCATTATTGGATAGAAGAAACTTGGAACAAATAAGGAGGCTAATCAACAAAGCCACCACAGAAAGTCACTTTGTGGTCCCCAACTTGCAGGGTTATGTTTATTTTTTTGCATATAGACTTTTAGGATATTCTCTAATGTGAAGTCCCATCATTATTTTATTGTAAGATGTGCCAAGAAGCACTAACTTTTTATTTAACAATTGTTCTTACAAGCGTTTGACGACAAAAATACAATTGAGTCGTTGCGTGTTGTTCCGTGCTTGTGTAAAGAGTTATTGTATATTGGCAATAAATTTTGAAAAGATTAAAATTTATTATAATATGTTTGGAATAGTGACTCGATATTTATAAACTTAGAAGATAGAAAGTTAGAAACCTCCTTTTTAAATGGGTGTTCACAAAAAAATGATTTTGTATTTAGCAGTTTTATTATAAATAGTTTAACATTTAATACACTTTTAAGGATAAAAGAGTTTTATATTTACAATTAATAATTTTTTATTTATATAATTTTTAAAATATTAAAAAACAAAGTTAACAAACTTATTTTATATAAAATATTATGATTACTGTTTACGCTTCAGCGTAAAAATGTTTTTCTCTGTTATATTATAAAAATATGTTTATTGTAAAGTTTAATGTTTTTCTCTGTTATACTATAAAAATATGTTTATTGTAAAGTTTAATGTAAAAATATCAATTTAACGTGAAAATTTGTTTCAACTTAAAATCTATTTTTTACTTAGAATCAATTTTAAATTATCTTTTGTCAAAATTTATCTAAAATAAATTTTGAGTCTATAATCAAAAGTGTACTTTAAAAATTTAGAATTATAAACTAAAAAGATTTAAATAAGTTTTTGTTTGTAAAGTTTTACTAAAAGTAATTTTTTATTTTTAAAATTCAAAAATATTTTTCTAGTCCTCAAATTAATTTGATTTTTATTAACGTGTTGTCGATTTATAAGTTTAGGTGTATTTGACTATTGAAAATTAAGAACATTAGAATTTAGGAAAAAAGTGATTAACTAATACAATTAATTTTCTGTCTGTAATTTTTTAAGGACACTAACAGAAGTAGAATAACTAAAAGTGAATTAAAAATAAAAAAATATTTTAAATTTTAAATACAAAATATTTCCTTTTAAAAGTTTAAAGATAAAAAACTTAGTAAAATCAAAATTATTTAATTTTTGTATCTGTGGGCTGTGGCTGCGCAATACGTCCACGAAATTATAATAGTTTGACTTAATATTTAGTTGTAATAAATTTAAATATGTAAGTAATTTAAACTAAACAAACATAATAATTGATGAAATGAGTTTTATTAAGTCGTACGTAGTATTATGCAGATATTTATAATAATGCTTTTGTGATAAAAGAAAATTATTCACATTTTAATAGAATAGTAGATTAAACAAAATTTAATAAATAAGTCAATGCAAAATTACATATAATTCGTACTTGTAATAAATAGTATTATAAAATTGTACCGTTATCTACCTGTAAAGTAGTTTATATATATATTTTTTTATGCGTAAAGCAAGTTTCTCTTAGAGATACCCTTTAGTAGTTTGTTTTCAAAATTTAATGATATTTGTTTTTATGTGGCACAGAAAATTTGGCCCACACTTAACTAGGTAGGTGTCTTACTTCTTTGCTTGCTAGCTAGTGTTGTGTACTGTAAATTAATGGCAGAGTTCATTGTAACACTTTTTCTTTTGCATCTCCAAACTAACCTCCCATGATGAACTAATAAAATATTTAATTTTATATTTAGATGTATTTCAAACAAGTGTCAAAACAGAAGCAACTTATGCCAATACATAATAATATGTTCTGCAAATTTGACAAAAATTCATTTTTATACTATTGATAATTCTATTTGTAGATTTCAAATATATTCATCTATATCTAATGCTCTTTCATATATACTTAAATTTACATCATATTTGTTACTATATTATTAATTTACAAAATATCTTTTACACTATTAATTTTGACATAGTGGTAGTATTATTTACACTATTATAATGTGTCAAACAGTTAAATTATTTGGGTGTAGGTATAAGCTAGTTAAATTTTAAAAAAATATTATTTACTTTTATGTTAATATATGTAAAAATAATTTTAAAAATATATAAATATAAAGGTTAGGATAAATTAAACCTATACTACTTACATTATACATGGTGATAGATCTAATATCATTTCTTTTTCTCTTGCTGAGATATTGTCACCATATTCTAGAAACTACCAAGGGAAGAGACATTAAGCTGGAAGCAAGATGCAGCCATGGACAAAATGTTTTCATAGAATTTTTTTTATAGATAAGAATAGAAGAGTCAAAAAGTTTACAACAAGTTATTACACCATACTTAATAAATTCAACTATATCTTATTACAATTTCTGTAGAATCTGATGTTTCTCCACATATAATAAACAGATGAAAATAATTGTTAATTGTATAAAATGACACTCAACTTTATGGGACAAGTTCTACTAACTAGTAATGATAGATGGATCTTGTATAGTTGACCAACATATTACCCTTTGTTTTGGTCAACTAAACAAGATAGAGATTTATTTGCTAATATTTGTCATGAGGAAGTAATTTACATTTTGCTTTGACAATGGAGAATAGAAACAAAATATAGGGAAATAAATTTAATCACCAACCATTTGAAATTCTATCAATGAATCAATATACTTTAACTTTGACCAATGCAATATCACCAAAGAAATACTTATTCCTTTATCTTCTGAACTCCAACCCATCTAGCAAAATCCACCCACCTGCAGATTTGTAACAAATAATGAGGATTGAAAAGAAAGATAATGCTTTATGGTGCCATATAGACAAATATTATGGTTTAAATATGTTTTTTATTATGATATATTACCAAATTTTGTATTTATTCCTTATAATATTTTGTTTTGTATTGATTTTTCATTTTATTCTAGATCCCAAAACGTTTTAGATGGCGTTTTAATTTTGTACAAAATGTTTTAACAATGATTTCGATAACACTTTATGAACCTAAAACAAAATAAAAAATTTATCAAACACTCGGTGTAGAGCAAAAATTTTCTAGAAACTCAAGGCAAAATCTCTAATATGATAGACTTGAAACATATTCCAACCAAAGATTAATTGGATTAAAAGTAAGTATATTAGATGAACTTTTCCAGAGAATTACCTTTAGGTAAAAAAAAAAAAATCTCTGGAAAGTAAAATTAAATTATATGTAAACTAATATTAAAGAAAATTATGTAATTTTTAAAAAGATATAAAAAAAATTTCAGATTAATTTATATATACGTTAATTTTAAGTTATACAAAAGTTTTTTATGTTTTTATTTTTTTTCTAAAATTACTTCTGAAAAAATTCACTCAAACAAGTCATAAATCAAGGATCTTACAATAATGAGCCCCAGTAGGTATTGGCAGTTCGAACAGTAAAGTATGCTGTGGTTAGTACAAGCTTGTTTCGATGTAGTAATGGTTCTAGAATCCGTTGCTCAATAATTCCTGCAAGTACTTGGTACCTGAATATAACAAACAAATACTTAGTAAGAGTTTTTGTTTTCTAGTTTTACCAACACACTATGATGTAATTATCTTAACATATTCTCTAATACATTTTTTTTAATGCAAATTTCACATAAAAATAAAAAATAAAGAAAAATAATCATCTAATACAAAATAAATCTAATTAAAAAGTATATTTTTTAATAAATTTAAATCAATAACAAAAAATCATTCATTATAAATGGTGCCGGGTGGAACTCACAGAAACTTTATGTAAATGCCTTGTTTTGTTCTTGTACTCCTTGTTTTAAGGTGGGGCTCACATAACCATTCTGTAATCTTAGTATTTTACACTGACAGTGTATACCAATTCACATAAAGGAATAGTCATGATTGAATACCAATGTAAAAATCTTTTACACTGACAGTGTATACCAATTAAACTCTTACTAGAATGTTCAACATATTATATTTATTAGTGAGTTTAATTGGTATACACTGAATTTTACACTGACATTCAACCATGACTTTTCGTTTATGTGTCTTTTAAAGTAGTAATGAGTAAAGTCAACAAATTTACTATAAATAAAGGGTTGTGATTGAATGTCAGTATAAAAATCTTTACACTGACAGTGTATACCAATTAAACTGTCATATATATATATATATATATATATATATATATATATATATATATATATATATATATAACCTCCCTCTCTTCTCCTTTCTCTACTCCTGTAATTCTCCTTAATCAATACAACTCTTTTGTATTATTATCTGTTGTACTCTTCAATTATTTTTGTGAAAATTTGAGCTCTAACTGGCAGGTTCTACCGCCCCGAGCTCTTGATACCCGGTATTGTGCGGACTACCGCCGCGTAAATCCGGTTAAACTGTTGCATGCATAGCATCTCTCATATTCTCTCCTTTTAGTTGTTAGATCCGTGGGTTTACGCGGCGGTAGTCCGCACAATACCGGGTATCAAGAGCTCGGGGCGGTAGAACCTACCAGTTAGAGCTCAGGTTTTCACAAAAAATGATTGAAGAGTACAACAGATAATAATAATACAAATGCGTTGTATTGATAAAGGAGAATTACAGGAGTAGAGAAGGGAGAAGAGAGAGAGGCTCTGGGTTTTCGTTCCAGCTCCCCCACATCTGAACCCAACCTTACAATTTATAGAATTTTCAAAAGTTACTATTACAACAGTAAATTGTACTATTTCAACAGTAACTTCAATTTCCGCTACAGTGAACAGTGTACAGTGACTGGCGACTCTGCTACAGTGCTCGGAGATGAACAGTGAATTTCTGCAAAATGCATGCGGGATTAGAGTCAGTCTTCGTCAGTCTCTTCTATCTGGTAAAATGAACCGGAGGAAGAGGATGGAGACAGACTGACTTCTTTCTTCATCTTGCCTTTGGACGAACTAGCATCTAAGTCTGTCGAAAGGAGATTCAAGATCTAATGAAGATTTCTGGCCAAGGCTTCATCATCTGTTGATGCTGCAAGGGCAGCTGCAATCTTGGCCTTGCGATTGAGGAACTGGCAGGTCTCTAGGTCTACCGATTTGAGGCTTTTTGGGTTCTTCTGGAACCATAAAGCCACTCCATGAGTATTAGCGTGGGAGGCATTGAACTGATCCCACCACTTGACTGAAGCTTGCTTCCCTAATACCGGCAGCAGCTTGGGATTTGTTTTTTTCTGGTACTGATAGTGCCAGGCAAAAATCCAAGCGAGGGAAAATGTTGAGAAGAACCGAAGAGATCGATGAAACGGGTTGTTTCCTTCTTCAATTCTTGCCTTATATTGATTGAATCCTGCCTGGACATCTTCAGGAAGGATAGATTGAATGGGTCCGAAGAAATCCCACCACTCAGCAAACCACTGAGGGAAGAAATATCAAACATTTTTCTTAAAATATTTCAGCCAAGAGTGCCGATGATTTTTATTTTGAAACCAAAATACATTGGTCCAAGCATGAACATAATCCTAGTATGTATAACCAATTGGGTCAAAAGGCTGGAAAAATTTTCTTACTTGGTTTGGTTTATTTTCAAAATTTTTAAAAGTTAAAACTTTTAAAATTTGCAATGTAGAATGAGTGATAACTTGGTTATTATTTTTGTCAAAATTGTGTTTTATTGAAATAGATTTAGAATCCACCAGAATAAATTCGTAAAATTTCGTAGTCTTATTTTATTGAGACTAAGGTTTAAACAAAAACGTTGGTGGAAAGATTTTTTCGCAAACTTTATTTGGATTGGAATCCCAGAATTCGGGTTCCATTTGAATAGTTTGATAAAATCTTCCTTCTTTTGGCAGATAGGAAGAAGGTTGTTTTTGGGAAATTGGTTGAGGCTGCTCTACCAATTCTTTTGCATGCAAGGTTAGCTTTGCTTGGGCTATTTCTGAAATAATTGATTTCAGGTTCTGATTCCAGAAGAGGTCATCTGATTCTTCTGAAAAGATTTGTTTCCAGGATTTGGATAGAAGGTTGGTCAGCCCACAATCTTGAAGGGCTTGAAGGGTTGGAAGGGCCATCGCATAATCGGATGGTTTGGTTACTAATGTAGTAGGTCCTTTGGTTGTTTGCGGGATAGATGACCCTGATTTGGTGATAGCTTGCTGAGTTGATGACTCAAATTTTATAATGGCTTGCTGAGTTGATGACCCAGCCTGGGTAGATGACCCTTGATTTGCAGCCTGTAAGGCGACTTGGATAGTTTGGGCATCCTCTATTGAGGATGATGACTTGTCTGTTCGGGATGATCCCCGAACTGCTTTTCCCCGGCCTCTGGAGGAGGCGACCTTTACTTTCAGTTTTGGAGGCATCTCACATTGTTTGACCCTGAAGAAATTCACGAGTCAAATAATCAGGGAGAGTGTTTGAAGTATCTTTGATATATTCAATTTCAAAATAAAAAATACTTAAAATTGGTTGCCATCGGGCAAAGATTTGTTTTGATGCCAAGTTTTTAACATCTTTTTGTAAAATTTCTTTGGCTGACTTACAATCAACCCGAACTAAAAATTTTTTATTTAATAAATCAGATTGAAATTTGGTTATGCATAGAACAATAGCCAAAACTTCCTTTTTGATAGTGGAATAATTTTGTTGGGCTTTGTTCCAATGTTTTGAAGTGAATGCTATGCAATTCTCAGTATGATGCATGCGTTGTTTGAAGACACCACCATAACCTATGTCAGAGGTGTCGGTTTCAACAATCTTAAGGAGATTGAGATTAGGTAGATACAAACAGGGTAATACTTTGACCTGCTGTTTGATTTGTTTGACTAGATTAGTATGGACATCAGTCCACGGATGGGGAGACTTTTTGAGTCTGTCATAGAGAGACTTGGCAACGTTACTGAGCTGAGGGAAGAAATCAGCAACATAATTTAAACAACCCAAGAATCTTTGAAGTTGTGATTTTTCTAAAATTTGATTGGGAAATTTGTCAGCGAACTCAATGACTCGACAAATTGGTTTGATGGTTCCCTGAAAGATATAATGACCAAGGAACTTGATTTTTGTCTGAAAAAGACGACAGATTTTGGTTTTGGAAACAGCTAGACCATTTCGCTTGATGACTTTGAAAAAGATTTCAAGATGTTTGAAATGTTGATCAATGGATTGGGAAAATATAAGAACATAATCTATATAGACAATGCAGAAATTGGAGTACAGATTGAATATATCATTCATGATGTTTTAAAACTCTAAAGGAGCGTTTTTGAGACCAAAGGGCATTACATTCCATTCATATTGCCCAAAGGGAACAGTGAATGTCGTCTTGTAACGATCACTGGGATTGATTTGGATTTGCCAGAATCCAGATTTCATGTCAAATTTGGAAAAGATTTTTGCCGAATGCAATCGGGAAAGTAAATCTTTTTTGTTTGGAATTGGATATCTGATCCATTGAAGGGCTTGATTGAGTGGTTTAATTGATGACTAGCCTCGGAGCACCTCACTCAATTTCAGAAGCTTTGTTAACGTAGAAAGAAGCGCAAGACCATGGACTCTTGCTCTTTCTGATTAATCCTTTGGACAAAAGGTCCTTGATTTCATTTTGACAATGAGTGACAAGATTATGACTCATTTGGATTGGCCGAACTTTAGTCGGGATTTGTCTATCCGTAAAATCCTTTTCGTAAGGAAGATTAACCATATGTTTTTTCCTATCCCAAAAAGCATTAGGAAGGTCAGAACAGATGGTAGATTGAAAATGATCAAAAAGATTCTTGATACGTTGTTTGACATGAGGAAGAGAGAGTTGACTCTCGATTTGTTTGAAGGAAATTTCCTCTTTTAGAGAATTGATTTGATTAAGTTTACGGTCAATTTGGTTGATGTTCTTATGGACAGGTTTGTCAAGAAATTTGAATACGATTGTCTTCCCTAAGTGTTGGGTGGATATACCTACACTGGAAATATTGATTGGAAAAATGGATTTGATGAATGGTGTTCCTAAGATTACATCATTCTTAAGATTTTTAATCAGAAGAAACGGAGTTTCTACCTGGAGATTGTCTTTTTATATGATTGCCGAAGGAAGCTTATACTAGATTTCTAGTTTAGATCCACTAGCCGTCCTAAGTAGTTCGGAAGTTTTATGGAAGTATTTGGTTGGAATAAGTCCTTCCAAAATACAGTTTGAATATGCTCCGGTATCAAATAGGGCGATAGTTTTGAGAACAAAGTCGTCGATAAAAATAGTAACATCAATATAGAACTTTTGGATGCTACACTGATTGATTAGGTTGTTGAAGAGAGTATCTTCGTTTGATGAATTATGATCAGACTCATAATCCTGATGACAGTTTTCATGGTCATCTGGAACCATGTCATCAGATAGAGCTGCAGTTATTTGAGATATGATGGTCTCGTGCAACTGTGAGTGAGTTTTGAGTTCTCGGACCTCAGATTTAAGAGAACGAATTTCAGCCTGGAGGTCCTGAATAGTGACTGGCTTGGCTGAAGATCTTTCCAGTCATTTGAGAGTTTGAGTAAGATCAAACTTATTATTAACAAACCTATTTTCTGAACACGAAGGTTTAGATTTGGAAAGAATTGCTTTTAATTTCTCAAGATACTCTTTCCTATCCTGAGGGTCTTGGATGGATTCTAGAGCATCAAGCAATAGATTTTGCTCATCATTGTGAATGACATTGATGAGTGGAGATTCAGAACTTTCGCTACTAGAGGAGGAAAGATCATCGTTGGCTTGGATGTCGTTAGAAGATATTTTGACATTTTCATCTTCTTCTTCTGAGGAACTATCAGAAGAATTTATCAAAAGATTATTAAGTTGATCCTGGACAATAGGATCAAGATTGAGTTCACGAACCTTAGAGGAGATTCGACAAAATCTAGCTAAGTAACCTTTTCGACCACATTTATAACAAGTTCTAGTTTCTCTAGAAAGATTGGTATCCTTTTGAGGAAGATTAGTACTCTGTCGAGGAAGATTATGAGGAGGCCTAGAGACTGGAACCTAGAGACTTTGCGATGAGGTTTACTCAGCTGGTGCTGAGAAGGTTTTCGATGTTTAGCCTTTCCCGAATTCTTAGAACAAGGAAGACCGAATTGTTGGCAGAAATTTCCCAAATCTCTGCGATTCTGAGCCTTTTCTCTGGCTAATTGTTTTTTGATGTTGTCATCCTGATAGATTTTAAGAGCGACCCTTTGAACGTAAGCTATGATATTGCCATAACTTAACTCATCATAAGGGATTTCTCCATTAAACTGGGAACAGATTTTTTCCCTAACTTTGTCTCCTAAGGATTTTGGGAGTCCAGCTAGGAAGGTTTCTTTCCAAAAAGGTTGGTGACAATCGTCTCTAGTGTAGACTCGAGAAAGGAAGGTATCCCTATAATACCTAAAATTTCCTAGGGTCTTACACTTAAGAGTAGAGAGGAGATCTCCAGAACGATCTTTGTAGATAGAAGGATCTCCGATGAAATGTTTAACGATGGCCATGATTAAGGTATTAACGGCATCGAGAATAACTTCCCTTTGTCGGTAAGGACGTTTCCTTCAGCATCCGTTTTGACTGCCGTAAAGATTGCATGTTTCTCAGTATCAGAAACATAATTGTCCCACCAGCCTTTGAGTTGGCCAGAAAAGCCAGCGGTCAGGATTTCTACTATAGTCTCATCGGTGCTATCTAAAGCAGTCTGATATACTGTAGAGACCATAGTCATGTGTTGAAGAGTATTGAGAATGTTATACTCAGTTTGACCATCTATGTTCGATTCATAGATTTGATTGGCGTTGAAGGATCTCAAACTTTGATCATTCTTTTCCTCTAAGAGGAGATCAGGAGCAGTAGCTCGATTGTAATAAAGTTTAGAAGGCTGCTTCCAGTTGAGAGCCTTGCTAATGACAGGATTGATTTGAGGAATAGACTTACTGCTAGATGCAGCATCCTCAGACTCGGAACCTATGGAAGAAGTTCCTAGCTTGTTAATCCTAAGAGATTGGTCCTTTTGGGAGACACTTCTAGTAATTGGTCCTAACTTAACAGATCCTACCTGCGAAGAACTAGGGGTATCAAGGATAACAACAGAATTATCCTTAACTTGATTGGATTTTTCTAAGGCTTTGGTCCAATTTTGATGAATAAGCCTAAATTTATTTTTAGTCTCATTTGTCAGACTAAAAGGTTTGAACAAAGGTTTGAAAATGAAAGGAGTCTCATCGTCTTTAGTTCCTGAAGATGAGGTTTTTCCTACCAGGTTGTCTCCTAAAACTTGGAGGTATTTGTTAGTGTAATTGTTTTGTTCCATAAGGGCTTTAATATCTTGAGTTCCTATGGTTTTATCAGATTTATGCTTAAAGGACGAAGCTAAATATTCATCCCCTAAGTCTGGAATAAAATAACTGCTAGACGGAGGTAAGTCGGATTTAATAAGTTTACCATTCTTACGGTGCCAAACAGTTAGAGTATTGACAGAAAGGTCTTCTGTGATTGTAATAATCCAAGGAGGATAGATTTGGTTCCTATGAAGGTAGACATTTAACCAATCAAAGAAACAGACATGAGTTTGGACTTGATTAAGAAATTGATAAAAGGAATCAATAATTTTTTACCTACGGTCACCCTTAAAGTTGCTAAGAAACCATTTCCTTTGAGAGGTCCAAGTCTCAGAGTAGAACTCCTTACGAAGGGTTGGTTTATCTATGGTGTAACTATTCATAGTTGACCATACTGCATTTCAGATTGAGTAGGAGAATGAATTTCTGAAGAAATTTCTTCCTCAGTCCTACTGTAGATATTTCGAGGGATAGAAGATGAGTTATCTAACCCTTGAAGATTAATTTCTGGAGTAATAATTCTAGGAATTGAACTTCGATTTGATTGAGAAGCTACAAAAAAGGATCTTCTGGCACTAGTATAGGCCGATCTAGAAGCTTCGGATCTTGAAGACAAACTATTTCTTCGATCAAAGATAATTTCTACCTTACCAGCCTCGGATTGTCTAATTTCCTGAAATTCAGGGGTTTGACGAGGAAGGGTTGGTGTAGCTTTTTCGAGTTGCCAAGAGGTTGGTAACTCTACCTCATCCCATTTGATGAGTTTGGGAACAGCAACGTTTGCTCTCGTCATATCTGTGACAAACAAAGTTGTTTCCTGATAATTGGATTTAAGGAGAACTCTTGAGTTACAAGTGTTCATGACCTTATATTGGATTCTATAGAGAAGAGCTGCAGGGATAGAACCTTCTTTCATGTTTAACCCATGCAGACGAATGTTTAGAAACAATGAATCTAAGACATTTCGATCTAAAAGATTCACCGTTTTGTTTGGAAAACAATTGAAATAGACAGGACCATGTCCTAGACTGGTTTCTACGGTTCCTATGAGGAAATCGAGAAAATCATTGTACCTAATATCGCGAAGACACATAAGGATTGAGGCATTAAGACCTTCCCTAACAAGGGGTTTGACAGCTACTTGCACACATCCTATATGGAGGTATTTATACTTCCTAGAATGTTCAGCTATGGATTGTTTAGTGAGAAGATGGAATTCCTCACCAGCTTGGGGATCCAAAAAGATATTGTTTTCTGCAGTCCTAATGATGTAGTCAGAACTACGAACATGTTTAGATTCTTCAGGAATATAAAGTTCATCCTGAGGGATTTTAGGGATTTCCCAATTGTCGATTGCTTGATTGATATCCTCGAAGCAAACTTCTTCTTCAAAGATGTTATTTTTAGGAGGTATTTCCTCCACAGATTGATGTTGCTCTGTGAGCAGATTGTTGGAAGAAGGAGAAGAGGAGGAAGAAGGTTTAATAGAGAAGCGAGAGAGAGGGAGCGAAGAAAAGAACTCATTATTATAATTTTTCTAGCATCATTGCCTTCATGCCATTGTATGTGATGTTGAGAGTATTAATCTAGACGATTCTAAGATGAATTCATTTGTGTTACAAGGATAATATTATATATATATATATATATATATATATATATATATATATATATATATATATATATATATATATATATATATATATATATATATATATATATATATATATATATATATATATATGTGTGTGTGTGTGTGTGTGTGTCAAGCAGTCACTATATAAAGACAGTCTTTCCTGGAAATCAGTCATTCAATACAGCTACATGTATTCATAATCTATTTTGTCATTGTATGTGATGTTGAGAGTATTGATCTAGACGATTCTAAGATGAATTCATTTGTGTTGCAAGGACAATATAATATTATATATATATAAAAGAAAAAGACTTAAAAGTGTGTCTAATAGCATGTTGTTAGCATTTTTTTTCCTTTTATCATGTTATTTTTGTTAACTGCAGAGATCCAATAGTGGATAGTTTTTCTTACATGCATAGCAATGACACGGTTGAAAGTTGAAACAAGAAGTTTTCTGGCTGGAAGATATTCTGGAACAGCATACCAGTTTCTCTTCATTGTTAATTGGGTTTTGTTTCTGATACTGACATGAAAAGGATTATCTATACATAATCCCTTTGTTAGTATCACAAAAGTTCCATTATTTTGTTAACCTTCTTGTTGTAATAATGTTGTTCGTTTAATAAAGTTAATTTGATTTTTTATTTTTCAAAATATATCATTTTAATTTTCAAATTTTAAAATAGACACATTTGATTCTTTATTTTTCAAAATCTATTATTTTGGTGTCTTATTTTAAAGTATGAGATATTAGTTTTGTAACAACTAAAATCTTAGTATTTTCATTAATTAGTAATATTACGGAATGAATTAAATAAATAATCTCATATCATACTACTAAATTTGAGCCTCGTCAAATTAGCTCCTAAACACCACTTCAAATTTCATATAAGGACCAAAATTACAAATTTATAAAATATGATATCAAAATTACAAATTTTGTAAAATACAAAGACCAAAATTACAGATTTTGAAAAAAAAAGAACAAAAATTATATTTAAATAAATTATGCTTCACAGAACTTTTTGTTCGTCCAAATAAATCCTTCACAAAACATTTTTCTTTAATAAATGGCTCTTTGTAGATAGACCAACTGGAAAAATATGAAAAATAGGCAAACAAAGTAAAAAGGGTCGTTTGGTAACAAAAAATGTTATATAGGGACTCATTTCAGAAAGATATAAAATTTTGAAGGATGAAAAACTCAATTACTCCAATAATTAAATTACTTAATTTATCAAATAAAGTGGGTGGACAAATCCTTTGAAGGTAAATGAAATTAAATAAAAAAACCTAAGGTTTTTGTATAACATTACAAACTTCTGCAGGGTTACAACTACAGTTCTCTTTGATTTAAAAATGATAGCATAACATATGCACTCCAAAATTTTTTTATTGTAATGTGGGGTACTAGGGTATTTCATTCCTAAAATCAGAAAAAAAAAAAAAACTACACTGTTTAGATACTTGATTAACAAATGAAAGTAACTTAGAGGGCATTCATTTATTCAGAACTGTTCTCTTCATGGTATATCCAATACTCTGTTTTGGTCAGGTATCCCTACATCGAAAGCTGAAGACTAATCTCTCAAAATTAAAAATACCAAGATTCATTTAAAAGGTTGATCTCTCTCAATCATGTGTTTTTCCATACACATGAATCAGGGATCAAACCTCATCTTACCGCATGTTTAAAAAACAAGACTATTTACCAATCATCCTATGTTATATTGGTATATCGAATGCTAAAAACACAAATGTGAATAAAACACATATAGTAGCTTGTTATGAAATGGAATACCTGAGGTTGCTAACGACGACCATGTAAACTCCATATGCTACACTGGGTGATATTACAGGTAAATTCTCAACCTCGGCAGCAAATGTTTTGTTAACAGCCTTTTGTAAATTGATCAATGCATTTGTTATACTTATGCCAACCTGAAAAGGCAATGACACCAGTTACTCTACTGATACATGTATACTCTGATTTTTTTTTTTCCTTCTAATTTTTTATAAACATCCATGTATTGATAAGGATTAGTCATCAACTAAACACCATCAGGGACCTTAGAGCACACAAGATCGATATTTTCTTCAAATGATACAAGTCACTACCACTTGTGTCAATCAACATTGATAAGTTTTTTCTTCTATAATCATAGGTGTTGATAAAGAATGTCATACATAAAACAGTATCAGCCAAACAGCATGAGGATAAATAGTATAACAGAAAACGGTTTCCTCTTGGTAATCTATAGCCTGTATGCCTCATACCAACAACAATACAACATGCTTGAGAGGAACAGGTGACTCCTCAACAGACATATCTCTAAAAATAAATTTTTAATATCTGCTTTATTTCCTCTCTTGTATTCAATGATGAGTCTCAACTTATTTATTTGAGTATAATTTCCTCTCTTGTATTTATTTATTTCCTCTCTAAAAATAAATGACACTCACTATTTTTCTTTTTCAAATTATAGATAATCTCACTCTTTTTCAATTTCTATATCAGTCTCTACTGTATTTGAAAATATTACACTTACATTTTCTTATATATTACACTAACACTCCCTTAATTTTAAAAACATTGTAATGATACTCCTTCTGTATTACAATAACAACCCCTAAAAGAGAGATTAATGTAAATATGTGATAGTTATAAATAGGGGTATTTGTGTAATATTATAAAACCTCAGAGTTAGTTAGTATAATTTATAGTTTACTCTATTCCTTTATATACTCTTTTTAGTTGTTATTTTCCATGTCTTCTAGGCGAAGTAATTTACACTCATCTGGCTACGTACAGTCTCAATACAAGCACTCTGCAAAAGTTTAATATTACACTAAGAAGAAAAGTGAAGTAGGCAGAAACAGCAAGTAGATTTCTAGTAAACATAATACTTCTACCCTCTCTTCAATGGCCATTAATAGATCAGTCTAACTATCAAGACAATAAAACTAGTGTAAGTCTTCTATCATAAGTTGAATTTTTTTTTCCTGTATACTTTAGAAATTTCAATTGCAAGGAGCAAGAGCAAGTCCCACAGTAGCAGAGAAATTTTTAATAATTTGCCATAAAGGTATAACAAGCTAAAAGGGTACTTTTGTAAGCCAAAAATGTGTTAATTTACC
The DNA here is from genome assembly GCA_037954015.1 of Psophocarpus tetragonolobus. NCBI lineage: Eukaryota > Viridiplantae > Streptophyta > Magnoliopsida > Fabales > Fabaceae > Psophocarpus > Psophocarpus tetragonolobus. The sequence goes on along the minus strand of CM075690.1, from coordinate 70,391,067 downwards.
AATGAAGCACCGGTGCCAACTACAAATAGCTTTGCTCCATTACGCTGCATAAGAGATGGAAATGATCCTCATTGTTATAAGGAAAAAATTAGATGAGTTGGTTTAAGTGATCCAACACATACCACTATAGCACCTATTCTTTGTAGAAGGGTATATGATGTTCCAGGTAGAGCTACCTGTTGAGATTATCAACTAATTATACACAATCGCAATTACCACTAAAATTAAAATTTAAAATAGAAAATGCAGAAAGCTAAAGAGTGTTAACCTGAAAAGCATTATCAGGACAACCGTAGAATAATTTAGCAATGGGTCCAGCACTAAGTGCAAGAGGAGGTTTTAGAGACACTGTAGGTGCAGGAAACCACACAAGCACAAAACCTGTTACAATGCCTGTTACCTAAGATAAATTTGAAAACTGACTTAGGTGGTTCCCCAATTCTAACATACAAATTGGGTTCATCAGAGTGTAAGGAGTTAATTCAAACAGCTTCTAGGAACAAAAAATGACAATGTGTATTGGCTTTAGATGGAGTAGGCATAAATTATTAAATCAATGATTTTTACCATTTTATTTATCTAAATCTGCAAACAAACTCCACACAACTTAGTGCGTGTTTGGATCTAAACCAGAAAAGTACATCTGAGGTAAACAAGTTTTTACAAAAGCATCAGGACTCTTTGTTTTTACTTAGCACAACATTTCTAATTTCAATCCAAACACGCACTTAATAATGTAGAAAAGATAGAATTGACACTTCAAAAGTAATAACATTTTGAACCACAAGCCTAGAAAGTGAGAAGCTGGAAATTTTCTAAAATTTTCTTGTTAGATAAATATAGATAAAAGAAGATTATATGTTGTTGATAAAGCATACCACATTAGCAACAACAAAATCCAATTCCTTAGTGAATTTTTCTTTTCGTCGCTCCAATTCTGCTGCAGCCTGAAAGCACACAGGATATCCTTTGGTTGTATGTATAAATTATATTCATTAGTTAGGTGACAGGACAAAATCTCAATCCATTTTTTGGCTGTTATTAATTCAAAATATTCAACCTAAAGATAAAACCAATATCTAAAATTATTGAAACCCTTACACTAACCACTTGGTTTCCAAGTAGAAGTAATGAATATAATGCTCAATATTCTCAGCCAGAAAAAGCAGTAATGCATTTGCTGGGCTGATTTTCTGCAAATAAGTTCATAAAGAGGAAAAACTTGCAAAATATTTTTTAAGAGAGAATAGCTTATGCATTGTGCAGATTTTATTTTTTGTTTAAAGGCCCCCAAGGCAGAATTTACTATAATATTTGATAATTTTTTCTACAAAAATACAAATTTCAACCAATCTATTTTTCAGAGAACATGAAACATAAAACATAATTACATGAGTTAATAGGTGTAGTTCATATGACAACACAATGAGTTTCAGGGAATAGACTTGGGTTAGTTCCTCACAGAATAATCTAGAAGGAGTGAGAAGCCTTAAAAATTGCTAACAATCTATTGATAGGTTTTCATCATCATATATATATAATTACATTATTATTCATTAAAAAAGATAAATAAAAAGAGGACGGCAAAACTCTCTCAAAAATTTTTCTTTAAATTACAATAAAGTAAATAGTTTCCAAGAAATTTAAACCAATAGATAGAGTTTTAAGTAGAGTTTTATGGGCATCACGACCCGTTTCACAAGCTCAAACAAGAAAGGTGGAAGAAAGGAACCTTTGTGAAGATAATAACAATACACTCAATGAGAAGCTTGGCTAAGAACAAATCATCCGCTAGCAACCTTTCCCTGAACCCTCCAAACTTGAGCAACCACCTTAACACAGCCGACTCCTCCAACCGGAAGAACCTCCTCACTATCGTCCCTGGCACCCGCCCCGCCGCAACTTCCGCCGCCAAATCCGCCGGAAAACTCTCCAGCGACCTGCCAGCCTCCGCCAGCGCTACCATCGCCTCTTCCCGGTTGATGCCCCTCTTCTCCTCTTCATCACCACCACCCCCGCCACCCCCGACGCCACCACTCCCCGCCGACCCTCCACCGTCCCCCGCCGCGGCAGCGGCGCGGAGGAAATGGGTCGACGTGAAAATGCAATTTTTGAGCTTCGAAGAGTGGAAGCAAAGGGTTACATTAGTGATTGTGATCTTGCGGGTTGGTGGAGATGGGTTGTTGTAGTTAGAGAAGAAATGTGTGGAGACATTGGAGAATGAAGCTGCCGCCATTATAGAGAGAGTGTGTGTGTGCAGTTTGTGACGGTTAAAAAAAAAATGGAGGGAGAGGCGTGAGAGATGATGATAAGGAAGTTGATAAGTTGGGGACTTCTTTTTTATATTGATTCCATCATTCTTATATGTTTTGAACTTTAAAACTTTTTTGTTGTCTTAAATAAATTTGAAAATTGTCGCTAAATTATAAAAAAATCTCTTTAAAGACTTTAATAGTGTAAAACTGCCACAAATTATTAAAACCCGTTACAAAATATTAAATTTATTGTGAAAAAAAATGGTTAAGTCACAAATTGTAAGAAATTGTTTTTTTAAAGTCGTGGAAATTTAAATGTTGTATCTGGTTACCAAATTGTAAGAAATTGTTTTTTCTAGACCGTCAAAGTAAAAAATTTTAGTTGCATTTTACACACTTTTGTGATGGTTTTCATTCTGTCAATTTTAAAATAAAAAATGTAGCAGGTAAAAAATAAAATGAATTTATGATGTGTCAAAGAGTGCCAATTTATTACCCGAAGAACTAAAGAGGAATATGTCAAAATTTAGACACAAAAAAACATTTTTCAATTTTAGGTAGTAAAAAAGAAACACATTAGCTAAATTAAATTACTAAAATAGTAACTAAACCTATAATAAAAAAATAAAAATTTTGTAAAAGTTATTTAGGAGTCGAACTCATTAAATGAGTGGTAATCCGGTACCCTAACCATTCTTGTTTATAATAACTTTTGTCATACTCATTTTTTCTGCACATGGTACATAATTAAAAAATTGAATTACAATGATAATTTAAAAAATAATAAACATTTTAAAGATTAAAAATAAGTTTAATGTTACTTTATTTGTATTTAATTCGATAGCACAACTTCAAAATTTTTTCACTCAAATTAATTGTGGCCATTAACACTATTTCATCGAACTTAATCATCACTGGAAATTATGAATTTTCTAAATATTGAGAAACTCTTTACCTTTATATTAGTATGAAATTAAGCTTGATATGCATACCGAAGTGAAAACTTAAAACAATATTAAGATTATAATTAATATATATAGATAACACAAAACTTTTAGAAAATAGGTCTACTTTTCTTACTTTTACCATCTAGCCTAAATAGGTCTATTTTTCTTTTTCTTTTTCTTAAAAAATTTATTTAAGTTTCAAATAAAAAATAAAATTTAAATAATGTCATACTCAAATAGGTCAAGTTTTATATGCATCTAGGTTCCTCAAGCCTGACCTGATCCTACGAGTTTATCAAATCTACCTATTTAGGCTTAGTTCTTTATGGATCTTAATTTATTAAGTGTCTAACCCATTTCATCAAGCCAGAGGTCTACTCATGCATGTATTATGTTTATAAACAACAACTAAGTTAGAGAATGATATACAAAGTGGGAGGTTTCCAAGGGAGATTTTGGTTTAGTGGTTGAATTGTTATTTGTTTAGTCATTTATGTACTACGGACAATTGATGACTAAATAATCAATTAAATGTTTATATATTACGTGTTTTAATGTGTCTATATCATTAGTGTTTCTTTCTTCTTTCTTGTACAACATTTAATATACAAAGTCATTCAAGTAGGAAGTGTTTCTTTGTTTTAGATTTACAAGACTCAACATATAAATTTGGATTTAAGTAGGAAGCAAGATAACCACATACAAAAAAAGCACATTGGTTTATATTAATATTGTTTGTTTGTTTTCAACATAGTTATTGTTTGATTTCAATAATTCCTATGGTGAAATTAGTTTTAACATAGGTGAGAAAAAGTTGAATCAAATATGTAGAATAGTGACCCACCTAAGCATAAGTTTTATGATGATGCAAAGATCGCGATCAAATATTAAACTAGGTTACAATATTCTTATTGGAGACACTGCTAACATTAATCTTTATGTATGATTCTCTAATTGCATTAATTATAATTACTTTCTTGGTTTGTCATATTTTCTACAAGTTTTTTGTTTTCTATATTTATTAATTGTATGACACTTTTTTATGTTTTTACTATGCATAACAAGCTTAATTTCATATTTCTAGAGGAAAAGAGTTCCTCAATCATTGGATAATTTATCATTTCCGATAATGATCATGTTCACAGCATAATTTAAAGAAATGAAAAGGGCGTAACCACATTCATTATATAATTTATCATCTTTAATGATGATCGAGTTCCCCAACATAATTGTAACAGATGAAATGATGGATGAACACAAAATCTGAGTGAAAAGATTTTCAAGTTGTTCGCTTTACTAGATTGATGCTTACTAAAGGAGTCTTAATTTATTCTTTCAAGTGTACTGATACAATGAGGAGACGTGGGTATTTGTTGGAGTGAGAGGAGGGGTTAAGGCAGGTTGGATTAGGGAAGCTAAACAAGGTTAGCTAAGCACGAAACTAATCCAATTTTCTCTCATCTAGCACCTCTAATCCAGAACATGTGCTGGAAAAGTTTTAGCAACAACGCATCGAAAGATAAATAATAAGTATGAGATATGTGTTAGACATATTGTCCTTAAAAATTTATTTGTGAGAGTAAAAAATTCTCCATAATTTATCAAATTATTCTCACCCAAAAAGACTAAGTTAGCAGTTGAATGAGAATATAAAAATAGATTTTGTCTAGATACCTAGGATGATAGTCACTCACAAAATAGAAATAAGATCTTCTCTTTTAAAAATAGTCCCTCACAAAATAGAAATAAGATCTTCTCTTTTTCAAAGAAAAGAAAAAGTTGTAGTTATTCGTAAGAACTACACATTCACTTCATGCTCTTCATTCCCCATTTATTATGCAATGGTAAAAAAAACCTGACACAACAAATTTCTCAACTTTTTTTCAAAATGTAATTGCAACATTAGTTGTTATAATTAATCGTAAAACAAATCAAATTTGGTACTCTTGTTATAACTATATAAATAAAATAAATACTACTTGTTTTAGTTACAATTAAATAGATAAAATCATCTTTTAAAATATAAATAATATTATCCAACATTCTTCACATATTTTTAAACTATTATAAAATACACTTTAAAATATATAAATCATAAATCCCTCAGTTCACTAATCATGAGTGTAAATGCATAGAGTTTTGTCTCTTTTGGATTATGAATCAAACCTAGAATGATAAAACATAATATACAAGTGAGTTAGTGAAATAACTTCTATGAACCAAAATACTTTGGTGTATATTAGCGATTTATCAATCACATTGCACCCTCACAATTCCCATCCTTGACACCGCTTTGCACTAATAGGCTATGTGTGTGCCTAATAATTCATGAGTGTTCTAGACATTATGCGAAATCTCATACAAACAGCCCCATTTACACTTGTATAGGTGATTTCATCATGTGTATGGTACAATTCGTGTACTACCCATAAGGGTTTAAACTTACTCTCTCATTAATGTAGTATAACACACCTAACATAATAGGAAGAGACAAAATAAATTGTGCTAACAGACCTAACTAGTAACTTGTTTTTACCCATACAAACCTTTTTTTATGGGTCACCAATCACAAAGGTTGGATTGCCATTACGGTTGAGTTACCACTACTATTAAATTTCAAATTGGCTTAAGTGTCATTCCTATCAATGTTTTATATATAAAACTTCTCTTCTTTCCTAGGTCTTTAAGTGAAAAGCATCCGACTTTACAAAAAATTATATATATATATATATATATATATATATATATATATATTTTAAACAATGACTCTAGCACGTTATTTCTCAAATTATGTATATATACATTCCAAAGGAATATTTTCTTAAGTAGTTTATTTTTAACCACTAAACCTCTTAATCAACCATCTCTACAGTAAACCATTTGTGTGGTTGATATCTAAGTAGCTCTAACACAATGAAGTGTAATAACATAACTATTGGTCGATTTTGTGTAGTTTAATTTGGATTGAAAATTTAATACATATGGTATACACTAATAAAATGGAAACTCTAATATATGCCTCATAACTACTATTTATAGTATCTTTTAAGTATTTTATCTAATACAAATTTGTAATATGTAAAAGTATATGAAGAGAATCCATAGACATAAAATGTTACCTTTTAATAAGTCACATAGTTCTTATACTATTTCCTTTTTAAAAATTACTCAAACTATTTTCTTTTTAATAATTCGCATAGTTCTTATAACTTTATGTCAGAAATGACAATTGCTTTTAAAGCAAACTATAAAGATTCATATATCAAAGTATACGAAGAGAATCCATAGACATATTGGTATCATAATATATATGAACTCAAAAATTTTCTTTTGACAAATCAATAAAAGTATCCAAATAAATAATCTTTTACTAATTATCTTTTTAACTAAAACACAATTTTTTTAGGGCTTATTCCAGACATGTCTATGAGGGTAACATGGTCATGTGAAAGAATTCTAATGCATTTTATCTTCCAATGTTTCTCAAAAGAAATAAAACAAATATATTTAAATTTACAAATTCTTACTCACTATAGAGTTAGTGAAATATCACACTATTAAAGCTGATGAGAACTTACATGTAAAATTTTTTTTGAATATATACCCAAATTTATATATATATATATATATATATATATATATATATATATATATATATGCACATTGCATGCAATTCATATTTTATCCCACAATTATAATAAAGCTTTTAGGTATAACATTGTCACCTCTACAATTAAAAGTACAAAATACAATCCAATTAATGAGATTCAGGCTTTATGAAATTTCCTATCTTTATAATAGATATTATTTTTGTTAATACAGAATTTACTAAAACTTTTTTGAAAAATAAAGAAAATCACATTGATTTGAAATAGATAATTGATTCATATCACAACCAATAACACAAAAAAACATGAGACTTGGCTCACATTGCAATCAAATTATAATGTTGCATGCATATGCGTAACTTTAGGAATCCATTATTATCACATGAATCAAATCATATCATAAGTAGTTCTACCTGTCCATCATATTAGTGTTTGTCACAATACACACCCAATCACAATAGTAATCATACTCTTCCTTCGAAGGATTGAAATCAATAAAATGTAGTGAAACCAATGGTTTGATTTTAGGTATGTCACTAAGTGTGATGAAACTTTTAGTGGCTAGGTTACACAATTAGAGAATGGAGAAAGGGCTGGAAGAATGAGTTGTGGTTTGAACAGGGAGCAAGACTTATCAAATGAAATTTATAAAAATTTAGAAGGAACACTAAATCCTTAAGAATATTGGAAAAAATTAGCAATAATGCATCCAAACATAAACAATGGGTATGAGACGTGTGTTAAACACACCATCCTTAAGGATTTGTTTGTGTGAGACAAATTATCATGTTGCATGCACATGCATAACTTTAGGAATCCATTATTATCACATGAACCAAATCATATCATAAATAGTTCTATTCTCCATCATATTAGTGTTTGTCACCATAGACATCTAATCACAACAGTAATCATACTCTTCCTTCAAAGGATTGAAATCAATAAAATTTAGTGAAGCCAATGGTTTGATTTCAGGTATGTAACCAAGTCTGATGAAACTTAATTAGAGAATGGAGAAAGGACTGGAAAAATGAGTTGTGGTTTGAACAGGGAGCAAGACTTATGAAATGAAATTTATAAAATTTAGAAGGAACACTAAATCCTTAAGAATATTGGGAAAAAATTAGCAATAATGCATCCAAACATAAAGAATGAGTCTGAGACGAGTGTTAAACACACTATCCTTAAGGATTTGTTTTGTTTGTGTGACACAAAAAATCTTCCAAGATTTAACAGACTCTTGTTAGCCAAAAATAATAAGGTAGCACAACAATGGGCATTTTAGGATGATTTTCACTCACAAAATAGAAATAAGATATTCTCCTTTAAAAAAATAAAATAAAATAAAGTTGCAGTTACTCATAAGTACTGCACCTTCACCTTCAATTCATGCTCCCCATTCTCAAGTTATTATGCAACAACCATAAAACAGGGAGGCTAGCGATTACAACAAATTTCAGAAATTTGTTAACTAATGTGTACCTACTCTGCATACGATTCTCAAAATATAATTAAAATGTATATAATTGCAATTTAGTTGTTATAACTAATCGTAAAAAAATAAGATTTAATACTCTTGTTATAACTAAATAAATAAATTAAAATAAACACCACTTGTTTTAGCTACAATTAAATAAATAAAATTATTTTTGAAATATAAGTAATATTATGCAACAACATGTGGGTCTACATGTTGGTCATGTTTTGTGAGTGCAAGAAGGGATGCAAAAACAAATTAAGGGGTGCGGGAATAACTAACACACTCCACATACTAACTAATAATGACACATCTATGCTCTAAACTAAAGAAAGAAATGACCCAAATAAAATGACAAATACAATCAAATATTTACAAGCAACACCTAATGGGATTATGATCTAATATCCTCACTTCAAGTAAGATCGGGTTTAGTTTGCTCCATCTTAGCCATATCCTCTTAGTCATGGTCTTAGTGATGAGACCCTTAATAAACAAGATTGTAGTAAAATTTTACAACAAATCTTTGAAAAGCATAAACATAAACTAGACTTATATTGTTAAGTCTTTGATTGTTATTCTATTTTTTTTTTTTTTTGCTAATTGTAAACTAATTAACATGATATGACCATATAATCATAAAAATTCCACTCTTACTTTAATCATCTTGATTTGTTAATTGTTAAAATCGTTGAGTGAGAGTTTACAATTGAAATATCTTCTTGTTAATTTTTATTTATTGTAATGTGCACAACAAGTGCTTCATTAAATCTCTCACATTAGCCTAGATACAATTGTTATCTACTTAAATCAATAAATTGAATCAATTACAAATTTGTCAATAGATAATAAGTACATTAACCCAGTTGTACCATACATGTATATTAAATTCTTTAATAATTTCTGAAGTTTTAGACGTTAAACATGCAAACACATAACTTAGTGTCATTGTATCAATTAATTAAAATCCAAAAGAATAAACCAAGTAGGAGTCATTAAAGCTATATAAAAATTGGCTCCCAAGATCTCAATACAAGTTTCTCAAATTAAAAAAAATTAATATTCATGAGTCATGCTTTGTTGAGAAAAAAAAACTTTATTCATTTAGTAGACATTTGCTTGTCGCTTTATTGTG